>JAUTXW010001092.1:0-283755 GCA_030620095.1 Kuschelorhynchus macadamiae | reverse complement strand
CCAGAATTTAAAAGAAAGCTCAAGTCATATAATAAAAACATTAAAAAAACTAATTTTTCAGTTCTGGGAGAACCAGTAGCTTCAATCATGTAATGATATAAACAGAAAACAAGGAAAAAATTATGGTTTCAAATTAATAAACTTTCAAAGTACAAACCGAGGGTTAACTTGCCTCCACTAGGAGAAAATGGAATGAATTACTCAGAAAATACTGAAAAAGCAGAACTATTTGCCAAATCATTTTGAAAAAAACCTTTAAACAAAATGATGACCCTGACTATACCTAATCAAGACCATCATGAAGATGTAACAAACTGGTATAACACATTTTTTCAAAACCCAGCTTCTGTAGAAACTTGTACAATCACGGAAGAATACTATTCTGTACTAAATAATGGCAAGAGCACCTCACCAGGATTTGATAATATAACTAAAGGAATAATCAGAAAATTTAACAGCAATATTCAACAATATATAATAAAGATTTAAGAATTTTGTTTTAATAATAAGTACATACCACCAGAATGGAAGCATGGCATTGTAATTACCACACCAAAACCCAATACTGAACCAAAAAATACAAGCAGCTACAAAGACCTATCACTCTCCTGTGTGTCCTAACCAAAAATTTAGACAAAATATCAAGGAGCTGTTATACAGAATTATTGGAAGTAAGATAGATATCCAGCTACCAGTTTGAAGGAATATCAACTCTACACCTATTGGCAACTCTTATCTCCGACATTCAGACAGCAAAGTTAACAGGCCAAAGCTCAGCAGCAATAATGCTCGACATCAATAAAGCATTCGATAGTGGCTGGCATTAGGAATATTATACAAGCTATCTGTTTCAAAAATATCCTAAATATCTAATTTATTTGATAAAGAACTATCTTAACAGGTGGTCACTGCAAATCAGAGTAAACAGATCACTATCTCACACCTTTGTACCAGAACAGGGAGTGCCTCAGGGCTCTCCCATTTTTATATAATGTATTCTGCTATGACATCTACAGCTCACAAATTGGACATAAATTCATTAGAAATCTCTACATACTTCAATATACTGATTGTACTGCCTTAATATCTCATAATTCTTCAGTCCCTAATGCTATACAAGCCCTACAAGAATTAATGAACAAAACAGGCAACTGGTTTAAACTATGGAGGCTAAAACCTAATCCCACAAAATCCCAACTAATTATTTTCGGTCATAATTTATATCACGGCCAATCACCTATCATCACAATTAATCAGCAAATAAATCAAGCAAAATGTACGGTAAAATATCTGGGCATTACACTCAATCAAAAATTGAACTTCAATAAACACTCTAAAACCATTAAAACAAAGTGTACCACAAGAGCAAAGCATATTAGGAGTCTGACATGTAAAGATAAAGGTATTTACCAAAACTGCAGAAGACCAGCAATAAAAAACATTGAAAAAGGAGAAACCTCTGTGCTTTGTTCCATTACAAAAATATGTCATCCAGCCAATCCATTATATAATCCATGCAACAAACTCTTATATGAATTAACAGCCATACAACTAATACAGGAAAGACTAAACACACTGTCAACAAAGTTTGTGGAATTACTGGAACAATTCTGTAAGAACCACAATTGAATGCATTCATCTTAAAAATTTCCTGAACAAACCTTATTTGAAATTTTGACAAGTCACCAATATTTTGTTTAACTTAAGAAATACTCTTATCTTATTTGTTTGTTCAGTTTTTTTTTTGTACAGTGTATAAACTTGTGTATTCAACAAATCAGGTTAGTAAATGCTTATGTTTTATTTCTATAATGGGCTGAAGGACCTCGGTCAATGGCCTATTTGGGAATGTCTAAAAGTTAAATTGTATGTGTTCTCAATAAAAATCCATAAATAAAAGAATAATAAATATTACCTGATATTATTTACAATATTTTACCTTTTATATCAATATAAGCCTTTATAGTGTCAAACAAATTTTTTACAATTAGCACCTGGATGACTTAACATCTATACAAGCTTTGAGCAAATTTTCATTATAGATATGTATATAATAAATAAATAATAATAAATATTGTAAAATAATAAGAACAAATTTCATCTCCTAGGGGCGATATTTAAGAAGTCCTTTCTTACCTTGCACCTACATTTATGACAGATCTTTAAAAATATTCCAACAAATTGATGAACTTTCTTAATAAAAAAGAAAAATAAAACCTTAGTGGAAATTTATATCTGTGTATACAAAATAGTTTGTATATAGACTAAATTTTAACAAAAAACTTACCTTTTTTTTCATAAAATTGCAAAAAATTTGCCGAATTAACCTAACATAGTAAAATTTGTTTACATACATGAGTAGTGAGTTACATTCCAGAATAGGTGAATAGGTATCAAATTACAATTCCAGAAGGTACCAAAAGGTCATTCTGTAGATCTTGACCACCAAAAATAATAGATAAAAAACCACCAGACATCCCAGAGAACTTTTACTGAACATTTGTAGAAAAGACCGAGAACCTCCTCGAGCTTTGGATATATACCAAGTGAAACACCAAATATAGCAAATAATCTCTCTAAGGCATGAAAAATAGACACAGAAAAACCTGGAGTTGTATTAGAAACTGAAATAGAAGCATTAGAACTATTTGAAGAACCAACATTCATAAGCAGCAATCAAAATAACATAAAAGAAGACTGTTTTATATAGGACAACTAGAAAAAGAAAATATTGTTTATAAAACATATATATATATATATATATATATATATATATATATATATTTTTTTTTCTCAATTGTTAAATTACAAAATAAAAGATGTTTATTATTATTATTATTATGTATTTGTAAGAGATATTCACGTCACAAAAGACACTTGCCTAATATTTTTTATCATAGTCTGACTCTAACATTTATCAAGAATGCCAGAAATGTCTCTTTTTTTATTTCAACAAAGCATAATATTATGGCACAAATGAAATACAATTCTGAAAGTATGTTATTTAAAAGTGTATTTTTAAGATGAATAGAATAATATAAAAAAAATTTCATTTTTTTCAACTTGTGTTTTTGAGATGTTACATAATCTTTAAATGCTTAGCCCTAATAAAAAATTCAAGTCTGGTAGCAAGTTCTATTTCTAAGTAGTGTGATAAAATATCTAGAATTTGTGAAAACAGCCACTAAAAAAAACAAGTAGTGGTAAGAAAAAAAATAATGAAGATTTTAGTCATCTATATATCTCAAAAGCAGTAGAATTAAAATGAGAAGTCTATTTCGAACACTTTTTTTTATAACCTTCCCTTGTTTAATTTATGACTTACCAATAAAATAGAATTATAAACAAATAAGTATGTATTAATAACTTACACTTCTGAAATCCAGTTCTTCGCAAACTTTTTGAGCCTTAAAAAAATCTTTGCGGATTTGGGCCAAGTTCTTCCTTTCCTTATTAGCAAGCCGGAATTGTGTTTCATAATGTTTCAAATTTTTAATTTTCAGTTGTTGTTTTTTAGATAGTACTTCTTTGATGTGAGATTCCCTACCAATTCCCGATGTTCCCTGTTTTAATACAATATCAATCGGTTCTTTTATGCCAGGTCTTGACTTTCCAAGACTTTCTCCAGATTTGAACCCCATTTTTTCGAGCATTCGGAAGCCTTTATTTTCAGTTGATATAGCTGTAGTAAGACCAATTTCTCTGTTTTCTCTTTCCAATTCATTAAGCGTTTTTTGGCGTTTATTAGGAGTATCTATTTTCTTCTTAAATAATTCATGTTTACGCTTTTCTCTATTTACAAGAAGGCCGGGGCGTACGTCTTCTTGACTGAAATTCAATATTGGATAATAAAAATAAAAAGGCGCAGTTTTGTAAACTTACCAGTCGACTAGCACTTTGAAAGACATGTAATCATCTTCTGAGTCTGACATAGTTTATCACGTATTACAGTCTGTATTTAACAGACACTTTAAATGTTTTAATACTAAAAAATGTCTTTCATTTTATTGTTTTTTTTGGATATGATATGAGTTACTACCACAGTTGTCAAACTTTGAAGTTTGGTTAGTAATATTTGTCATTTGTCAAAACAATAATTTTGGTTGTGCAGACTGCTCTACACATTGACGCTATGTATACAGGCAATAATTTTACTTGATATAAATTAATTTACATTTTGGTAATAAGTTGATTAAAATTGTATTTATATACCATCCTATCAAAAATAATAAGTACTGACTGGTTAATAATTAGATGAGGATTAAAAAAATAGGGTGACTACGGACTAATTTTGCTATTTCGTACAACAGAATTGACCAGCGAACGTCCAATATTCAAGACATTAAAGTTTAGAGAAAATTTAAAAGAAAGGGAGGTGTGAAATATTAATTTGACAAAATTTTTCTCTAGAGGTCAGCTTCTACAGTAGCGTTACGACGTTAAACAAATTGTCTATCTGAAGCTCTCGGATTTCGGATGGTAATTCTAACATGAATGAGTCAATAATTCGAAGATTATCTGAAAAACCTACAGGAGGGCGTTGGAAGTAGGAATGCCCTATAAATGTATCCTATCTTAAAAGTGTAAATTTTAGGACATGTAATTGTCTGAAGGTATTTACCGCAGTTGTAAACAAGATTGAAATAATAAAACAGCCCTAAGAGATAAACAGGAATTAGTCGAGTATGCCCCCATTACCCCGGTTTCGTAGAGAGTTTCGCAAAGTAGTAGTACCACTACATAAGTTTACGGAAGTCACTATGACTAGACCCGGAAATGCTAAAATTATGTTATAGGGAACATAAGGACGGGTGGGGTGTTCCATACTTTCGAGATAATTATTGTGTTACTAGAGGAACGTTTAGAAAAGTTTGCCTGCAAGGAGATCCTTTATCATACTTGCTATGAAAATTAGTTGCTTATAGCCTTTAGCACCAACTCTAAAAGAATGTACACAATTGTTTATACACATGATCTTGCCATATCAGTGTTGCCAACAGTCCGCATTAGAAACTTGCCAAATACGTATTTTAGACCCGTTAAACATCAAACAATAAAACAACGCAAAAATAGTGTTAAAAGGTCTAGGTAACCAGATGATCATTTCTAAAAAGATCATGTAAATTGGTGCAGTACAACTCTCTCACGAACTTGCTGAAAAATTCGGCTTAGTGTTTTTGTATAGATGTAATTCTGTCAATACTGATAATTACCCAGATGATTGCTTATGCAGATCTGTCATTACAGGGTTGCGTGTTTGAATGCAACTGAGGCAAAGCACGCTTTACCATCCAGTGCCATGGGGTCATGCTATGTTTGCCCAATTTAGGTTAGGTGATTCTAGCAACTTTCACACGCTTTCGCAGCCTATGAAATGAGGTAGTTTGCAAAGTGTTTCGCCTCTCATAGAAGCAGAAGCCTACAATATTTGTTTTAAGTTTGTTTTTGACAGACTGCGCACAATTTTACACTAGTAAAGCAAAAATGATGCCGCCTCAGAAGGTATGAACAGGCTTCGGAATTTATATACGGAGACTGTTAATTCAATGAGAGAGGTGAAAAACTAGACATATCAACACTGTTCACACTGAGGTAGCTGCCATAGCTATGACTTAAGGAGAGTTCCCCTTATCTTATGGCCGATTGCATCAAACAACACTTACAGTACTCAAAGCGTTCTTAAAGTTTACTGATATTTAAACGCATCTTTAATTTGCACCAAGTAATAGTAAGCTGATAAAGCACGGTGTATGTAAGCGTGGAAATATCTAGGCTTATCTTTTACTTAATTGTAAGTTGCTATGTACGTAAGTGCTGTCAGCTTACGATCGAATTTATTATTTTAAATACGTGTATCCTCTTTTTCACCGCACTAATATTTTTATGTTTCAATTTATTCAATTTTACATCCATAGCGGCAACACCAACGAATACTATATTATGAAAAAAATAAAAATTATTTTTATAGTTTTCGTTTTATCTAACCACCATCTTGGATATAGTAGAAATGATCCGTTTCAATAGATGGGAATATTTTTTTAAACTATTAATCTCTTATTTCAACAATGAACCATCTTCCAAAAGAATCATGTTCTTATACGGCAGGGTAAAATTTGGCTCGAACTGCTGATTGTATAAGAATATTGTTAATTATAAAAATCCCTTTAATGCAGTTATTGCAACACGTATTTGATTTTGCTCGATGTATAACATCCATGAACTTCATAAACGTTTAATGGCCCACAGACTATTTCTATTGTTTTACGTTGTCCGCTGCACGAATCGCCTGC
Source organism: Kuschelorhynchus macadamiae (assembly GCA_030620095.1). Taxonomy (NCBI): domain Eukaryota; kingdom Metazoa; phylum Arthropoda; class Insecta; order Coleoptera; family Curculionidae; genus Kuschelorhynchus; species Kuschelorhynchus macadamiae. The sequence continues at coordinate 277,465 of JAUTXW010001092.1, read as the reverse complement.
ACGAACCGCCTGCACGGTTCTATATTGGAATTTATTTCCCGTGAAAAATAAGCCTGGTGTATAGACCCCTTTACTGTCAAGTCTTTTAAAGTTAGTATGCCATCTAGTGATTCCGATTAGAAATTCTAATAACTCGACGTTGCCAAATTGCTTAAAAGTAACACATTTTATATATATTACATCTTCATCCAGGACGGATTGGTTTTGTATTTGTTTTGAACCTGTTGGCTTTATTTCTCCCAACTATGTTTTTATACCCTTTTGTGATTGTGTTTCGATCAACTGGTACGTAAGAGAGTAAACAGCTAAAAAAATATTTTTATACTTATCTTCGTTGCTTAATTTGAGTAAAAGAGACGGAAACAAAAAGTCATGTTATTAAGCCAAACAACAGTTTTACTTGTTCTTTTATAGTATGGAATCTCTATACTAGTATTAGTATTACTAGGATTTCTTGAGTTCACAATTTGGCATCCACATGTTTGCAGCTTCGTGTTTTTAAAAACACTGTAGTTGTGTTTAAAATTTGATCTTAGATCTACTAAGTTCAGTTTAGATAAGTTTGTTAAAGCTTCGTTGAAAAATATGAGATAAGTGAGTAATTTACGCCAGTAGTGTTTACATATCACCGTTCCAATATGTTGAAAATGCCGCTGTTTGGGAAAGATCGAAAAAAGAAGGAAAAGGAAGACAAATTTTCTATAGAAGAAAAATATAGCCTGAAAGATGTTTTGGGAACGTAAGTAAAGTATTAATTTAATTCTTGAAGTTAAGTTTTATTTTTTAAATGATTTTTATGAAAAGACAAAACTGTTTGAACTTCATAGAAGTTTTAAATTTGATGAACTTCATACCTATAGGCACCTTGAGCATACTGGTAATCTAAAGATTGTTTAAAGCAATCTAGTATCTTTTTTCTTGCCCATTTTTTACTTTATTTCATATTTTATTTGCAGTTTACATGTCTTATTAATTTTTGTTTTATTAATTGTGTAAATTCATCTTTAAAAAGTAGGACAAAATTGTTGAAGTTTTACCTTTATAATTGTGTTTTGGATATATTTAATTAATGTATATTATTATTAAAAATAAAAATATTTATTTCACGAGTAGGAAATCCTAATATATTTAGATGTTGGTTTTAAATTTCTCATTATCAAACTAATCTTTTAAATAGTGGTAAATTAAACCAAATTCCATGTTATACACACAAGGAATAACTTTTATTTATTTGTCTATTTTATTTAGGAAATAGGAAAATCCTGTTATAAAAAGAAACTAATTTAAGCTATAACATTAATAAAGTAATCAATCGATAGAATAAAATTAAGCACTTACCTATTACACATTATACATGAATTACAATATCCAATAAATTAAGATTACACTAATCACACTTACAAGTATTTAAACATTCTGGATATGCTTGACCAGCCTACTCTTGACTTGCCTAACGGATGTGGACATTTTAATTTTATTTGGTAAGCTGTTGTATTCCACTATACTGTTTTGGAATAATGATTTCATGGATCTTCTTAAATTGGTTCGATTTACATGCTTTTGATTCTGGTAAATTATGTATTTGATTATTGTAAATGATAAATTGATTTAAGTACGTAGGATCATTTCCAGATATTACTTTGTTTTTTTTTAAAGTCAACAAATTCAGGCGATCGAGCATTAACTGAATGTGTATATCTGTTGTGTTACATTTTAATATTATTCTCATACCATGGTATAGTACCTGCAGACATTTATGTGAATTCTGACCTAACAAACCCAAAAGACCAGCATACTAATCAAAATCATTATTCCAAAACAGTATAGTGGAATACAATTGGCTTACATTACCCCTCTGTTTAAGAATGGGAACAGAACTGATATAGAGAATTATCGACTGATTTCTGGACTCTCTTGTGTGGGTATGTTTAATGTCTTCCGAAGTTGTATCTCAACTGCACAGCATGGTTTTTTTCTGGAAAGGTCTTGTCAGACAAATCTCTGTGTGTTTTCCAACACCATCGCGGTTGCGTTGGACGTGGGTCTCCAGGTGGATGCCATTTACTTTGATTTTTGGAAGGCGTTTGACAGAGTTAACCATCCCATCTTAATCCGAAAGCTGGAATTGTATGGAGTTGGTGGTCCACTTCTGAAGTGGTTTAGAAGTTATCTTGATGATAGTTCGGATTGGCGACAATAAGTCTCAAACAATTAAAGTACACTCTGGTATACCACTTGGGTCCGATATTGTTTTTGTTATTTGTGAATGATCTGGCCTCACTGCTTAACCAATGTAATCTTCTTTTTTTGCCGATGATCTTAAAATATATTGCATAATTAATTCTATTAAGAACTGTTTTACAGAGCAATATTGATCTTTTGTGTACATGGTGCTTTGAGAACAGGATGCAACTGAACACATCTAAATACAAAGTAATCTCCTTTACTGGGAAGAAAGCACCAGTCACAAATTCCTATAATATTGACTCATCTGAACTTCAAAGAGTTACAACGGTTAATGATCTTGGAATTTTGTTTGACTCCTAATTAAAATTTACAAACCACATCGACTGGATAATCTCAAAAGGGTTTAAAGTGTTAGGATTCATTATGAGACAAGGTCACAAATTTAGAAATACAGAGGTCTTAAAAACACTTTACTTGTCCTTGGTGAGAAGTCACCTCGATTACTTCTCTGTTGTGTGGTCACCTTGCTACACCACCAGGATGGCCCGGATCGAATGTGTTCAAATAAAGTTTGCTTACTTTCTACTTTTCAAATTGGGAATTAACAAGGCCCAATTATTGCATATTGAGCGTATTAACATGCTGAGTTAAGATACCCTCGAAATCCGTCAAATCAAGCACTGCCTATCTTTTGGCCACAAGATTCTTACCAACCAAGTGGACTCTGCTGACGTGCTGAACCTTTTTACCGAACTATAGAAGAACAGCTGTTGGCAGAAATGAAATTATAAATCGATTTATGACTCTATATAATAAGCATATTCCCTACGATTTTGAATATAATTGCAGCTCATTAGCATTTAAGAGAAAATTTTTTTGTCTTGAGTTCCTTTTAATTCTTATTGTTCCTTATATTTGATCTAATTTTGTAACAGACTCACGCATACACATATGTTTATATATATTTAGATTGTTATGTTCCATATATTTGTTCTTTACCTACTTGTTGTTTTATCTGACGTTAACTGTACTTACTTTTAATTTTATTAGTTTGTATTTATCTTAACCTGTAAAGTACTATTGAAATAAAGAAATAAAATGAGGTTGTATTATTGTCTTAAACACCGTTGTACATGCAAGAAGTGAAAGGCATTTTGATAATCTAGCAAAGAAAAATAGTTTTTTAGAAATTTTTTGCTTTATATACTTAGAATGAGATTTAAAGTTTAAACTGTTATCAAGTGTAAATCTCAAGTATTTAATGTCACTGACCCACTCCCGAGCCCAGTCCAGTGATAAACCATTTATTTTTAATTCATATTGGTTAAGATTAATTATAGGTTTTAATTAAATTTTTGTAGTCATAACCATAGCTTTTGTTTTAGAAATATTTATTTTAAGTATAATTTGTAATTGATTATAAAGTTTTTTTTTATTGATAATTGGACTCTAATACTAATTTAGTTTTACTAGTTAAATCTGCAACTGCATTCAATTACTTTTAAATTTATGTTGTCGAATGCTTTGGCATTAAGTTTTCAAATTAGTATTATAATTATCATAGTTATTGTACAGAATCGGACAAAATTAGAGCAACTATTTAAAATTTTAAATATCATGTTTATATTTAACCTGATATTTAAATCATTTATTTATTTATTTATTTGTTTATTTTCAACGTATAAACATTTACAGTACAAAATTGTTTTTGACTAATTTAAAATAGTTCTTTTGGCCATCTGCTTAAATTTATTCTCTAGCACATTACTAAATCCAGGTCTGTGTAAAAATTATTTACAGTGGCTGATATTCTATTTACAGGACTAAATAACAAATACCATGCTCTACAGTTTGGTATATGTAGAAGGGTTTGTTCACGAATATAATAGGTAGGTATATGAATCTGAAATGCTCCAAGGCATTCTGGACTTTTAATAATATTGTTAAAAATTTTAAAGGCAAAACACACATCATAATACTCCCTTCTACGGATAAGTAAGGCTAAATCTAAGTAGATCATGGTTTCAAGATTGATACAATTACAAAGAAGTTTATATTTCGCATATTTAATAAACTTATGTTGCACATTTTCTAATCTTTTAGAATGTGTTTCATAATATGGAGATCAAACGATGTTTGAGAACTCTAATATAGATCTGACAAGAGCTGTATATAATAATTTTAAAGCGAATACATTTTTGAAGTCTCTAGTTACTCTCTTAATAAACCCTAACATTTTATTGTCTCTACCAATTATGTTCTCTATGTGATTTGTAAATGTTAGCTTGGTATCCAAGTAAACACTCAAATCCTTAATCAGAGCCATTTCAGCAAGAGCAACATTGTTAATGAAATAATCAGCAGGAATCGTATTCTTTAATCAACTAAGCCTCATAAAACAACACTTATCAGTATTGAGTGACGTGTCATTAAGCTGACACCAAGAAAAGACCACATTTAGATCATTTTGCAAGATGACAGTGTCTTGAGCAGATGATACTCGGCAAAACAATTTAATATCATCAGCAAACAGCAAGAAGTTGGAGGAGAGTAAGTTACCTAAGTCATTAATAAATAAACTAAATAAGAGAGGCCCCAAGTGGGATCCTTGGGGTACCCCAAATGTTACGTTAAACTTTGCAGACAAATGTCCATCAATTTTAACTTGCTGTTTTCTATTTGACAGATATGAAGCAATCCACAAGAATAGGTTTCCTGAGATTCCATACCTGGCTAGTTTTGAGAGCAGCTGTGTATCTTGTGTGAGTTTCACAGCCATCTTCAAAGCAATTACATATAAAATTAACAAACACAAACAGGTTAGTATTGACAGATCGACCCGATGTAAAGCCATGTTGTTGATTGGCAATTATTTCACGAAAGACATTGGTCAGAACCTTTTCAATACAGTTCTCAAATAGTTTAGGTATAGCTGAGAGAATACTTATAGGTCTGTAATTCGTTATGTTGTTCTTGTTTCCAGATTTAAGAATAGGAGAAACATATGATAACTTCCAGATATCAGGGAACACACCTGAGCTAAGGGATTTGGAGAAGATATGATAAAGAGGAAGATAGAGAGGGTGAGAACATAGTTTTAACACTCTGTTGGGTATACCATCAGGACCAAGGCCCTTACCTATGTCGAGCTGAGATAACAATTTTTCTATCTCAGTTGGAGAAATTCTTATATCTGATATTACCTCACATCTGTCAGGGGAGATGCTTATATTGCTGTTTGTTTTTGGATTATAGACTGATGCAAAAAACTGGGTAAAAAGATTTGCTATATCTGTGCCATTGTCAGCCTTTCTCGATCGAACGAAGTTCCCAAATATTTGGAATTTTAATTAATAGCACTTTCCACATTTGATATATAATAATTATAACATTGTTTTGTTAATGATGAACATTGTCTGCGCAATAAAGAAAAGGATTTATAATCAGCATCACTTTTTGTTTGCCTGTACTTTTTATGGAAATTTTTTTCTCAAATATTGAAGTTTCAAGTTCTTGTGAAAACCAGACTGGAAATCTACTATTTGAAAAACACTGTTTCACAGGTACAAACACATCAAAACAATGCTATACAACAGAGTAAAAATTGTCGATTATGATCTCTAATTCATGATTTAAAATTGTCATCCAGTCATATGAAAGAAAAAATTTAATAATGAGACCAAAATTGGCTGATTTAAAATCATAATAAAAGCCGTTTGCTTGATGCAAATAGTTTGTTTTTGTACATTTTATTTTGAGTGTTAATGCTGGATGATGGAGATCACAATTTACTAAACCAATACATTTGTCAACAGAATCAATGTCAATATTTGCAAAGCATAAATCCAAAACCGAATTGTTTTCATTTAGCACTTCGTTATATTGACATAAGCCTAAAGAAGCGACAGTATCCCACAGAATAATTTCTTTTGCTGAGTTGATGTTGCATGGTAATAGTCCAAGAAAATCATCACTTGGAGACCATGATATCTACGATTGGTTATAATCGCCAATAAGTATGACATTTTCAAACATTTCACAGGCACGAGACACAGAATTTAAGTGAGATTCGTAATAAGATATATCCATCAATGGTGGCACATAGACACAGCCAATACAGTAAGCAAGTAAGGGTGTTTAACAAATGAAACAGGTGAAAGTTTTGCTCCCAGTATTTTAATTGATTTTGGAGCTATATTTCCGTTTAAATTCGTGTAAGAAGTGTCGTTTTGAAGTGAAAAAATTCGTCTCTATGGTGTTTAGTTTTTTCGTTCTGTAAAATGTAATTTTTGTGACCTAAAACCTTAAATTATTGCCCAATTCTGCTTGCAATATTTAAAAGACCCATAGACAGAAACAGCAAAAACATTTATATTCTTATCTCTAAACTGATAGCATTCAGAAGTAATTCATTTACCTACCTACCTACATTTTTTTTATTTGAAGAGTGGGTTATTGGAAATTACCCATTTTTTGTCCTTTTTGGATCACAAATAATTCAACAAACAGCTGTGGGGATTCCCTTTTTTTTCTGTTCTGTTGTTATTGTGTTGTGTTAAACAAATCCGTGGTTCATTGAACTTCTGAATGATAAAGGACAGAACCGGACTTGATAAAATTTCCTTACAAACATTTTTAGAAACATTATTAAAATTTTAATAGAAACATGGTTGGTGAAGAGTCAATTTTCTGCGGCTTTTATTTTGGGATGCTGAACTCTCTGAACTGAGTGGGGGAGTAGTGTCTTCCAAAAATAACTTTAAGACATAAACATAAACTAAAAAATCTTAGGTCAAATAGCTACAGTATGGATACGAAATTCAGTTTTAAATGTTGCGCAAATAAATGTTTTTCCCAATACTACTGTGTCACATGTTTTGGCGTTTTGCATCCCAGCTGCTTGGAAAGAGACTGGAAACACCATCTTAAGCTAGAAAAACATCAAGTGTACTGTTCAAAGGATTGCAAAGAAAAAGCTTTTGGTCAAAACAGTGAACAAATCAAAAAGCTGAAGGTTGAGGTAGATAAACTTCAGAGCGACACTCATGTACTAAAACGACAAATACATGAAAAAGATGAAAAAATTTATACTCTTGAATTAGAAATAAAGGAAACTACCGTAGTTTTTCAGGAAAAAATAGAGGAATTAACTAGAGAAATGGCAGAGAAGGACACGAAATACAGCAGAGAAAGACGAAAAACTCGGGATTTTGAGGATGAGGTGTTTGAGTCAGAAAGAAAATATATTGAAGAAGTAAATAAAAAGACAGAGGAGGCAACCAAACTTAAACTTGAAATTATGAATACCCTAGAGCAAAATACCTCTATGCAGAAGGAAAAAATATCTTATGTGGAAAAAAATAAAAAGCTAGGTGACGATTTACAGGAGCTACAAAATTTAAACAAAAATATGCTTACTTCTATACGAGTGCCGGAAAATGAAAACCAGATGTACAGTGCACAAGTTGGCAGACTTCAGCGTGAATTAAATGATATCAAAAAGTATGATTCCTTAGAAAGCACTAAGAATGGTTTATGTAATACAAGTGAAAAAAAATCAAACACTGAACCTAGTATTTTGGAAGCCAGAAATGGTTGTGATGAGCAAGTAAAGGCATCAGTACCTAGCATGCCTAGTTTTAGACCTTGTTTCAAACCTATTCCTCTGAGAAAGCCTCAAATGTTGATTGTTGGTAATAAGAATGATGTAAGAGGTTGTGCATCTCTTTTAAAGAAATATACACAGGCAAAATATGACATAAACTGTCAGTATCGTGATAAGAATCTTTTCGATGACATTGTTGATGAAACAATAGACGTTGGTGGATATCTGACGAAGGATGATTGTGCTATAGTGTTTTGTGGATGTGAAAATGCCATAAGAGGAAAACCCATAAGTCAGGATAGTTTGAAGAAACTTTCAACTTTATCGCATAAAACAAAATTAGTTGCTGTTGGTTCGGCATTTGCCGCTAGAAGAAAAGTGCTGAATGATATTATCCAAAACCATAAGATAACCATTCACACAAGCATACATGCCATGAATAGTTTGATATTTGTTCCTATGGACAATTTTATGCATATTGAAAAAAGGTCTTGGAATGCTGATCCATCCTATGACACTAAGAAGTTGGTGTGCAGATTTATTGCCTCTCAGATTAATAGTGTATTTGTGAACCTGAAACAGGGTGTTACTGATACTCACACCTCTTCAATGACAGGATCAGAGCAATAGATAGAAGATGAGATTTATACTTGTTTTTCACAGCCAGAAGGACACCACCTCCTCGACCTTCTGTATTTCTATCAGTTCTGTACACTACATAATGTGGATCAATACATTCAGCATCGTTGATTGCAGGATCCAACCGGTTTCCATAAGGGCAATAGGACAGCACAAAAAAGTCCTTTAGTTTGGTTTTAAGACCCCTGACCTTCTGATAAAAGATTAAGACGTTGTCTACAGTTGATTGTGTCCCAGACTCGGTGGTCGAAAATGCGTTAGGTGAGCGTCAGCGTTGTGTGTGTTTCTGCATAATGCAATGTGATTAAGTTCAATTAATATCTTTATTCCCGCCTTAATTTATTTTAATTTTGTTGATTATAACTAGATTTTAATCTTAAGGTTATCTGTACAATTCGGAGTTATTTTTAATCTCTGTAAGTACTCATTGTGAATAAATAAATAAATAAAAAGATTTGAAAGCGGGACTGAGTCATTATTAGACTCCTTGCGGTGACTAGTCCTGTATGATTTTACAATTTAATTTAGTAAGTGGTCTTTTATATGATTTATATATCAAATATGAGCTTCATACGCAGAAAAAGCCAATGCTGGAAGTATATATACAGCACATATAATGTAATGAATATCTTCTACTGACAAACTGACCCATATTCCCTTGACCCTTGTGTTTGATACACTGTAGATTGGTAGCATGATTTTATAGCAGTTAAGACACCTCCACCTCTTACCTTACTTGTTATTTGTAAGTTTCTATCTTTTCTATGTACAATGTAGTTACTAGGGAATAACTCTTCGCTTGCAATTCCATCATTTAACCATGTTTCTGTTAACACTATTGCATCATAATCACACCCGATAACTTCGTTATACAGTTCAACTGTTTTGGTTCACAGTCCTCTAGAATTCTGATAGTAGATGTTTATGAAACTTTAATATTTTTTTTGCGGATGCCAAAAAACCAACCCAGAGGCATCATCAGTTAAACGTCGATCTACGCGCGTCACTGATCCAGTCTGCACTTCATCGGTGATTTTTTAAATATATATTCAACTATGTACTTCATCAGGTTTGATTTAGCATTGTAACTTTGCATGACAGAACCTGTTTTTTTCATGCTGCATTGTAAAATTGTCTAGGCTTAAAAAATGGGTGGAGTCTGCAACGTTGTTGAGGCTGCTGTATAATTTTAGGTTGGCGTTGAAAATAAAGCGATTTAAGATTAGTCTATCGACACCAGAGGAGGGATCGACTATTATCAAATTCCATCTATTATCTGTGTCTCTTAGTTTTTCATAAATGAATCTTCAATTTTTTTCCCACTTACAGCATTTTCCTTGTCTACAAAAAATATAAATTACTAGCCAAAGGTAGAGTCTGAGCTGTGTAATTTTTTCCTCCAGTTCTTTCATTAATTCGTCCTGACTAACATTGGCATATTTAATTTCAACTGAGTGACCTGGCTTTGAGCAATTTCTTTTTATTTTCGTTCATCTGTCAACTTACTTTCCAGTTTCTTACACAGCCGTTTGAGATTGTCAACTTCCAATTGTTTAATAGTAATGTTCTGATCTTTGTTTTTTCGTCTGCTAGCTTAAATGCAAGTCCTTTATTTCGAAATTCATTCTTCTAATAGTATCTTTATGATCCTCTATTTCTTTCTGACACATCTCTTCTGACTCTGCAGCAGCACTTTCTAGAGCAATAGAGTTTCGTTTGATTCTTTTAAGCTGGGTGGTTGCTTCAAGTAATTCTTGTTGTTCTGAAACAATACCGTGTAATTCTTTGATTTCGTCAAGTTGTGTGTTGACGGCAGAATCACTTTTCTATCAGTGCAACTTCTATGCACTTTCCTCACTGAGTGGCTAAGTCTCCTGTTTCCCTCCGAAACAAAGCAGCTAAACTGCACATGTGGAACCACTTATGTTAAAAACACAGAAGTCTAACTTCCACGAGGCGATTCGAAAGACTGCACTGTTGGATTTGTTTTGCATGTTTCAAGGAAAACGTTCATCAAAACAAAAAACACCTGTCGATCGAATGTCTTCGTCCGGTTTTCTCGATTGGCAGTTCCTTTTGATTTTTGAATATGTCAAATAGATCAAATCTCTAATAACCACAATGTCTTATTATGTTTCACTCAAGATATTAAAATCTCTCTTGGTACTGATAAATAGAATATATGTAAATGTACTTCAAATTCAAATAAAATTTATTGAGAAGTGTCATACAAATATTCTCAAAAGGAAACATTACAGCAGAGCTGATACTCCCTATTTCTAAAATTCACTTCATTTTGTTGGAGAATGAGTACTTAAATTTATACAATGCTTTTAATTTAGAGAATGCTAGGCTGATTTTCTTCAACACGTGGGCTTCAAATGTTAAATTTGAATCCATGAAGAGTCCAAGATTTCTAGCTGTCCCCACCATAGGCAGCACAGTGTTACTCATACGAAGTTCCATGGTAGCACCATCATGCGTTCTCTCATGGGCTGAAGCACCACCAACACACATAGCCACAGATTTATTTAGATTCAGACGAAGGCCACTCTCTCCAGTCCACTCGTCAATTCTTGCTAGGTTGATGTTCATATGGGTGATAGCAGTATCAGGACACTTTGGATCACACATTGAGTAAATTTGGGTGTCATCGACATACTGATGCAGTTGTGACGAACCCTCTAGGTTAACAAAGTGCAAGTCCGAGACGAAAACAGAGAATAATATTGGAGCCAAGATACTGCCTTGGGGAACCCCCAGTGTGACAGGCTGGTACTCTGAGATAGTCAAATCGATCTTCACCGCCTGAGTACGATCCTCCAAATATGCCCTGAACCAGTTCATGGCCTCCCTGTCAAAACCATAATACTTCAGTTTTGCTAGCAGTAACTTATGATTTACAAGATCGAATGCTTTGGAATAGTCCAGTAGGACGAGCAAGCCAGTAGAGCCGTCATCAGTAATTCGGGCTAGGTCATTCACTATTTTCAGAAGTGCAGTGGTGGTGCTGTGATCAGTTCGAAATCCAGATTGACAGAGAGGGATGATTTTTGAGTTTTCAAAGAAGTTTACAATCTGGTTGTAGATAAGTTTTTCAAGAACCTTAATCAGAGTAGGAAGAACGCTAACGGGACGTAAATCTCTATGATCTTTAGCAATTGAGACGTTAGGAAGGGGCGTCACAATTGCTTGTTTCCAGACATGGGGCAGCACGCCGTTTTCTATGGAAAAATGAAATAAATGAGTAAGAGCTGCCTGACAATAGTGAAAACAAAGCTGGAGCATTCTAAGGTTAATGCCATCACCTCCATAGGCTTGGGAAGATAGACCGTTCATCGCTTTCTCTACTACAGCACTGGATACAAGATGCAGTGAGAATGAGCTGTCAGAGAACCTATCATTGAATCTAGACAAGGTTTCCTCACTAATGTCCACCTCGTCAATTTCTGTGAAGGCATTGTTGATGGCAGATGGATCTTTAAGTTCATCAGCAATGACATGTTTTGGTTGAGAATGTACATTCCAGCTCTCAAAGCACCTCCATAGTTTTTTTCGGGTTTCTCTTATTTTTTTCCACTTGATATTTCATGAATGCCGTCTTTTCTCTTCTAACTGCACCACAAAGGTAATTCCTGAGGCCTCTGTAGAACTCCAAGTCTGAGGGAAGCTTCATTCTAGAATATTTCTTATATGCATTTTTCTTTAGCTGACTGATTTCTTTGATAGTCGAGGTAATGTAAGGTTTGGATTTGTATTTCATGATGGCGGTCTTAAGTGGGGCCTGTGTGTCAAATAATGTTAGGATCATATTGTTCAGAAAATCAACTTTAAGGTCAATGGTGGGTAAAAGGATAATGTCGTTCCAGTGCAGTGATAGGGCAAGTTGCCTGAATTCATCTTTGTCAAAATATCGATAGTCTCTAAAAATAATTGGTCTTGAAGTTGAAATAGGCTTTGGATGGTTTAACTCACAAAAAATTAACCTGTGATCAGAAAGATGAGCAAAATCATCGGCTCCACATTTTAAGAGAAGGTTTGAGTTATTGAGGCATATTGTATTAATGATTGTTGATGATTTTTCTGTTATTCTGGTTGGCACTTTTATTGTTTGTTCCATGCCGTATGTGTTCACTGTTCATTTCAATTGCCGATAAGAAGGAGTGAGTTTCTTAGCAAAGTCAATGTTGAGGTCACCCATCAGAACAACATCCTCATGCCCTAAAAAAGCTCTACTCAGGGAGTCATCAAGAACACTCAAGCAACTGATAGGTTGATTAGGTGGTCTGTAAACAACTCCCGTTGCAGTACTCTCCCGGTCCCAAACAAAACTCAGCCCAAGTTGTTCAAACCCATTGACGGTCGGAAAGTCAAGGATCTTATAAGAGATTTGGTTCTTAATGTAGATAACAAGGCCCCCACCAGCCTGATTCTCTCTGTCCTTCCGTATAATTTCATATCCTGATATGGCAAGATGTTCAGAGAGAATAGTGATGTTCAACCAGGTTTCAGTAACAGCAATGACATCAAAGTTGTGGTGTAATGTTGGATCGGAGAATATATCAAAGCATGGGTTTAATGAACGTATGTTTATATGCCCCAGCTTTAGATCTAGAATTTCTCCGAACTTGCATATTCTGGTCATGGCTAAATATTACCTTTAACCCGGTAGACGGACGATTACAGTGCCTGTCTGGTGTTGATGTTACACTCATAGACTGTGGTGGTTTGGTAAGTCTAAAAAAGGATGTGATTCAACGGGAGTTGAGCTTGGAGTTTTCTGTACTGGAGTCTTCCCTTGTGTGGTAGAATTGTTCTGTGTCATGACATTACGTCCCTGAGGTAAGATATTTCTTACTGGGCTCTTTGCTGATTTAGCATCATTGTCCATTGGGTGAATTTGGCTGAATGCCCCAATTGAAGGTGGCCTCAAAAGGTCAAACATTCGATACTCGAGCGACTTGCAGATAATATCATTATAAATGTGATTGATCGGCGCTATTTTCGAAGTATAAGGCAACAGTCCGTGGTTATAATTATTGAAGTCACTGGATTCAAAAAAGTTAATTTTTGCTCTACCAGTGTATGCTAGTAGAAAAGTCCAAATAGACACGTTCAAATCAAAAACAATGGCATTATATTTTGAGTTAAAGGGACAGTAGGGTGGAGCAATAATAGTTGTATTGGCATTTGAGGCAGAGCTGTAGGGCTGGCCAATTTGCCAGAGTGGTCATTTTCTGAACCACCAAATATTATAGAATCACGAGCAGTGAAGTTTTTCGACTAACTGTCGCCTCCTGCAGAATTTCTTCTAGTTGGAATCCATTTCTTAGTTGAAAGTTAATGTCAAAATAATTCATACAAATTTTCTTCATAAATTGATTGCAGCGTTTAGCATTGGTATCTCCTATAATTAGTAGCTGTGGTTTTTTGTTTTCTGCGGGCTTAGCATTTATAACTGATGGGTTACTGCATGCCTTCTCATTTATGGTGGATTGGTAATTAAGAAGATGGTTTTGACAATCAACAGGGTCCTGCCTTTTTCTTGAGACATTTTTAGTTGATTTATTTCTATTTATTGTTGATTTTCTAGGATACTTGCCGGCAATATCAATATCAACCTGACACCCAAAATCCACTCTCAGTCTTGAGGAGTTCTTAAATAGGACTTTAGTTTTTGGTTTAACTTCATTTCCCCTTTTTGTTTTTTTCAATTTTTGAGTAGAGGGCTTTTTCTCCCCATGAAGTCCCTGTAGTTGCTCTCTGTATTGTGCCATGTTTCCTTCCAATAGCTCTCTGTAATTTATTGCAGATTTTAGTTCATGTTCAATTTTCTTGTATCGTACCTCATGTTTCTTGCATATTTTTCTATGTTGATCTTCCATTTCTTGCATCTTTTCTCTTTCAGTTATGTCTTTTAGTTTATTTTGTTGATCTCCAATTTTGCTTTCAGGTGATTTAATTCTATTTCTATAAGATTCCACCTCAATCAACAAGAGTTTTTCTGCTTCCTCTACATCGTTTTCAAAGGCAACGGATGCTCTCTTTGGTTTTCAAGTGCTTGACTTAAAAGTTTTATTTCCATTTGCTGGTTGTTTATTATTTCCCTCAGTTCTATTATAATGTGATGTTCATCATCTGTTGTATGTTTTAGGAGATAGTTCTTCGCAATTTTTGCCACAGTATATTCTATGGTCGCCCACGTAAACCACCCTCCTCTTTTGTTCTATGCAGCTACGATGTTGAATGGTTTTGCAGGCAATGCAATAGTAACATGTAAGGTCTTTCCCGTCACTGCAGCATTTAAACGTACCAAAAGAGTCTTTTCTGTCCATGTCTTAGTTAAATAAGATGTTACTGGCCCACCTACTCAATTCAGCAGGAAAACGATCACATCAGCAGTGCAGCAACAAGGTTTAACTTAAAATTATATTCCCATGATTCATGCGATGTTCCAATGTTTCCTTATTGAACAGCTGAACTGGGCAGATGAAACCGACTATAGATTGAAATTAGATCAATCAGTCTTGTGTATAATAAAATATAAAAATGTAAACACATTCAAGAATTCTTTCCAAGCTGGTATTCTTCTGAACTTCACTTTGTTCTCAACATAAACATGCTGGCAGTGCTTATTAAGACAAGAAGGAGAGTGTTCTTTTTGGTTTGAGAAAGATTCAGTGTGAGTATGTAGATGAAGTAAAGTTTTTGGGTGTATATCTAGAGCCCACACTAAACTTTGACAAGCATATTGAACACACTGCTGGACGTCTCACCAAAAGCATCTTTCTATTAAAAAGCCTTAAAAAAGTGTCTGTTTCAGACTTCATGGGATTTTTCAATCAGTGGCTTGCTATGCAATCTTGGCCTGGGGTCAGTTGACACAAGCGTAAACGTATATATTTCCCTTACAAAGAAGGGCCGTAAGAACTATCGCAGGTCTGGGTTCTAGAGAGGATGTCAGATATGAGCTTAAACAACTAGCAACAATGACTATATCCTGTAAATATATATATATATATATATATATATATATATATATATATATATATATATATATATATATGAAAGTCTTCTCTATTACCACAGAAACATCACTTGGTTCACTTGTAACCAAGATTTCCATCATTATCAGACCAGACAGGGTGGTCTAGTCTGATAATGGATTATCATAGGCTGGATACGTCAAGAATATCTTCCAACTACTTTGGACCAAATTGCTAAAACATCCTACCTAACCACATTCGCAAACTACCTGAAAATCATTTTGAAAGTAAGGTAAAGGAGTTCCTTCTACAAAACACTTTTTGTAGTATACGAGAATATCTGGAGTTTAATTTCTGATTTATTCTTTCTGCTATCCTTCTGCTGAGAACTGTACAGCATGACACCTGTCTTTGCTAATTGTTTTCTCGAGACCCATGTTTTTTTAATAAGTTAGTGTTAATTTACTCATATTTGTTTAGTATGTATGATGTTTACATTTTAATGGTTTTTTAATGTTTTTTTTTAGTCTAGTTAAATAGCGTAATTTTTTATTTTTATATTGGTGAGATTTTGTAAATTGTGACCTAATATATGAATTTGAATTTGAATGATAGAGCTAGTCATTTGTATAATTTTTTCCTGACAATTTTGCCTCTATTTATGTGAATAATGCTGAAACTAATTTTGGTATTTCAAAGGATTTTGAATTTTAAAATATCAATCTCGTTCTCATAGGGCTACCTTAGTTTTTAAATTGTCGAATGCTAAACAAATTAATTGAAGACCAAAACGCATTTCTATTTATTTATTTATTTATTTGTTTTCAAAGGGACAAAACTCAATTACAATTACAGTAAAAATCAATAAACAGTATATATGTACCATGTTGGCAACGGAGGCAGTGAATAGTTGTACATTTATACCTATGTGTTATTTTACTGTGAACCTAATTTTAGATTATGATAAAAAACTAGCTTTGTAAATATCTGTTCACTAACACAATTATGAGCTTTATAGGGAATCCTAATACACCAAATGAGGAGTCTGGTAGCAAAATAGGTCGAAACATTTTTCATTCCTAAACTTGAGCATCAACTCGAACTTTCAATTCACTGTAGTGTTGTAATGTATTATCAGAATGTCAGGGGACTACGCACCAAGTATTTCTTGTAACATTATATCTTGTGAGTATGAAGTAATAATTCTTATCAAGCCTAGGCTTAGCAGTCATATTTCTAGCCATGTGATATTTAATATTAAATATGTAGTATTTCAGTCATTTTCAGTACAATGTCTGTTCAGATTCTTATAAGAGTCGGCAAGATAAATATGGTATTGGGATTTGTTTGTTTTCCTCTTAATTCTAACCAAGAATATTATCAATTTTTCTTCGATCGTGAACCTCTAAGAAACAGGTCTGAATACCATGAATTCTTCATTTTCATAGATTTAAACCTCCCTTTGGTCGAAAGGATCTATAAAGAGGATACTCTGGTCCCAAAATCGTTACTACCCTTAGCTTTTGTAACTCTGGCCACCTCAATGACTTTTCTTGAGTTACAGCAAATTAATTACTTGCACAGGCATAATTCTACATTTAATATTTGTTGATGACTCCATCAATGTATTGATTTCATCTTCTAACTTTTGTCTTGTAAATATTGACTAGTACCATCCAGCAATTGAAATAAATTATAAACTTCAATATGTGCCATCAATAAAAAACTACAGTCGAGTTAGTATTTGAGTTTCATCCGGCAAATTTTTACAATCTGATTTTTTTTATGAACAGTTTGACTCTGTGTGTGTGTGTGTACTAATAAATTGCAGAAATTTTCATAAATATAGAGAGTATAAATAGGCAGTTTACTATTCGATCTAAAAATGTCTACGTGAGGCTAGATAGACCCATTTCGGTTTTTAAATAATAAAAATAGACTGTAGCATACTGCTGCTTCCCCAAAAAATACCATATCTGACAACTAACTCAAGGTTTGCATAATACAAAATTTTTAAGGATTCAAAATTTAAATATTTGTGTATAATTGTCATACCATAAGGTGTTTTATTTATTTTTACATAAATAATCAATATGGTTACTCCATTCAAGAGACTCATCTCAAGGAAGCTAGAGTAAACTACAGGTTTATTACAGATACAGGCCTCATATCTATCTATAATGCACTCGTGACTCAAGAACATGGACTGGTCTGTGTTCTTGGGGATTTTTATGTGTGTAAACCATTTGCGTAATTAACATGAACTAAAGGAGTATGAGTATGAGTATTGATCAGTGTTGTTGTGTGTAAAAAGGTCCAAATTAATTAAGGAATACCAAAATTAAGTCCTGCAAGGAATTAATAATAAAGTCTAAAAGGAAAGCAAAAATTCTCAACAAATAAACAATAAGCATCATGGAACATAATAAAGTATAATATTCCCATATCAGCAACCAGTGCAAATAATGGGCCTAGTCTGGAAGAATTCACCAATTTTTTTTCTGCGCTTAAGGAAATATTGATGCCTTTCCAAAGCCTAACAAGGACCCCTTGGAATATCTTAAAGATGCACTTTATAGCGGCTCCCCTGCATTTGAACTGAGAGATGTCATTTATTCCTAAGTGTGAGACATAATTTGTGACCTCAAAAACTACTCTAGTAAGCTTACATATCAACTTGGTGTTTGAAACAGTGACAGTGAACCAGATCATTGAGTATTTCGAACAAAATGGGCTGTTTAATTCATGTCAGTTTGGTTTGTGTAATGGGATTTCAACAACAATGGCAAAAAATGGTTTGACCACATTTGTTTAGAGTTGATTTGAAAAGCAGAAGTTTGCTCACACCTTGTTTGTTTGATCTGACAAGGGCAGTTTAGTGCTTATCATATGAGATACTGTCGAGGAAGCGTGGTTATGGATTTGGTGAGAGGAACACAAAATTATTAATATCATACCTTGAAAAAAGATCTCAGTACGTCCCAATAAATGGTCATAGGTCAAATGAATACACATTGGACCATGGCCTACCACAAGGATCAATAATCAAGTATTCCAAATATTATTCTATTTGCAACTTCTCTCGCTGAATCTGTAAATCTTGACCCCCTGAATGGGGAGGTTGAGGCCTCTAGGATTGGAGTGAATTTGAATTTTAATAATTTCTGGGCTAAGATACAGAGAATGCTGTTGACAACAATTTACTAACCTTAAAATTTTAGAACTACCTAGTTAGAAATAGGGACATAGGATATCATGATTACAATACCAGAAGGATTACCTCACGCTGGTGTACCAATGGACTTCAAGAGCCAGAGATGTCCAGAATCATTTTGCCATTAAGTTCTACAATGTTCTGCCGACACAAATAAACATTTTTGAACCTGAAGAGCTTAAACTAAAAGTCAATCTTAGGTCCAAAGCTTTTTACTCACATGCAGAACATTTAAATAATAATTCCTCAGATTTAACCTGAAATTGTCGAATTTACTTACTTTATTATATCCAATTATTTGGACTCAACTAATACGTCTAAATTTTCATAACTATTATAGTTGTCACGATCTCTCGCTTTTGAGATTTTTATTATTCAGATTATGTTTTATGACGAATTTTGAAATTACGAGGATATGATGTGTAACTAATCTTAAACCTAGATTTTATTTATTTATTTGTTTAAGTGTGACCTACTACTTGACTTGTGAAAATATTTTAATATGCCTACCACCAATAAAAATTCATTCATAAGAATATGCCTAAGAATTTGCAACTATCACTAATAGTTGTATTATAGTTTATAGTTTTAGAAGGCATGAAACACTAAAATTACTCAATGAAATGTAGCAATGTAGACCCACAAATAACTTACAAGAGGAGATAAAAAAATTCAGAAACCAATACAGACATATAATTTGCAAATCAAAACAAAAAGCCAATGCTGACTTTATAAAAAATTCTAACAATACAGTACGATCTTCCTGGCAAGTTATAAATAAAAACTCAAAGAGAAAAACAAACAAAAAAATTCATACTCATCTATCTGCAAATGATTTCAATAACCTTTTCATTTCGATACCACAAGATCTAACCTCACAAATTCCAAACACAAATAATCACAATAATTTTATAGAGGTATTTGTAAAAAATATAAACATAAAAGATAATTTCTCATTCCATGAAATTAGCCCTGTAGTAGTTAGAGACACAATAAATAAATTAAAAAATAAACCCAGCAGGGATGTATATTCATCAACATCAATGTTGAGCTGATAAAGTACTTAGAAAATATCTTGATCTCTCCCCTAATTAGAATGGTCAACTTGTGTATAAGAGCCAGTATTTTCCCTAATTGCCTTAAAGTTACGAAAATAATTCCAATTCCCAAAAACGGAGATTTAAATAACCCTAACAATTTCCGGCCAATAGCGTTAATTCCTATTCTATCAAAAATTTTTGAAACAATTTTAAGGGAACAACTGTATACATATTTTGAATCAAACAACTTATTCTCTCAATACCAATTTGGCTTTAGAGAGAAAAAATCCACCACAAAGGCCATCTTAAACATGTTAGATGGCATAGTGCTGAGATCTCTCAAAGGCTTTCGATTGTGTTTCACATCACATCCTGCTGGAAAAATTAACACATTATCGGATTAAATATCGGAGTATAAACCTTCTCAGACTAGGCTTGCCCTGAGCATGGAGTCCCTCAAGGATCACTATTAGCTCCTTTATTATTTCTTATTTATATCAACGACATAGAGGCAGCCGTCCCAGGACAGTGTCTGGATCTATTTGCAGATGATACTGCACTTCTTGTTCACGATGAAGACTAAAACATCTGATATCGAGAACAGAGGACAGTCTGAGATGTCTGCAGAACTGGTTTGCTGCAAATGAACTCTCTCTTAATGCAAACAAGACTGCTCAAATGGTCCTAACACTGAAGCAAACCACAGAACTGCAAAGCACATCAGAAATCAAATTCTTAGGTATCTATTTGACCCTACCTTGAGCTTTCAAACACAGGCAGATTATCTAGCCACAAGATTATCTAAAACAATATTTCTGTTAAGAAATCTCAAAAACCTAGTACCTTTTCCAACACTATTACAAACTTATCATGGACTCTTCCAATCTGTGGCTTGTTTGCAAAATTAATTAAATTGCAGAGGAGGGCTATAAGAACCATATCTGGCTTAGGTTTTCGTGATGATGTAAAACAGAAATTCAAAAACTTAAAAATTTTAACTATACCCTCACGTTTCATATATGAATGTCTTGTTCTCATTCACCGTAACCAAAGTAACCTCCAAACAAATAACCAACTTCACACACTTACAATACAAGACATGGTACACACATAAGACCAGATTTTCTTAGACTAAGAAAATTAGAATTATCTACCAACTACTATGGCATAAAAATTTTTAAAATATTACCAAACAATATCAAACAGTTAAAATCAAATCAATTTAAAACCAATATTAAAAAATTACTCATTTTCAATGCTTTCTATAATTTTGAAGAGTTTCTCACTCTCTCTCTCTCTCTATCTGGGACAGTATGTTGACGGCAACTCCTGACCCTGTGGATTCATATTGGAGGGGGCCTGCTTGAAACTGCACAGTGCTTATCATATCTTTCTCCTTCATAGCAAACATTTTAACTGCAGATTGAAATTTTATAAACCTGTTTTAGTCTTTTGATTATTAGTATGCAACAAGTTCATGTTTGTGCTGTATACTTATTTTTAGTGATGTTCAAATAGTCTTTGTTCTATACACCTTTTAAATATATGTTATACTTATTTTAATTGATTTTGCAAACTACATGTTATTATTATTGTTTAGTTGTGACGTGTGCAAAAATGTGTAGAAATTTATCGCATAAATAAATGAAATGAAATAATATTTAAATCCCCGTTGTCGAAATTAATAGCCTCTGGTTTGATAATTTTAGATCGTTTACACCTGAACATGATTGCATTAGTTTTTCATCATTAACAATAAGTTTGTTTGATGAAAATCATTTTTTGATACCTAAAAATAAACTACTTCCCAAAGTCATGGTTTTTGTAACTGATTTATTATCTACTGGTAAATTTGTATTGAGAATAATTGGTTATTTTAGAATCATTATTTTATATAATGCATTCAATGTCATTGATATATATTAAAAATATGATTGGCCCAAGTATACTACCCTGTATGATACAACAGTAGTTCTCAAAAGTTCTCAGCTCAGCTCTCTACCCACTCTTTACGATCGATAAGTATATGCCCGAGAAAATTGCTTCTGACTGTAAATATCCAAAATGGTTTGATCAAATTTAAATGATTTATTCAACATTGAAATTGCAATTACAAATAGCAACTTAAATGTCTAGTCAAAATAGGTGGTAATGATGATGATAAAATAAGATTAATGACATACACATAACATGGTTAAAACATAGGTTAAGATTATACAACACCACTGTTACATAAAAGGTTAAGGTGTCAGTTTAACACAAAAATATAAAATGCAAATTATAATATAAATTTTAAAATACAAATTAAAATTAAAATCCAAACTTCAAAATATAAAAGTTCAATTTAAAATCTAAAAATCAAAAAATTCCTGCACTGGGTAAAAAGCATTTATGGATAAAAATTGATAAGTATCAGCATTTAAATGTTTAGACTCGACATTACCCAGTTGGTTCCTTACATTATTTGTGTGTTTAGTGCCAATATATGTGGGTGAGTATTGACCTACAGTAAAGTCTAAAAAAGGGATATTTAGAGGAGGATGAAGAGTGTCGATATTTGATAATGGAAAATCGCATTTAATACATGATATCGCCTCAAAATTATCAACAAATATGAGGTCAAGAATACGTAGGCGGGAATTGAAAATATAATTGACTTGATTAAGTTCAAGAAAACACATTGTGTCGATCACAGTTTCCGCTGTTGCTGGTTGTATTCTTGATGGGATTATGTTTCCAGAATCCAAGGACCATTCAATAAGTGGAAGGTAAAAATCACCACATATAATAAATTTATGCCTTTTAAAACGATCCCTTAACGATTCACACAAATCACAAAAACACACATAACAATCCAATAGGGACCCTGGAGGAATATATATACAACCCAAGACAATTTGTAAACGGTTGATCTTAGTTTTAATCCATATTTCATCATAGTGAACTGAAGCTGGGGTGTCTATAATTGAGCACTGAAAGCAGGACGAGATTGCAATTAAGGAACCCTCCCCACGCTCACAATTTAGCAAGTCGTAATTTCGGTCCTTTCTAAAAACAGGATATCTACAATCAAAAAACTCGGCACTATAAAAAGAGACATTAAGCCATGTTTCGGTAAGCATAATTACATCGAAGTTGCTAGAAGAGGTATTAGTCAGCATCAGTTGTGATTTTGATCGAAGACCACGGACATTCTGATAATATAAAGATACTAGTTTGTTATGAGAGGCTGTAGGTGATATGTCGATGGGGTTGTGAAATTTGAATTTTGAGAATTATTATCTGTATCCAGGTTGTTACGCAATAAACTATTGGAATTAGTAATTTCTAAAGCTAAATCTATATTATTGATAGTAGAGACTTCTTTCGTTGAATTCGAGAATCGGCGCTTATTCTTCATGATGCTGCACACAAGATGTAAAACCTCATCCTTGTCAGTGTAATCGAGTGAGCCATTCCTAGTAGTGATCTTCATTGGAATGAAGAAACTGTGTCGGAAATCGCGAGTTAAGTTTAGTAGGTCAAAATCAATTTCCTGGATAATTCTATTGAGTATAGGACGATCACTGTGTAGAGGTGAGCCGCAAATAAACAGGTTAGTGTTGCTGGATTCTTCAAGAAGTGAGCGAAGAAGTTTAACGTCCATACGCTCTCCTTTAAGAGCGTTTTTGTCACCAGTGAGTATAATGACAAAATCATTCACAATACATCTCTTAATCAACCACTGGCATTCTCGAATACGACTCTCAAACGAGCTCTCGTTTGACCACTGACAATTGATGTCATAAAGACTATATGTGAGCCGCTTCATAAGAGATAGCATGCCTCTTGCATTGCCGTCACCCAAGATTAATATTTGAGGTTTGCGTAGTGCCTTAGATGAGATCTCGACTGGAGATGATACATTAATCTCGTTTTCACTGTAGTTCTTAGGTAGAAGTTTGAGGTCGTGGATTTTCTGTTGAAGATTTTTTATTTCCAATACATAGTGCTCGTTATCCTTTTTAAGAGTCCGGATAGATGAGATCATTTCTTTATTCAACCTTGTAAGCTCAGAAACAGTGCTGTCCAGTGCCACGGAGGACGACAGTGATTCTTCAAGGCGCCTGTTTAATTGTTGGTTCAATTCCTGTAAAGTTGATATTTCGTTGTTGAGCTCAGATAGTCTGATATTTTCGTTGTTGAGCTGAGATGCTCTGCAAGTCGCAAATTAAACTTCTCTTCGGCCTCAAATACGACGTCTGTAAAATAATTCGTTTGCCTTTTTAGACGTTTGATGTAGGCGTCTTTGTTTAGGGAATCTTCCTCTAGTTTCTCCATTTTGTCCTTAAGGGTGTTAATCGCGCATCAACATATTTTGTCGTATACAAGAGGGTTTGACCAAGGCCACCACAACATTTCTCAACATCATTCATGAATGCGATAAAAAAACATAGGCCCAAGTATAGAACCTTGCAGTACACCCAAGTTGCTCCATCCAGCATAGGACTTATTACCATGAATTATGTCAGTTTGTTTTCTATTATCTAGGTAGTAACAGTAGCTTTAGCCAACGTTACCGATGGCATTTGTTGCCCTTTTGACAAACGAATTCACACTGCTCATACTTTTAAATTTTTCCAAAGCGTTTGACACCATTAATTACCAGCTTGTCGTGTCAATATTAAAAGTTTCTGGCTTTGACTTTGTTTTGGGCTCTCTTATTAAATCTTATTTACTCGAAAGATTCGAGAAAATCAACTCAGATAATAAATATGCTAAAGAGGTAGGTATACTATCAGGTGTTTCACAAGGGTCAGTTTTGGGTCCATTATTATTTTTAATTTACACTTCCAATATACTTAGTTATACAAGCTTTTGCAGATGTCGCCCAAATATATTTCTACTACAGTGGCAATGATGCTGCTGGAAAATTTTGTGAACACAAACCTACTTACCTTAAATAATCTTTCTAAAAAACATAATTTAAAACTCAATCCAGCTAAATCGCATCTAATGTTATTGGGAAATAAATATATAGATGGCATTAAACTGATGTTTGTTTGCTAGAAATTTGGGATTGGTTGTTGATATGGAACTTGTATTTCGGGAACAAGTTAAAAGAATGATTCAAAAGTCCTATGTTGCTTTAAAGCTCCTTTATAATAATAGACATATTTTAAACTCTAATTTGAGGAAAATGTTATTTGAGTCTCTCATTTTATCTAATTTTAATTATGATGATTCTATATATGGCTTTTGTTTGGGTGGTAACTGTAAATATCGCATACAAAAAGTGCAAAAAAGTTGTGTTCGGGTTATATTGGGAATGTGGAAATTTGGTAATTTTGCTCCCGTGTGTCAGATACCTAGTTGGTTAAAAATGGATTATCAGAGAATTCTTCATTTTTGTATTTTTTTGTTTAAAAACGAATTAAAGATAATGATTTACCTGCTTCTCTTAAAGAGCGAATAGTTTTTCGTCATAACGTTCATAATGTAAACGTGAGGTTTCCGCATAGACTTGCAGTTCCACGACATCAGAGTACCATGTTTTAGCGTTCGTTTAGGTATAATTTTGGTAGATGTTATAATGCACTTATTGCAGAGCTAAAAGTTTTAAATATAAATAATTTTCAGTCATCTAAAAGGGTATTAAAATATTATTTTTTAAGCTTACAAAATTATAGTGTTTTTTCCAAGCAGGTAGGTAGTTATTTTATTACAGTTTGTTTAAGGGCTAGTTATCGGCACTGGGCAGATCTTTATTTTTATTTTTTTAATATAAAAGGTCTCATGATTGTTTTATTTATATTTTTGTTAATTTTTTTATTGTTATTTATTTTCTTTATTTGCAAATAAAATTAATTTTTCGTTACTCTAAGGGGGTGAAACAACACTAAAAACAATTTTTTTTTAAATGATATTTGATTGATTCCAAATTTGTATTATTTTTTGTATTGCTTTTTTGTCATAAATCAATTGAATGCCTACATATATGTTCGGTAAAATATATATATTTTTAATTGTGTTTGATAATTCCCGATAAATTCGGACGTAAATTAGCCAAAATAAAATAGAACTAAAAGAGGCACAACAAATAACAGCAAAAATTAAGTCCACTTCTACGAAATGAAAATGTTTGGCTGTAGGAGAATTTAATTGTAAATTAATGGCATTATTGCAAATTCAATATTTTTCATGGTTACTGCATTATACACATTTCAAAGGATAGTAATCTGTAATAATACTAATAGTTTTTTGCAGAATAATCAGAAAATAGTTTTCCATTTCAGGGAGTTTTGTTTGTTAATAATCGAACTCCAATACTACCGATATGCTGATTATTTTTGTATTCAATTCAATATTAATATAATAATAATGATAAAACTCCATTCTAAAAGAATCGCTTTGTTTCAACAAACAAATTCAAATAAGTTGTTTGTTTAGTGCCAGTATTTTAATATAATGGTTAAATAGATCGCAAAAAAAGGTCTGTCATCCGTTAGTAATATAATTACATATTATATAAATACAACATTTTGTCTGTGGTGATTTTATAGGTAATTTTTATACGTAAAAAGTTTTATTACTTCGCCGTAATCGACTTTTTCGGGATTTCCTGCGTATTTTGCAGGAAAACTTATTGTGAAACATAATTTTTCAGTCAGGGTTTTATTAACCGGTAATTCTGTAAAACCGTTTTCAGTTAGTTGTTTATATAAATGTATTTAACGATTTATTAAAAATAAAATTTAAAATTCGGTAAATCTTCTTTATCCGGAACTTCCCTCGTTTTTTTTTCATTTGTTAAGAATAGTAAAGTGTGACACAATTCAGTTCAGTATATAGTCACAGTATATTGCGTACAGTGGCGGCTATTCAGGTGAAGTAAGTGAAGTGCTGTTTCACCAGCAAAAATAAACAAGCAAACATCTAACTATATTTATTATATATCTCTTAAAATTTTAGTTTTTACATTCATTTATTCACCTAATTGTTAAAAAATAAACCGTACATCTCGAATAAATATTTTACTTGACCGTTGGCGGCATGTCTTTTTAAAACTTTCAATCGAACTTTATTATAACAACTGTAACAGCGGCGCAAACCGCGTCGACTTTGCTGGAGGTGCTCTGTTTAGTTTACGATTTTCCTACTATGTTGCCATGACAACGCGTACGCGATGACGTCGACCGCATGGAAAAATAATGTTAACCAGGCAGGCGCAGTACACTACACCCACGTGTCGTTCAGTTTGCGGTGGTTGTTTACTTTTATTTTCGCGGATTTCGCAGCAACCGGTCAGTTTGCAGTTTGCTTGACTGTTTTGTGTTATATTTATTTATGGTGTTGTTACAACTTCAAATTCGATGTAATAAATGTGATTGTTCAAGACTGGAATAAATTAAAAGACGTCTTTGAATTTATTACAAACTGTGACAAATCTGATGAAAAATCAATCCGCCTTGCGAAAAGATTTTTAGGTGAGATGAACGATTTTGAATTCACGTTTCTGGCATTAGTGTTTAATGACATTTTCTCAATCACGAACATACTATTTGACGTTCTTCAAAAAAAAGGCGTGAGCCGCCCTGTAAAAAAAGAAATGAATATTTTGTTAATACCATGTTTGCAATTCTATTACAGAAATAAATCATTACAAATGCGAGCTTGCTAAGCTTTCACCTGAAGAAATTAGGGCTAAGTATAGAACCCTTTTTTATGAAATATTGGACCATATTTTAATGGAAATGACACTAAGATTTCAAGAGTGTGAAAAACTTAAATTTTCATGTTTGACAGGTTCTGCTAAATTTTCCGAATAGAGTTTAAATTTTCCGACTGGCCCGTTTGAAAATTTGTTACAGTTATATGGGGAAATATTTTCAAAAAGTCAACGACTTAAATATGAGCTTGGTCTTATTTTTGCCAATGAGAGTAATTGGAATATATCGCTGCAATACTTGACTTGACGTCATTTACGCCATTTTTTTCAGTATGTTTGCGACTACTTGGAATACTTCCTGAAAATTTCATCTAAATTGGTGAAAGCATCCAGGAGTAAATATGATTCGAAATCCGTCAGAATTTTAATTAAACAAATCCTTGTTTTTAATAAAGACTCGAATTTTGTTGGGGCGCTTTTTTTGCAAAAAATGTAACCAATTCTAACCTAACCTAATCCGCATTTTTATTCAATATAAATTTTGTTAAAAAAAAACTAAAACAAGTCATCGCTCAAACTAGGATTGGAGACCCTACCACTGAACTAACCAAAAAGAAAACTTCGATGAGCTTTGTTTATACTTAGCCGAAATAAACCTATATATTCGAGGAACGCCACAGTCATGGAATTACTATTAATTTAATCGCTTTTCGGGAGTAATTGGTGTACAGGGCTTTCTTCTACAATTTGATACCTAGTTACTTTTTTTAAGAATATCAAATATTTCTAAAAATTATTGAGAAGTAGCAAAAATTACATAACCTATATTTTTTAAATGGGACACCATGTATATGATTATTTAGTTCAATGGGTTTTTCCGATTATAAATATACTAGGTTTAATACCTATATCTGTAAAAACCACCGAGAAAATTGACTAAAACTCTGCAATAAGACGAAATATGTTAGAGAGAGAGAGACAGAGAGAAAGTTATCTTCTAAATATGGAATGGACGGAATCAGTGATGGGCAAATACCGGGTATATTGAAATTTGGGTATATACCTAAGGTTTTGTACTCGGTATATACCCAAGTGGGTATATATCCCCATATAGTTGGGTATATACCCAAGTGTACTTACTTGGTTAATTTAAGGTAATCTAATAAATTTTAACGTTTTGTTGTTAAATTAGGACATTAAAAAAAGTGGTTGAATAAATCGAAATGAACAATTTTTAAACACATTTTAATTCTGAATAAAATAAGAGCGTAATGAAACAAAAACATAATGCATACAGTAAGAAAACTACGTTTAAAATCTAAAATAAATAATATTTAGTTGCAGAGGTGGCAACCCTAGGTATAATACCAGGAATATACCAGGTATATACCGGGTATATACCAAGTATATACCAGGTAAATAACTACAGTAAATTTCTCAATGGATTTATACCCTACACCTTTTGGGTATATACCCATTTTATTTACCTACCCGTTGGGTATATACCCACCGCCCATCACTGGATGGAATAGAATGCCTCTTATGGCGAGGTTTTTGTCAATTTTGTCGGTTGTCTTTAAATATAATGGTATCAAACCTGGTATATTTATAATCGGCATGAAAAGACCCAATTAATTAAATAATCATATACAGGGTAATTTTTTTTCTACTTTTCAACTTCTGTATTTAAATTTTTTTGTGTCGCCTATAGTAAAGCTGTAACTAGGTGTTAAATATAAAAGAAAGGCCATACATATTATATACATAAAACGTCAACGAAAACTGAGTGTGTATTTATTAGATTACTTATATTATTAGGTCTCATGATTGTTTTATTTATATTTTTGTTAATTTTTTTATTGTTATTTATTTTCTTTATTTGCAAATAAAATTAATTTTTCGTTACTCTAAGGGGGTGAAACAACACTAAAAACAAT
Source organism: Kuschelorhynchus macadamiae (assembly GCA_030620095.1). Classification (NCBI taxonomy): domain Eukaryota; kingdom Metazoa; phylum Arthropoda; class Insecta; order Coleoptera; family Curculionidae; genus Kuschelorhynchus; species Kuschelorhynchus macadamiae. The sequence goes on along the minus strand of JAUTXW010001092.1, from coordinate 248,209 downwards.
TTTTTTTTAAATGATATTTGATTGATTCCAAATTTGTATTATTTTTTGTATTGCTTTTTTGTCATAAATCAATTGAATGCCTACATATATGTTCGGTAAAATATATATATTTTTAATTGTGTTTGATAATTCCCGATAAATTCGGACGTAAATTAGCCAAAAAAACTAAAAGAGGCACAACAAATAACAGCAAAAATTAAGTCCACTTCTATGAAATGAAAATGTTTGGCTGTAGGAGAATTTAATTGTAAATTAATGGCATTATTGCAAATTCAATATTTTTCATGGTTACTGCATTATACACATTTCAAAGGATAGTAATCTGTAATAATACTAATAGTTTTTTGCAGAATAATCAGAAAATAGTTTTCCATTTCAGGGAGTTTTGTTTGTTAATAATCGAACTCCAATACTACCGATATGCTGATTATTTTTGTATTCAATTCAATATTAATATAATAATAATGATAAAACTCCATTCTAAAAGAATCGCTTTGTTTCAACAAACAAATTCAAATAAGTTGTTTGTTTAGTGCCAGTATTTTAATATAATGGTTAAATAGATCGCAAAAAAAGGTCTGTCATCCGTTAGTAATATAATTACATATTATATAAATACAACATTTTGTCTGTGGTGATTTTATAGGTAATTTTTATACGTAAAAAGTTTTATTACTTCGCCGTAATCGACTTTTTCGGGATTTCCTGCGTATTTTGCAGGAAAACTTATTGTGAAACATAATTTTTCAGTCAGGGTTTTATTAACCGGTAATTCTGTAAAACCGTTTTCAGTTAGTTGTTTATATAAATGAATTTAACGATTTATTAAAAATAAAATTTAAAATTCGGTAAATCTTCTTTATCCGGAACTTCCCTCGTTTTTTTTTTCATTTGTTAAGAATAGTAAAGTGTGACACAATTCAGTTCAGTATATAGTCACAGTATATTGCGTACAGTGGCGGCTATTCAGGTGAAGTAAGTGAAGTGCTGTTTCACCAGCAAAAATAAACAAGCAAACATCTAACTATATTTATTATATATCTCTTAAAATTTTAGTTTTTACATTCATTTATTCACCTAATTGTTAAAAAATAAACCGTACATCTCGAATAAATATTTTACTTGACCGTTGGCGGCATGTCTTTTTAAAACTTTCAATCGAACTTTATTATAACAACTGTAACAGCGGCGCAAACCGCGTCGACTTTGCTGGAGGTGCTCTGTTTAGTTTACGATTTTCCTACTATGTTGCCATGACAACGCGTACGCGATGACGTCGACCGCATGGAAAAATAATGTTAACCAGGCAGGCGCAGTACACTACACCCACGTGTCGTTCAGTTTGCGGTGGTTGTTTACTTTTATTTTCGCGGATTTCGCAGCAACCGGTCAGTTTGCAGTTTGCTTGACTGTTTTGTGTTATATTTATTTATGGTGTTGTTACAACTTCAAATTCGATGTAATAAATGTGATTGTTCAAGACTGGAATAAATTAAAAGACGTCTTTGAATTTATTACAAACTGTGACAAATCTGATGAAAAATCAATCCGCCTTGCGAAAAGATTTTTAGGTGAGATGAACGATTTTGAATTCACGTTTCTGGCATTAGTGTTTAATGACATTTTCTCAATCACGAACATACTATTTGACGTTCTTCAAAAAAAAGGCGTGAGCCGCCCTGTAAAAAAAGAAATGAATATTTTGTTAATACCATGTTTGCAATTCTATTACAGAAATAAATCATTACAAATGCGAGCTTGCTAAGCTTTCACCTGAAGAAATTAGGGCTAAGTATAGAACCCTTTTTTATGAAATATTGGACCATATTTTAATGGAAATGACACTAAGATTTCAAGAGTGTGAAAAACTTAAATTTTCATGTTTGACAGGTTCTGCTAAATTTTCCGAATAGAGTTTAAATTTTCCGACTGGCCCGTTTGAAAATTTGTTACAGTTATATGGGGAAATATTTTCAAAAAGTCAACGACTTAAATATGAGCTTGGTCTTATTTTTGCCAATGAGAGTAATTGGAATATATCGCTGCAATACTTGACTTGACGTCATTTACGCCATTTTTTTCAGTATGTTTGCGACTACTTGGAATACTTCCTGAAAATTTCATCTAAATTGGTGAAAGCATCCAGGAGTAAATATGATTCGAAATCCGTCAGAATTTTAATTAAACAAATCCTTGTTTTTAATAAAGACTCGAATTTTGTTGGGGCGCTTTTTTTGCAAAAAATGTAACCAATTCTAACCTAACCTAATCCGCATTTTTATTCAATATAAATTTTGTTAAAAAAAAACTAAAACAAGTCATCGCTCAAACTAGGATTGGAGACCCTACCACTGAACTAACCAAAAAGAAAACTTCGATGAGCTTTGTTTATACTTAGCCGAAATAAACCTATATATTCGAGGAACGCCACAGTCATGGAATTACTATTAATTTAATCGCTTTTCGGGAGTAATTGGTGTACAGGGCTTTCTTCTACAATTTGATACCTAGTTACTTTTTTTAAGAATATCAAATATTTCTAAAAATTATTGAGAAGTAGCAAAAATTACATAACCTATATTTTTTAAATGGGACACCATGTATATGATTATTTTACTTTTTTTAAGAATATCAAATATTTCTAAAAATTATTGAGAAGTAGCAAAAATTACATAACCTATATTTTTTAAATGGGACACCATGTATATGATTATTTAGTTCAATGGGTTTTTCCGATTATAAATATACTAGGTTTAATACCTATATCTGTAAAAACCACCGAGAAAATTGACTAAAACTCTGCAATAAGACGAAATATGTTAGAGAGAGAGAGACAGAGAGAAAGTTATCTTCTAAATATGGAATGGACGGAATCAGTGATGGGCAAATACCGGGTATATTGAAATTTGGGTATATACCTAAGGTTTTGTACTCGGTATATACCCAAGTGGGTATATATCCCCATATAGTTGGGTATATACCCAAGTGTACTTACTTGGTTAATTTAAGGTAATCTAATAAATTTTAACGTTTTGTTGTTAAATTAGGACATTAAAAAAAGTGGTTGAATAAATCGAAATGAACAATTTTTAAACACATTTTAATTCTGAATAAAATAAGAGCGTAATGAAACAAAAACATAATGCATACAGTAAGAAAACTACGTTTAAAATCTAAAATAAATAATATTTAGTTGCAGAGGTGGCAACCCTAGGTATAATACCAGGAATATACCAGGTATATACCGGGTATATACCAAGTATATACCAGGTAAATAACTACAGTAAATTTCTCAATGGATTTATACCCTACACCTTTTGGGTATATACCCATTTTATTTACCTACCCGTTGGGTATATACCCACCGCCCATCACTGGATGGAATAGAATGCCTCTTATGGCGAGGTTTTTGTCAATTTTGTCGGTTGTCTTTAAATATAATGGTATCAAACCTGGTATATTTATAATCGGCATGAAAAGACCCAATTAATTAAATAATCATATACAGGGTAATTTTTTTTCTACTTTTCAACTTCTGTATTTAAATTTTTTTGTGTCGCCTATAGTAAAGCTGTAACTAGGTGTTAAATATAAAAGAAAGGCCATACATATTATATACATAAAACGTCAACGAAAACTGAGTGTGTATTTATTAGATTACTTATATTATTATAAATAGGTTTTTACGAGTTTTAAGTTATATTTAGCATTATTTTTGATAAAATATATCAAGTAAATCGGGCACCTACTTGAAATCATTTTTAAACTACGTAAGGCTGAACTAAAATTACTGAAGTACTAAAAATAGTTAATTATTTTAGGTAATAGGTAATACTTAACCAGCATTTGAAGTTTTAAGTACCAGTACAAGTACTGTTCTAAAAAAGTACCGAATACATTGTGTCCCAAGTAGCGTTAATTCAAAAGTACTTAAGTAGATTTCTTACAGTATCAAAAGTACTGATTATTTTACTTTAAGTACATTTTCTATTCAGTACCTCAGCTATGGTTGTACATTCAGTATTCCTCAAGATAACATAATTCAACTATTTAAATGTAATGACATGGGCATCAATCTATACTCCTAAGCGTTCGCAATTTTAACATCACTATAGCATATTTACATTAATAAAATCACGTAAAAAAGGTTACAATTCTGTCGGATTCACAATCGGTACCTTTATCCCCAATTAATTTTTTACTTCCCTTGTAAAAGGGAAGTATTGTAACCATGAAAAAAATCACACTCCGAGATTTTGTCAGTTCTTCACGATTCAGGGTCCCTAGATGCCGAAAAACATGTTTTCGTCGGTCTGTCAGTTCGCAAAAACTACTTACCCGATTGAATTTAAATTTTGGTCAAAAATTAAGGGTCGTATGGGGATGACGTGGTAAGATTTTGGTAAAAATCCAATGTGGAGAAACAAAATGGCGGCTTAGTGAAATGTTAAAAAATTATGACTAAAAAAACTGCTTATCGAATTTATCTCAAATTTTGCACAAAAATCAAATATTATGTAGAAATCAACTGCTAAAATTTTGGTACCAATCCAAAATGGCGGCTATTTAAAAATTCAGCCTAATTAATGGATTGATTTTAAATTGTGTGCCAAAACTAATTGTGGTTAGTAGTGAACTAGTAAAATTGTGGTATTAATTCAAGATGGCGGAACAAAATGGCGGCCAAATATAATGTTTGTAATCGTACAAAAAATTCACCCTCTTAGATTTCGTTTCATTTCACATTTTAGCGTCTCTAGAAGCTAAAAAATATGTTATATCAATTCCGTTGGTACGTCTGTCGGTCTCTCTATCAGTTCGCGGCATAGCTTACTAGGTTGACTTAAAATTTTAGTAAAAAAATTAGGGTCGTATGGGGATAACCTGGTAAAATTTTGAACATTCTAATATGCCGGAACAAGGTGGCGGCTTTGTGAAACGTTAAACAAATTGTTACTAAAAAACTAATTATCTAATTTACCTGAAATTTAGCTCAAAAATCAAGTGTTACGCAGGAATGGTAACATTTATTCGCCCGCCATTTTGTAAAGCTATCTTGAATTCGTACCACAACTTACCAGTTTATCTCTATATCAACATATCACGAAATTTGAAATTAATCTAATAAGTAGGCTAATTTTTTAAATATTTTATTAGGCCGCCATTTTATTTTGCTATCTTTGATTCATACCAAAATGTTACCACCCCTGTTACCCACTTGATTTTTGAGCAAAATTTGAGGTAAATTGGATAATTAGTTTTCTAGTAATAATTTTTTTAACGTAAAAAAATCTTATTCAATTGATCTAAATTTTGCAGAAAAATTAAATGTGATATAGGGATAAACTAGTACGAATTTAACATGACGCAACAAAATGGCGGTGTGTGTCCACTACTTATTGAATTTATTTTAAATTATGTCCAAAAATCAAGTGTGGTATAGGTAGAACTTAGTAAAATATTGATAGGATTCCAATATGATGAAATAAATGGCGCCCAATAAAAATGTTTGAAAAGATAGTATGTTATTTTCGATTTCTAGTTGGGCATGCAAATGTAAATGGTCACCTTTTCAAATGTAACTCAGCAATAGTCCTCTATGCTCTTCTTATAATGGAAGCTACAACGATCTAAATCACCGTCTATTTAACTGCAAACGCAACACACGAGATGTATCCTATTTGATTTCAGACTTTAGTTAATTAAAATTACTGCCACTGCCAATGTCACAATCAATATTAATGCAAAATGTAGTTCGAAATAATAAATTAGAAAGTTATTCCTGGAGTACTTAAAAAGATGCAGCGTAAGACTTTAGACTAAGAATATTCAAAATCAATATACTAGTTTCCTCTGTTTTTTCCTTATATGTTCAGTATACCTATCCGGGCCTACCAGTTATTTGTCATGTCTGATTAATATAAAACATACTGAGCTGGCTCCAGGAAGAGAAGTGTGTGTCCCTGTTTACCTATCCCTGAGTTATCGTTGGTTTTAGTTTTTATTTGAGGCTAGATTAGATTAGTTTAAACAAATGCTCTTACGACTGCTTTAATTGCTGCTCCATGTAATCAAAACATGTTTTGTTGTTACAGTGGTGCGTTTTCTACAGTCAGAATTGCAGAAAGCAAGGTCAACCCGGGGAAAATGTATGCGGTCAAAATAATTGACAAGAAGGCTCTCAAAGAAAAAGAGGATTCCCTAGAAAATGAGATTAAAGTTCTTAGAAGGTAAGTCGTTGGATACAGTTTTACAGAGTATGCATATGTTAAGTTGTTTCTTTATTCTGTTCATATTTTAACGTCTTCATCTTGGCATAACTAAACAAAAAAAATTACCGTAAAAATTACAAGTTTATCTGTTCCTAATGACTTGAACACAAACTTTATTTAGCCAGTGACGTCGCAGTAAAAATTTCGTGGGGGGGGGGAGATAAAAAAGTTCGTGACCTACAAAAAAGTAACACCCAGTAGATTTTTGTAAAATGTATTATAGCCATTTTGACACCCTGTACTTATCTCAAAAACGAACGCCTTGCGGACACATGTTTATTTGAACTCCATTAATTTAAAAACACCATGTATACAATAAAAACATGCGTGCTGTTAAATAGACTGATAGACACATTTCCGTATAGTCATAATCAATACACTAAAATTAATTAATCAACAAGCATTAAGCACCAAACTTTTAAGGATAAACCAGAATTAAATCAGCTCAAGCTCCATCAAGCCCTTAAGAAACGCTACTATAATCGGCGGTTATTATTAGTCATTAGCGAAGTTATTGCCAAGGGCCTAATTAGCAACAAGTTTATAGTTATTAGACTTAATTGGTATAGCAGCGGCAAACCCAGTTTCTGATGTTTGTCACGGAAAGCATGAAATGTGCATCGGGTTAGTTAATACATCAGCACTGAATATTGAAAGACAAGTTTTGTTTCAGTAGATACTGCGATATTTAAAAACTGGGAGCTTGAAAGTGCCTTACATTGGATTGAAAACACACTTCAATAAATGAAGACCTTTTTAATATATCTAAAACCATGGATTAAAACTTAATGTAAATAAATCTAAATTTTTATTAATTGGTCCAAAAAATTTACTTACTAAAATAAAAAGCAATTCTAATTTTAAAAAATTACTCATTAGAGTAATACTATTCCTTTAAAGACTTCATGAGAAATGTTGGTCCTATTTTTGATCAAAATTTAAATTTTAATGACTATAAAAAAAATCGTTAAAAAAGTATATTTTAAACTAAGAATTTTATACAGTTTTAAAGATTTTTTAAATACACTAAAAAATTTGTTAATTCTTTAATTCTAAGTGGCCTTGATTATTGTGAATCAATTTATCATGAAAGTGAAAAACATAAATTACAAATTTTACATAATAATTGTATCAGGTATGCAACTGGTCTTACAAAATATGTTCATATATCTCCAACTTTTAATAGATTTAAATTAACTAAATTAGAATTTAGACGCGAAATCCATCTTGTTTTATTCATCAAATATTTTTAAACAAATTGCCTAACTATTTATGTGAAAAAATCAATTTCGAAATAATATTCATAATTTAAATACTAGAAATCAAAATAACTTGGAAATTTCTGTTCATCAAACAGAAAAATATAAATCATCTTTTAAATATATACACTCAATTCCAAAAAAAGTGACGCACTTGATTTTTGGCCCAAGTTCAACGTCTTATATCTTTTAAACCAGTGGACCGATTTTGAATAATTTTTTTTCGTAGTTAAATAATACGTTAATCTTCCAGCAGAAATGAAACAAATGAAAATGTTCTCAAAGATTCTTGGATAATAATGAAAAAGCTCGAACCATGCTTTTTTTGTTATTTTTTGACTTGCCCTGTATATTAGTTGAGGGTTCATATAGAAACTTTTTACACTCTACATGAAAGACCCCTTTTTGCGAGCATTTTGTTTTTGTTATTCATCGACTTATCTCTAAAATTGACCGAATTACAGCATATTTGCAGAAACTTTGACAAGCTACTAGAATGTTAATGGAAAAACTTAAACATTGCTTTTTTTCCTGGTTTTTGGCTCATCTTATGTATTATTCGAGCATTTGTATAGAAAATTCTTACACTCTAGATGAAAGACCCATCTTCTAAGACAAATTTGTTATTCTGTTAGTTAATGTGTCTTGAAAATGTCTGAATTACAGCTTTTTTATTGTAACCTTGCATTTTGCCAAGGTACCTACTTGATTTTTCAGAAGTGATATTCTAATAAAATAAAAATGATATGAATTTTATAACATTTTTTTATTAACGCAAAATAACAATAACTAGAATGACAAATGAACTTGAAGAATGTGCTTAGTACCGAGTGGCGTACTTGAAATTAGGTTTCTTATTCTTTCCATTGGTATACGATCCCATTCTTCTGATAACGCATCTGCCATTTCTGGTAGGCTTGCAAGAGGTCTTTCGCGTGAATGCACCCTTCTTCCTAATTCATGCCACAAATGTTCTACTGCATTTATATCGGCTTCTCGTAGGCCACTGTAATGCGGCGATACCCGCAGTTTCTAGGAAGTTCTGCACTATTGCTGCGGTATGCGATCGGGCATTATCCTGCATCAGAATAAAATTGTTACACTAAATCAGCAAGAGGGAACACATACTGCTTTAAAATGTCATTGATGAAAATTTGAGCTGTCATTGACTGTCTAATGGGAAAAACATGAAGGTGTACGACTATTCATGGAAATTCCACTCTACACCATAACTGAACCACAATTGAAATTATTGTATTCTGTTATCAAAGATTGATTGAATCTTTCGCCAGTTCTTCTCCATACTCTTTTTCTCCCATTCACCATATTAAGACAAAACCTTGATTCATCAGTAAACAGGACATTTGACCATTCACGATTAGTCCATTCTTCATAATTTTGTACGAAGTATCTCCGAGCAGCACGATGTTGAGGTCGCAATTTAGGACCTTTTACAGGCCTCCTAGGCTTTAAGTTCGTTTAGGCTAGACATCTACAAACCATCTGCTTATTCACTATAACATCTCGAATTTGGCGAAGATCTTCTTGAACTTTCACAGCCGTTTTCAACATTATCTAAGTGTTTCTATTAACAACCATGCAGCTTGGTAAGGTTTCAGCAAAAAAGCTGTAATTCGGTCAATTTCAGAGATAGTCGGTGAATAAAAAAGCAAAATGCTCATATAAAAAAGGGTTTTACATATAGCGTGTAAACAGTTTCTATACGAATCCTCAACTAATACACAGGACGAGTCAAAAAATAGTAAAAAAGCATAGTTTTAGTTTTTTGCATTATTATCCGAGAATCTATGAGACATTTTTCATTTTTGTTGAAAGACAAAGGTACTACGTACCTACAAAAAAATTGTTCAACATCGATCCACTGGTTTGGAACCAGCAACTTGTTGCACTTGGGTCAAAAATAAAGTGCGTCACTTTTTTGGAACTGAGTGTATGTTCTATAACTTATAATAATATTCCTTATGAAATATAAAGATCTCATATATAAATCTCTTAAAAAAAACATTTCAAAACTATTAACCGTGAGATAGTATTGGAAAACTGATTACTTAGTAACCAAAATTCTACCTTTTGTGCCAACTAGTAAGTAGGTTACCTTTTATCTAGTTTTAGTTAGTTATATATATATATATATATATATATATATATATATATATATATATATATATATATATATATAAATATTGAATTGTAATATTTTTATTTTTATGTATTTCGATTACCTGGTACAAATAAATCACTTCAAAAAAAACTTGGTAATCATTTTTCCACTTACAGTAGAACTTGAAAATGAGCCGGTTTTTAAGTCAGATCTACTAGCACCTTTTTTTTTATATATATCAAATATAATCTTGCAAAAAAGTACAATTCAGTTCTTAAAACATTGGTGAATATATTTCGTAATTTTCGATGAATATGGCCCATATTTTTTACGTTTAGTGTTTATATTCGTAATAATAATATGTAAATTTCATATAGAATTTTCAAAGAAACTCATAAACACACATACATTTAAATATATAACAAAATCTAGTGAAGATAATAACAACGCCAATGAAAAAAAATATATTTGGGTGCAGCTTTTGTAACAAAATTTAAATCACGATATTCTCATATTTAAAAAAATCGGTAAATTCGCATTTATCCAGAACTTCCCACTACGTACGGGTAACACAGTTAAAATGCATGTAATTATTTTGAGATTTCTGCAGATCTTCATATTTCAGGGTCCCTAGATACCAAAAAAAACATGTTTTCTCAATTTCGGTCGGTCGGTCTGTCTGTCTGTCTGTCCGCAGTATAGCTAAAAAACTACTACTTATCTGATCAAATTTTGGTCAAAAATTAAGAATTATATAGGGATGACCTGGTAACATTTTGGTAAAAATCCAATTGGCGGAACAAAATGGCGGCCTAGTGAAATGGAAGTGTGGTAGAATTAAGTGTGATAAAAAAAAGATGAACTGGTAAAATTATGGTACCAATTTAAGATAGAGGAACGAAATGGCGGCCAACTAAAATGTTTGTAATCGTGTAAAACTGATACTGATAAAATTATGGTAAGAATTCAAGATGGCGGAACAAAATGGCGGCCAAATAAAATTTTAAAAGATCAACGTCAAAAAGTTTTATTCAATTGACTTCAATTTTTACACAAAAATTAAATGTGATATAGGGACAAAATGCTGCGAATTCAAAATGGTGGTCTTTAAAAAATCAGTGCAAAATCTACTTATTCAATTTATTTCAAATTATGCCCAAAAGTCCAGAGTGGTATATGAAGAGACTGTTAGGTACGAATCCAATATGGTGGAATAAAATGGACACCAATAAAAATGCATCGAAAGACATATATGTTACTAAATGAATATGCGCGGAACTAAATTGTGTCACACTTCACTATTCCTATTAAAAGGAAAGATTCATACCGAGAGAACTTCCGGGTAAAGGAAATTACCGATTTTTTTTAGTTATTAGCAAAGTACGATATGGATACATAAAGACGTGTTATTTGTGTGTATTGTAATTCCGCTTGTGGGAAGTTGTGGGTAAAGGCGAATTTACCACTTTTTTGGTTTGTTATGGTTATTTATTTTCCGTGCGTTTATTTACATAGTCTGTAAATAAAAAGGATTTATTGCAGAAAATACAATTTTACAGAATATTTAAATATATTTTATTATATCGCCGTTTGGTTTTACGTTTCGCGCTTAAAAGTTTATCTCTTAATTTATGGGCAAAATTTCAAATCTATTGGATTAGTAGTTTTTTGGTACTAAACTGAATTTTTAATCAATTCATTGGGCGGCCATTTTATTCCACCATAATGGCTTCACAGAAGAATTTTACCATTTTATACGTATATTATAGTTGATTTTTGTGCAACATTTGAGGTCCATGCTATAAACATTTCTTAATAACGGTTTTTTTACATTTTGTTAGACCGCCATTTTGTTCCGCCATATTGGATTTTTACACACATGACTAGTCCATCCCCATATGGCTTATTGACCAACATTTCAAGTTAATCGGACAAGCCAACATGACTGATATATATTTTTTTAAATTTAACGTGTTAGTTTACAGAAAATCTATAGTATTGTTTCTTTATTTTTGAAAATACTGGTTATCATAACAAAACAACTATATATCATTACCAAACTAAATAAGTTCTTAAACTTTGCTATTATAATTAATCAGATACAAGGAATCGATTACAGCAAAAAAATATTTCATTTTAAATAATAAATTTGATGCGTGTACAGAAAAATCTAGAATGTGTCAACGTTGCTGATATATATTTTGAATTTGGGGTGTAACATTATATTGTTCCAATGTAGCAAAATTTGTTACAATAGCGTAGTCCCTTTTAGAGAAAATTGGCAATTCCCGCATGTTACCTGGAATAGCTTAGTGAAGTAACTGTGCCAATAATTGCTATAAAGAAGCTCCTAACTATAAGGATAAAGTATGTCTCACCCTGTACAAGAAAGTGTTTTGAGACATCGTTACCCTGCGCTCAGTTCTAGAATAAATTGCCTGCCAGCCAAAAAAAGTTGAAAATATCGGTTTACAATTAAGAAAATTACGAGTGATTGAAATTGACTTGCATTTTTAAATAATCCATAATTAATTAATGGTCGTAACGTATTTTGTTCCAAGTTACTTTGGATGAGATAAATCATGTAAAACCCTGTGTATTTGTACCACTTCTATGAAGCTTTTTAGGTATGTATATTCGCTTGAGAGATATTTTCCGGTATTTTAAAATGATATATCAGAGGCCAACGATATGCAGTTGCATGGGTCGGATACTGAAAGCCCATGGTCTGACATGGACTTATGTGGAAAAACTTGTTTAATAATTACCGGTGCATTTTATGTTCTATAGATATCGCAAAGTAAAGCGACTAAGTAGTTAAAAACATTAAGAATTTTATGGTTTTTAAATAATTTTAATATTCTTGCTCTTTTTTGAAAGAGTTAACATTAAACAAATTAGATATAATTTTAAAAGGTGTACTACAATTTGTAACTTTTATAAATAAAATGTTACAAAGGTGTCAACAATCGTATGCAGGTTCTAGTTGTAATGCAACGTCACTTAATAAGCTGATATAAAAAGTTTTAAATTCAAATTTAGTTTATCTGGTAAAATTAACATTTTGATAATAAAATACCTGCTAGTTATTATTGTGTTGGGGAACCTCAAAAATGTTTCCGAGACCAAAATAGCAAAATCTTACTTATTTTAATATACTAATTAACAATCTGTCTTGCTAGAGTCTCAGTTAGCTCCGCTTTTATAGATCCATGCTTATTATGATAATTTACCTACCTGCCCTTAAAGGAAAAAGTTCGGCCATTAAATGAGAAATACCTGGATTTATTATATCAGGTGTACTTTATAAGGGGTTAAAATACATATAACATAAATCCTAAATTGTTAGTTAGTTCTATTTCAACCACCAGTTGATCAAGAGCTGTTCGCATTTGAGAAATTAGAGGGAGTTGAGTGGAAAAAGCGTAAGCGGTTCCTGTGATCTGGCGAAAACCCAAAGACCACTTACTGATTGTTACTTTTGCTTGACACCTTCCATCAAAAAAGACTTTTCAGAGAAAAAAAGGTCTACGGTACAGTATCCAAGTTTACCATCCGCCATAGGCCCGGGTGTCTCATAGTGACGAATTGCCTGTACCTAATCCACCTCAGGAATATACCCTTGATTCTGATGATGCATGAAAGCATAAAATGCATATTTTGGCAATTTTTGTATTGAAATGCATATTTTGCAGTTATTAGAGGAAAAATGCATATATTGTAATTTTTATTATTATTTCCCAAGACAAATTTGATGTATTTTAAATAGAATTCATAATAATAAAATAATAAAGAAAGAAAAGCGTTCATTAAGTGCGGCATTAAATCAATTCGTGAAAGATTTTCCTGATTTTTTTTGTGCTGTTTTGTAAATATTGTGATGTTCCTGTTACTGCGAACAAGAAATTCCAAGTGACACAACACATAGGAACTACAAAGCATTAGATCCAAAAAAGTAAAAAGTGTGCTCAGAAACAAGTCTTAATCACCACATCATTTTAACCAGGACCGGGACCCAAACGATCAAAATTCAATGAGAATTTGTGCAAGGCGTTTATTAGTGCGGATATTCCACTGAATAAATTAAGTAATTCTGCCCTGAAGTCATTTTTAGAGCAGGACACAAAGGCATCAATTCCACATGAATCCACGTTAAGGAAAAACTATGTTCCAGATTTGTACAATAAGACAGTTACCGAATTGAGATAAAAAGTAGAAGATAAAAGTATATGGGTGTCATTAAATGAAACAATTGATGTGGAACAGAGATCTGTTGCTAATTTTGTTTTTGGTGTGTTGGGTGTAAAAGCAGAAAGAGATAAATCATAATTACTTACAACTTAGACTAAGTAAATCATTCAACTGTTGCTGGATTTTTCAACTACTCTCTCACTCTTTTATGGCCAGCTTGGTATTAAATATAAAGTGTTAGTGGCAATTACAGATGCTGCTCCATATATGTGTAAAGAAATGAGTGGTCTACAAATATTGTACCCTAAACTGATACATGCTACATGTTTTGCCCATGGACTTCATCGAGTTGCAGAACAAGTTCGTGCTTTTTATCTACGAGTGAACGATCTGATTTCCTCGGTGAAGAAAGTATTCCTAAAAACTCCGAAAATTCAGGGAAACTGCAGGAAACATCCCCCTGCCCAATTGTAACTAGATGGGAAACTTCGATAAACGCTGCCATTTATTACTCAGGCATTTCGAGGCAATAAAAAACATGTCAACCAATTTAATGCGGAATACTCACATTGTATACACGAAGCACAAAACGTTTTGCGCAAAGAAGATGTACGTGAGGATTTAATTTACATTAAAACCGTTTTTTTCTTGCTTGTCTGATACTATAAAAACATTGGAGATGAATGGACTTTCTTTGTCAAAAAGCGTAGAAATGACAGAAAAAGTGTGTGAAACTGTAACTAGCACTAAAAAAAAAGTTAATTCTCAAAAATTAGCTGCGGTTTTACAAAAAATTATTGGTTACAAAAATTTGAAAAATATTAGTGCAGTTTTGGACCATAAAGAGTTGAATTCAGATAATGAACAATTTTTAATAAACAGTGATTTGAATTTGTTTGAATATGTTCCAATTGTATCTTGTGATGTTGAACGAGTATTTTCTGAGTATAAAGTACTATTGTCAGATAATAGAAGAAAATTTGAATTTGATAATTTGTTACATCATATAGTTATAAAATGTAACCGCAACTTGTTGAATAGTGTAAACAATAAATTTTAAACAGGTTTATTATTAGTTAGTTAGTTTGTTTAGTTAGCTATATATATATATATATATATATATATATATATATATATATATATATATATATATTTATTCATTTATTTATTATATTAGTTGTATTAATGTAATAATTATTTGTAAAAATAGCGTCTTAAGGATTCCTTGAAGTGTAAATAATATATTTTAATTGCTATACTTTTGCTTTATTTCTGTTTTTTTGATCCGATAATAAATGCATTTTTAAGTGCATATTTTCCATTGTTTCGGAGCATATTTGCATGTATATTTTTAGATTTTTAAATGTATAATTATCCTAAGCCTACTGATGATAATCAAACGGTAGTGTACCGGAAAATGTCGCCGGCCCATCAATCTCGCAAGACTCCGATTTTGTCTGTGGAATTTTCAGTAAAAAGCCTCAGAAAAGAAGTCAAATTGAATTAAGTGACCTTATAAGGGATTTACAATTGCTCAAGAAAAAAAGCAGAACTATTGGCCTCTCGATTGCAACAATGGAATTTACTTCAAGATGAAGTAAAAGTTTTTGTGTACCAAAAAAAAATACGATTGATAACCTCCTCCTTTTTTGAAGTCGGTTAAAAATAACTAAAAATTCAAATTCTCGAAATCTTTTCAACAGTGTTGCAAGATAAAGTTCTATTTAAATTAAATTATAAACTAAATTTAGAAAACATATTTGACATCTGGAAAAAGATACTAATTGATTTGAATAACAATAGCAAGTACAAGTACTTGTTTTAGAAGAATTCAAAAAGGGTTTTTATTTGTATAAAACCGGAATTATTTAAATATAGGTATTTTTAATGTAATGGGTATCATGAATATGAGAACTGTCCAGTGTTTGTTAAAAAGTTCTGATGATAAAATGTTTATCTACGATCGTGAGATAAGAAGCCATTATCGCACTAGTGCGGTAATGATATCTACTAATATTAAAATTAAAACAGAATTAAAGAAAATTTATTTTTATTTAAAATACAGCGTTACAAACTATTTATTGTAAATATTAATTGCACCACTATTGCAGTTATTTAAATTAATACCAGATATACTTGATGAACTTGCATTAAATATGTTCAGTTTTTGGATACTAGTAGCTTCATTTTCCTTATTTCCGAGTATACTCAAAGCAGTCTTCTTTTTGTTTTCTTCCGAAGCCTCAATGTATCCTTCTGTAACTGTACTTGACCGACATCCCCCGTGCCTCTTTACAGTCATCCACTCCACTCCACACTCTACAAAACAAAGCAATAGTCTTAGGTATACCCCCAAAAGTATTTATTCCCACTGGCTGTTTTGTACATTTACCGTTCTTATAGCACGTGAAGAAACGACCATGATCAACGGGTTTAGGGCGTAACTTGATGTAATTTCGGACAATTTCCACCATATCTAAACCTTCAATGTCTCCTGATATGACAAAAAACTCTCGAGCTATTTTTGTCTTCGTGAATGTTATTACAAATCGAAAACAAGCACCTTCTTTCACAGTTTCCGGTAAGTTTGTCAGCTCTTCTCTTCTACATGCTCCCATGATATGATAAACGGAAGTTATGATATCTACATGGTCTCAATTGCATCCTGTTCGCGCCGTGACGTCATTGCATGCGTAGATTTTTTAAATTCCTGATGGAGATGCATGTCGCTTCTAGCGTTTAGACATTAAATTGCCATTTTTTTCAATTAAAAATGTTTTTCTAATGAAACATTGACATCTAACTCACTAAAATAAAAAACTTATGACATAATAACACACAACACGCTAAAGAAAGAGTTAAGGTTGTATAAAATCCTACAGTATTTAATTTTATACTCTTATTTTCTTATTCATGTTTATATTTAGTTCAATCTAAAACTAAAAAATGATGCTATAACATCTGTGTTTTTTTGATAAGTCCCATTTGCGGGGAGGAGGTCTAATTAAAAAAATGGCAGATATGAGAGGGAATAAAACAACACACACCAAACAAGTTTAACCTTTATGTGCACAAGCTGCCGTTTGTTCTTATATTATATGTAATTATATAAACAACTAAAATTTAAATAAAATATAATAGTTGAAAAACACAGCACATCTCATATTTATTGTTGTTTAATTAAGTAAATACAAAAAAGGACACGGAAATCCGCAAACACTTTTAAACACCAACTGAAAATGTACTGAAATCATATGGTCAAAGGTCAATGACAGCCGGCGTTAATCATGCGATGACGTAGCAGAGCCAGGCGGGAATGTGCGATATCTTACCTTCGGTTTATTATATCATGGCATGCTCCTGCTAGTCCAACAATAAGTGCTACTTTCGCCATACAACACTTGTTATCATCAGCTTCCTGCAGAAAAACACCAATATAAGGGAGAACTGCACACAAAAAGTGAAAAACCAGCGACAAGGTCTAGTCGAGTTGAAAGTAAGATGAAAAGGTACCTACGCATTAAAAAAAACTTCCTG
This sequence comes from Kuschelorhynchus macadamiae, assembly GCA_030620095.1. NCBI lineage: Eukaryota > Metazoa > Arthropoda > Insecta > Coleoptera > Curculionidae > Kuschelorhynchus > Kuschelorhynchus macadamiae. The sequence continues at coordinate 230,828 of JAUTXW010001092.1, read as the reverse complement.
CACGTCCGATCTCAAAAAAAATGTGTTATGTATAGGTAATTTAAATTACATTTCTGTTAAAAACGAGTTGAAAAGGGTTCACGCGCTGCAGAAATACGAAGACATGAGTACGATTTACCATTCCAAATTTTGCAGTTACGTTGACAAAGGATCAATGTAAGGCGATAAAGAGCCATTTTGTGGAAAAAAAATTATATGCGAAGGCATGTGCGTCAAAAAGTGGACAAAAAATGGTCGAAAATGGACAAATCTACTTTTATTTTATAACTCTAGATTTGATTTTTTCATAAAAATTCGCCTTTAGCGCCCAACTATACATATTTCCCTATTAAAATCACATTGAATACATATCTTTTATAGTTTTAACATAATATTGCAGCGGCGGAAGACTTGCTTGCAAATGATCTATATTACTGCGTGCAGTTCCCCCTTAATATCTTCGATTTTGTAGGTCTATATCCTTTCTTTTTAAAAACGCAATTAAATGCGAGTATTTATTAATATCAACATTTTTTCTAATAGACTAGACTAGAATAATGTTTTCTAACAAAAACTTTGTTACTTGGTTGCTATGGTATAGTAAGTACAGGTAACAGAGGTAATTTGTTTTTAAATATTTTATAGGTAATCTTTTCACGAAAATGTAAATTATATTATAAATAGAATAAGATTTGAAACAATCGCAGATAAGATTTTATTTTTATTAACATTAATAACGCTTTTATCCCACTTGTATCGTAAATATCTATTACCCCCTCTATTAAAACCAGAACATAGGGGTAATGACCAACTCAATGAACAATGATATGACTTATAGCGGTAGTTTTTTTTGCGTCAGAGGTATGGCATTCTGTCGAAACTCATCATTCAAATAATACTATAAATAAGAATTTACATTAAACTTTGTTTAAATAAATTTGAGCTAAAAAAGTTATAAAGATGTAAACAAGTATTCTGTGCTTGTATTTAGGCGGTTCCAAGTGTTTGATTTTTAAAATGTGATTATTATAGGCATAAACAGTTTAGGTATTGTATTGTTTCATAATCCAAAGCCTGTTTATAGTAGGGTGATGTTGCACTTTAAAACAAAGAGTTGAAACATAAAAAAGTCTGTAAATATAAGGAAGTTTTAAGTAAAGTTTTTAAGATAGTCCTTTAAATTGAAGGTACGAAGACCTGGAACAGAAGAAAACTATATCCAGCAAAAGTCATGGAATTAGGTACCGTCCGAACCCTTCAATGTAATAACATTTTTATTTTATCATTAATAATCAGCTATTTTATTGGCTTTGCTATATAGGTATTGGTGCGAATTTTAACGATTCGTGTACTTGAATTTATTTCTGTTTATATTTCAAAAGTCGTTTATATAACAATGGAAATGAAAAAAGTTAAAAATGTTAAATGCTCTCGAAACTATTAAACGCGATGTTTAATAGTTTTGAAACGACTTGTTTGTTTTCATTAAGTATCAAAAGAAAGATAAAAGAAAAAACAGAGTCGTTTGCGTTCAACGTACCAACGTCATATTTTAGGTGATATCAAAGAAGAAAATTAGAACGATATTTGTATGCTTATTAATAGTCAATAGACAACCTTATCAGTAAGAACCATATATGGTTTAATTTAAAAATAAACTTACTTATTCAGAGTATTATTGGGTGAAGCTAGATATTTAGTAACAATTAAATTTTGTTCGTTATAACTTAAACTCTCTACATAAACTTAATTATTATTATGGTTTGGTGAAAAATACGGTCAATGCAAGTTCGTATATTTTTTCGAGGATAAACGCGAATGTTATTTTTACTTATATTTAGAGTATTTAGTTTCCTCACAGATACTTCCATGGGAAAAGTATCTATTAGATACTGTAACTAAGTTATTTTTAAATAATTTGGTATATTTGCAAAAAAAATATTCTCTTTTCACGAATTTGTCATGTAATTAATTAATCTATATATTTAAAACACTAAACCGGATTTTTCAGCAAGTTCGTGAGAGAGTTGTACTGCACCAATTTACATGATTTTTTTTTTGAAATGATCGTCTGGTTCTCGAGAACTTTCAACACTATTTTTGTATATGTTTTTCTTCAATAACATTTCTGGACGATGGAGTGAATGCGCCCCATGTTCTTATAATTTCAATCTTAAATGCCTTTTAGGTTTCTTCATCAATTTAGATAATTGTGTAGCAAGTTGCAGGAGCTTCCATGTGCATCATTTTCTTTAATCGATTTTAGGAAAAGTTTAAATGAAATGAGAGGCGTTTAAATGAAAAGTTTCTACCTGCCTAAAGCGTAATAACATTTGTGCGGGCTTCCAAGGAAATGCCATCACTCCACCGCTACCAAATTGTACTCTAGGCAAGAAACAACATTGAGCATATCGTTTCACGGGTCTTCTCCAAGCCTTTTGCCGTCCATCTGGTGAATATCTTATAACACGAGACTTCGTAAAAAGAACGTTTCGCCAATCGTCGATTTAATAGAAGACCTGTAGCAGGTACACGAGAGGATAGATTTTGTTCTCTCAACCTTCTGCGTACGGTATCAGGTGAAACTAAGGTACTATGAACATCTGCAAATCTTCTGGCCAAAACGGGAGCAGGAGCGGTCCGCTCTCGTGGAATTTGAAGTCGAAGAAATCGATCTTGAACTGCATTTGTGGCTCTCGGTCTTCCCTGCCCAGGTCTTTTTGAGTAAGAACCAGTTTCCCTAAATCCTTGTATCGCATCGGATCTTGTGCTGCGAGGACGGGCAAGCCTTTCAGCGATATACCGAATTGACCTACCATCATCTTGTAAAGCGACGGCTTGCGCTGCTTCTTCTGCTCTCATCATTAGATTTTTATTATTAAAAAACACTTATCGTTTACAGAAATATTTCAAAACACAAAATACGAACGCTATAAGTGCAGCAAATAAATGTGTTATTTGTTGACAAGAATTTGTTTGGCAAGCCACGGAATCTGTCATAACAGAAAGAACAAGCGTACGTAAAATTATCTTTATTTTATGTGTCTTATTAAGAATTGCATAGTTTTGTTTAAAAATGTGTTATTCCTTTAAGAATACAGATATCGATATGATTCAAAAAAAAAGTTATTGATAAAAGATGGGGCTTAAAAATATCGTACAAAGAAACGTCATTCAGGTTATACATTTTTCTACAGGGTATTCAGAAATTTAGGTCAAAATGTAATTTTTGGTTCTACCCTGTGTATCACTATATCCGATTAAACGTTTCGTAAAATCGATTAAGGAAAATGATGAACATGGAAGCTCCTGCAACTTGACAGAAAATGGTCGAAATTGATGGAAAAACCTAAAAGTTATTTAATATAATAATAATAATAATAATAAGGTAAGGACGTAGCCGATGCACGCATCGGACAAGTGGCCCTTCAGAAACGTACACTACAGAATGCTAAACAGTCCAAATAGTATGCATTCGCAAATAACGTCAAATAAATAAATAATGAAGTCAGTAACTCTAAGAAAAAATATGTCAGATCAGCAAACAAAAATTACCAATAAAAAAGATTTTCAATTGAAATAAAATAATACATGAATAATGATAAAACGACACAACTACATAAACAAAAACTAACATTAATATGGGCCAAAAAACATTACAAAACCAATCCGGTTAACTGCCTTTTCAGCTGCAAAGTGCTTAGTCTGAAAATATCATATTCTGAGAAGTGACGATTGTAATTGTGAACTAGTTGGTCAACAAATGCGCTAAACCCATAATTTGTACGGTGGTACCTTTCAACAAACAGCTGTGATTGTCTTGTTCTTCTAATAAGCACTCAAAACGGGACTGATCCAAGCAGCACTTCACAGTCAATCCCCCCATTCACCATTTTATGCAAAAAGACCAGAAGTGCCTTCTTTCTTCTAAATTCAAGGGTTTGAAGGCCGCAAAGAAGAGCTCTAGTATTAGATGACAGACCTTGATATGGGAAATGCAATTTATGTAAGAGGTATTTTGAAAACCTATTTTGCACCTTTTCAATTCTGTCGATGTGACACTGGTATGATGGACTCCATATTGTACCACAGTATTCTAGAACGCTACGAACCAATGAGTTATAGAGACACCCAATTGCTTTGGTATCAGTTACGTGTTTCGTATGTCGCTTTATAAAACCCAGAAGTCTAAACCCCTTAAGTACAATGTTATCAATATGTAGATTAAAAGTTAGATTTTCATCAAAAATAACACCTAGGTCCGTGAAAGAACTAACAACTTCAAGGTTTACATTATCTATGAAGTAGGTGGATGGTATGGTATTAATATATTTGTGAAAAAGGAGCAATTTACATTTCGAGATGTTAAGAGAGAGACAATTAGTTCTGCACCATTTGACGAGCCTTTCCATATCAGACTGCAGAGGATTGGAGTCTGAGGAGACTGGTGAGAAGAATTTTAAGTCGTCTGCATATAAAAGACATTCGGAAAATTCGAAACAGGATATTATATCATTTATAAAGAGCAGAAAGAGAACTGGACCCACATGCAAACCCTGCGCGAGACCCGACGATATCACAAGAATCTCCCTGGAGACTGAACCGCATATGTTGACTGCTGGCGACGATTAAATAAATACGATTTGATCCACTCAAGATACTTTCCACAAAAACCAATTTGCTGTAATTTCCATAACTCAGTGCAGTGTATACAGACCTTCAGCAAGGGAGAACTACACGCAAACAATGAAAAATCAGCGACAAGGTCTCGTCAAGTTCAAAGTAAGATGAAAAGGTACACCGTGTTCCACATAAATGTACCCACTATACTTTCTAGAAATCCGTAATAGATACGAAAAAAAGTTCATACAAAATTTTCTTTAAATTGAACATCAAATTTAAATATAAATATAATGTTTCCATGTATACAGGGTGTCCCATTTTTGCTGGAACGACATGAACTATATAATTATAAATGGGATACCCTGTATTTTTGTCCATTATTTGATTCCTTGTCAAAAATATATATATGTCACCAATTTAAACTATAGTCGATTTCTGCGTAATTTCCGAGATAATTAAGGTTATGTGTGTCACTATTATAAAGACTAATAATTTCTACACGTTTTTTTGTTTTAATTCATTTACCGAATAATTGTTTCGATTTTTGTACACTCTATCTTTAAGCGCGCCCCATAAAAAATAATCTGAGGGTGTCAAATCAGAACATCGCGGCGGCCATGGAATCTCACCGTTGCTATATATACGTAGATTAAATTGCTCGTTTAAAAATGCTCTTATATCTTCTCCACAATGGTGTGGAGGATTTTCTTGTTGATATACCAAGTCCACACGAATATGTTCCGGAAGATCATTGAGCGTTTTTCCATAATTTGATTTCTTAATAGGTTTAAGAATGTTTGTCTATTCAAATAGTGGTCAAAAAACACAGGTCCTATTATGCGGTGGTTTATAATACCACATCACACTTTAACATTTGATGTCCTTGCCTCTTAATTTGCTTTACCAAATGTGTTAACTTGCCTCAGAATAGTAGTGAGTATTTTTTTGTTGTGCATTCCCGCAGTGGAAAATATCGCTTCATCTGTCCAAAGGATTTTATTTAAAATCCCTCTGTCAAAATGCAGGTTCATCATTTGCATACAAAAATCCCGTCTGGTCTGATAATCAGCTTCACTTAAAAATTGAACTGGAGGAAACTTATATCGGGATATTTTGTTTTCTTTTAATACGCGATGTATCCTAGTCATGGAAAAATTCAAATCCCTTTGTGCATTCTCTTAAAGAGTTGGTAGGATATTCAATGAAATATAATAAAAACCTCCATTTGAAAATCTTCAGAGACGACTGAACGGGCTTTTTCCCTTTTTCTATATTTCAAACCTCCATGAGTTCATAAATCACAGAAAATTTTGCCAAAAAATTTCTTGTTTGGTATCCTTGCCATGGAAAATATCCGGCAATACGCTCTTAATGCAAGTGCTGGACTTTTATTATTTTCAATGTAACATTTATAAAAATTTAGTCGCTCTGGACTTGAATATTGGCCCATTTTTAAAAAAATGGAACAAGTAAACACCGATACAAGGAAACGTTTTTAAAGTCTTAATTATTTTAAATTTAAATGATTTCAATAAAACAACCATCACTAAAAACATAAATAAATTGAAAAACTGGCGAATTTAAAACAAATAGTTATATGCATTCCATGGCCCCCTATGGTTTTTTTTAGGTACAAGATTGATTTCGAAGTATGTCCACCCTGTAATGTGTGGACGAAAATTTTGTATTCGATAGATGCATTGATGCTTTATAAACTGGAAATTACTACCCAAACTCCCAATTTTAGATTTTTGCTATTTTTATAGTGATTTGAAAAATAGCTGGATTTTCCAAAAATCACACATAACCTTAATTATCTCGGGAACTACTCAGAAATCGACTATAGTTTAAATTGGTAACTTATGTGTATTTTTGCCAAGAAATCAGATAATGGACAAAAATATAGGGTGTCCAATTTAAATTTTGATGTACCTACGTATTAGAAAAAAGTTCCTACATGTCCTACTCTAAGAAAATTGAACTATGTATAGGCAATTTAAATTACATTTTGGTTAAAAATGGGTTCATGCGCTGCAGAAATACAAAGACATGAGTATGATTTAACATTTCAAATTTTGCAGTTATGTAGACGAAGATCAATACAAGTCGGTACAGAGCCATTTTGTGGAAAAAAATATGCGACGGCATTTGCGTCAAAAAATGGTCGAAAATCGACAAATCTACTTCTTATTTTATCATTCTATATTAGATTTTTTCATAAAAATTTAAATGTAGCGCCCAACTATACATAATTCCCTATTTAAATCCCATTGAAGCTAATGAATATCTCTTACAGCTTTAACTAATGAACTAATTATGTATTAGGAGTTTAATTACAAGCCCCAAACAAAACTGATTTTAGGTAAAACTTCTTTGTTCAACTACAAGTTTGTTCCTGACAAATTGTGTGTTATATGAAAGAAAATCCGCATTTGTTTGGCTATAAAAATGAGTTTAATTACAAGCCCAAACAAAACTAGTTTTAGGTAAAACTTCTTTGTTCAACTAGAAGTTTGTTCCTGACAAATTGTGTATTATTTGAAAGAAAATCAGCTTTTGTTTGGCTATAAAACTAAATAATTTTTGAACATTCGAAATTGTGTGTTCCGGAAATGTAAAATGATTAACATTTCTTGTGGCGATTATTATAAGGGGATTGGTCTGATTTTAAGATTCTATAGGCAATGGCAGACGTATATAAATGTAATTTACCTTGATTTACTATTGATAAAACTGAAATATATATGTTCAAATAGGAAGTGATATGGTTCCTAATAGGAATAGTTAAGGAAAATATTTTACAAGTATTTTCAACTTTTTGGAAGATCATTCTTTTAACGAGCTACGATGACCTACAATCAAAGAGATAAAATTAAAGCATGGCAAACTCTATCCATTGCTGGACATGGTCTTCGAACTTCTTGTTCTGTTTTATGATGCCTGTTGTAGATTTAGGGAGAGAAATAATTTAGGTATTTTGGCACTAAGATGGCAGACTAAAAATTTTTTTTTATGTTAATTTGTACATGCAACATGGAAGGGTTCAGCTAGTACTATATGTGTAAAATGAGGAAGGAGAGCTCTATCGACCGGTGCTATCCTTTGCTTCCCATGTCGTTTCTGGTTAAATCGGAAATGAATGATATAACACCAATTATCAAATCTTTTAATATATAGTGTTAAACATTTTTCAAAAATTAGTTTTTCCGCAATTTTTCTTTATTTGACTTTCAATTATTGTTTTTTTCGTGAATTAATTTTATGGTTTATCAGTGGCGGAAAAAATACGTTAAATACTCATCTCTGAAGGATTCACATACATAAAAAGTATTTAAATACAAAAGCTATTTAAACAAGTAATATATCGAAATTCTATTTTGAATTACATATTATTAAACAACAATTAAATTATAATAGATTATATTCTTCGTCATCTGAGGAACTCTCATCACCTTTTGACATTATAATCAACGGGTCGACCGTCTGATCGATCAGGTTGTCAAGATCCCACATTTTCTCCTCCTGTTTAATCACATGCTGGACTGCTTTGCACCAGTTCTCTGGTATCACTTCCTTAATGGCTTAATCAAACAGTAGCTTAACACCTTTTATTTTAAATGTCGTGTTTTGTCTTCCTACAAATCCTTTCACTTGTGCCCATATAAGTTCTATAGGATTTAGTTCGCAATGATATGGTGGTAAGCGCAGAACAGTTACATTATTTTTCTGTTATATCTCAAGTATATATATATATATATATATATATATATATATATATATATATATATATATAATCGAAGAACTCTCGAACCCATCGATTTGTGATTCGAGGGGAACAACTTGTCTGCTTTTTTCATCCCCGTAACCTAAACCCCCTGATTTTGAATAGGGGTGAGAGGTGTTGCGATACCACATTTTGAAGATCTCGAGTATTGTCTGAATTTTTAGTAGAGTTAAAATGGAGTATTCCGTGAAGGAAAGGGTGAAATTTATAAAATTGTTTTTTAAAAATAACGACTGCGCGGCTTCATTTAACGACCGCCATTCTGAAAAAAAATGTATCCGTTGTTTACGTTTTGCAACTGGTTCCCAAATTTGACGCTACTGGTTCAGTCGGAAATAAAAAGAGGGTACATGAAAGAGACGAAGTGAGGGAAGTGGCTGGCGCACAATAATCCTTAAACAACATAAGTTCCATCCTTTAAGATACGATTTGTTCAGGAACTGAACGAGGATGATTTTGATCGCCGACTTCAGTTCCGTGAAGTGGTCAGTGAAATTATTAACAATAATCAAAACTACATGTTCGATATCTGTTTTTCGGATGAGTGTTCATTTTACCTTAACGGCATTGTAAATAGGCATAACTGTCGGTATTGGTCAGATGAAAATTCAAGACCCTTTCGTGAAATACATACGCAGCATCCCCAAAAAATAAATCTCTGGGCGGGTATTTATGGAAATCACATAATCTGCCTCTTTTTTATACCCGGTAATCTCAATGGCGAAATTTATCTAAAATTATTAGAGAATGTCATTTATCCAGCCCTCGTGCAAGTATTGGAGAATGAAGAAGACCATCATACCAATATCTTTCAACAAGATGGCGCACCACTTCATTTCGTACAACCCGGGCGACAATTTTTAGATGAAAATTTTGCTCAAAGCTGGATTGCAAGAAGGAGCCAGCCGGGTCACCTGATCTGAGTCCAATGGATTTTTTTTATGGGCTCATATGAAATTTAAGATTTATGCTACCAAGCCCGAATCACTGGATGATTTGCAAAACCGTATAATTAATTAATTGCCTCAAATTACCCCCGAAATGTTGCGTAATGTACGGTAACGTTTAGGACCCAACTTATTTTATTGCATGGAAGTGAATGGTGGTCATTTTTGTTAATTATTAAGTAGACATTCTTTCCACGTTGCCTCTTTCACTATTTTAGTTTTCATTTTGTTATCGATGAAAATTTTGACCCGAAATTTTATGGTCAGATAGTATTCGATGAGATCTTCAAAATGACGTTTCGTTTCACCCCTGAACCCTATTCAAAATCAGGGGGTTGTGCTTCCACCCGTTAGAGCGTTGAAGTTACGGGGATGAAAAAGACACACAAGTTCCCTCTCGAATCAGGAATCGACGGGGCCGTCGTTTTTTTTTTTTCAAAAAATGTAATTTGTATCCAGACCATCAACTCCAACAAATTTTAACAAGCTATCATTTCGTTGTGGTTGAAAATAATAAGGCGAAATTATTGGGCCATAAAGAACTCGATTAGACCTTTAAAAAGAGGTTAGGTATATGTAACTGAATAGTATAGACGGTAGATATAGAAGTTATTATTTTTAATTGGAACGATTTTGTAATTTCAAATACAGAGTATACTTCGAATAGACTATTGATTCACTTCAATGTAAAAGAAAATAACCCGTAATTGGATCCGAATTTTATATTTTATTCCATATAATAGGATCCATCGAAAGATTTCCGCGTAGCTCAAGGCGCACGGCATCCGATTGGCTAAGTAAATTGGCTTATAGATCGGTTTTACGCTAATACTTTTTTAAAAACAAAATAACGAACTTATTAAAAAATGGGAAACAAAAAACTACCTTTTTTTCTAAAATTTATGGATTACCCAAGCTTTACAAAGACGGTGGGTGTGCAGTGTCCCTTAAATAAATTATCTAAATACCTAAAAGAAATAATTAAATAATATTGTAAATAGAACTCCATCTTTTATCAAAGATTCTTGGCATTTTAAAGAAAAAATTAAAAATATTACTATACCGGATAATTATATAATCATATCTCTTGACGTTGTCTCCTTATACACAAATGTTCCTTTAGATTTAGCCTTGGACATAATAAATAAAAAATGGAATGAAATTCAGAATATATACCGACATCCCTCTTGAAGAATTCTTCGCAGCCTTTCAATTAATTTTAAAATCTACTTATTTTACATATAATGATACTTATTATAAACAAACTGAAAGCTGTGCAATGGGATCATCCATATCAAGCGTAATTACCAAACTTATTTTGAAGGATCTTGAAAATCAGATCATCCCTAGTTTACCATATAACATACCTTTTTACTACAAATACGTGGATGATTGTATTATGACTATTCCAAAAAACATGACAGAAAATGTTCTTAATTCCTTTCATCCGAAACTTAATTTCACAATGGAAATAGAACAAAATATCAAAATTAACTTTCTTGATATGACATTGTACCACAATCAAAATTCTATAAATACAATATGGCACACAAAAAAAACTTGGTCCGGTAGATACATCAACTTTCACTCACATCATCCCCTTTCTCAGAAAAAGTCTGTGGTTATAGGTTTAGCTGATAGAGCTCTAAAACTAAGTGACCCAAATTATCAACAAAAGGCTATTAAAACAGCCAAAGAAATTCTTAATAAATAATAATAAAAATTAATAAAAATAGTGTGGAAAAAGAGTATGGACTACCCCTAATAATTTGGTAGTCTGTAGGTTTTATGGAAAATGCTCGAACACGGTAATTTAGTATTTTAGTTTGTCACATTCTGATAACATTTATTTGTTTTCTTATTGGCATCTGTCAAAAATATGACGTAATCGACATTTTTTTTAAATTACAACATATGGCATGTGGTACATCATTTGAAAGGTCTTGTTTCACTCAATATGTTCCTAGATTTTAGTGCGATTCTATTGTGCCATTTCAAAATGGCGACCGTTCGATTGTGCGTGGAACAAAAGTATGGACTACCCCTAATAATTTGGTAGTCTTCAGGTTTTATGGAAAATGCTCGAACACGGTAATATAGTTTTTTAGTTTCCTACATTCTGATAAAATTTATTAGTTTTTTTTTATTGACATCTGTCAAAAATATGACGTAATCGATATTTTTTTAATTGCAACATATGGCATGTGATATATCATTTGAAAGCTCTGCTCTCACTCAATATGTTCCTAGATTTTAGTCCCATTCGGTCGTGCCGTTTAAAAGTGGCGCTTGCTCAATTATTTGACATTTGTCATATTTTTAACAGATGTCAATAAAAAAACAAATACATTTTATCAGAATGTGGGAAACTAAAAAACTAAATTGTCGTATCCGAGCATTTTCCATAAAACCTGACCAAATTATTGGGGGTAGTCCATACTTCTTTCCACGCACAAACTGTCGCCATTTTGAAATAGCACAACAGAAATACTCTAAAATATATGAACATACTGAGCGAAACAGGAGCTTTCAAATGATGTATCACATGTCATATGTTGCCATTTAAAAAAAAATGTCGATAACGTCATATTTTTGACAGATGTTAATAAAAAAACAAATCAATTTTATCAGAATGTGGGAAACTAAAAAACTAAATTGTCGTATCCGAGCATTTTCCATAAAACCTGAAGTCTACCAAATAATAAGGGGTAGTCCATACTTCTTTCCACGCACAATTGAACGGTCGCCATTTTGAAATAGCACAACAGAATCACTCTAAAATCTAGGAACATACTGAGCGAAACAAGAGCTTTCAAATGATGTATCACATGTCATATGTTGCCGTTAAAAAAAAATTTCGATAACGTGATATTTTTGACAGATGTCAATAAAAAACAAATCGATTTTATCAGAATGTGGGAAACTAAAAACTGAATTAACGTGTTCGAGCATTTTCCATAAAACCTACAGACTACCAAATTATTAGGGGTAGTGCATACTTTTTTTCCACACTGTATATATATATATACCACAATCCTTCCAGCAGATAAAGGTAACGCAACTGTGGTTATGAATACTCATGACTACGTATAAAAATGCAGGATATCCTACAAGACTATTGTTATATGCCTATTCCAAGGGACCCTACACGTACCTAGAAAAAACAACTAAAAATAAAATAAAATGTTCACCAATAAATCCCGAAATTCAACAAAAAATCATACCACGGGAAAAGTCGAGCAGATATCTTAAACTCTATGGCTTACCAAAAATACACAAACCAGGGGCGCCCATCAGACCTATTGTTAGTGCTGTTAATTCGCCGCTACAAAAACTGGAGAAATATCTTGCTGAAATTATGTGTAAACAAATCGATGTTGCTTCAATGGGGTCCTCGCTATCACTAGTAGTCGCGAATTTATTTATGATATACTTCGAGAAAGAAGCCCTTGAGAAAGCAAGTTTAGAGCCCAAATGATGGATACGTTATGTGGATGACATATTTATTATATGGCAAAATGGTCATGCAGAGCTCGAAAAAATTCTGACTCACGTAAATTCAATTCACCCCAGAATACAATTTACCCTAGAGTTAGAGGAAAACAACAAACTACCATTTTTAGATGTTCTGGTCACAAAACTGCATAACGGACGTTTCAAATACACCGTATACAGAAAACCAACACATACAGACAGATATTTAAATGCAAGATCACATCATCACCCAGCACAAATTCAAGCTATAGCCAATACCCTAATATCCAGATCCGTGCTATTATCTGAAACACAGACGAGACAAAACGAACTTAAGCTAATATCTAGTGCTTTAAAGAAAAATGGTTACACAAATCGCACCATAGAGAAAGCTATTAATGCACAGGGTTCCCGAACAATGAACAACAAAAATTATGAAGCGGGAAAGCAACAAGTAGTCTTACCATATGTAAAAGGCACAACAGACACAATCGGAAGAATTCTTAGGAAACACAACATACAAACCACAAAAAACTATAGATTAACTACTTGGAAACCCAGAAGATAAAATTGAAAACCACGGAGTATACAGCATTCCGTGTCAGGACTGTGAAAAGATGTATGTGGGGCAAACTAACAGGCGAATATCAGAAAGAGTGGAAGAGCATAAACTCAGCATCAGAAACAAACAAACAACATCAGCTTTATTCCCTCATCATCAGGAAACCGGCCATAAAATAAATGTGGATAGGTCTAGGAAGATTGCCAATTACAAACATTATAAGACCAGAATAATCCGAGAAGCCATAGAAATTGAAAAACAAGGTGATTTGAATAGAAGGGACGAATCATTAAAACTACCAACAGTATGGAAGACAATAATCGACAAATAAATTATATATATTCATAAAATGGGTCTTTCCTTTCTAAATATATACTAGATTTGATACCTTTATGTACAAGGACGAGCAATGTGTTAGGAAGGGATTAAAAAAATTATACTAAATGGTGAAGTCAATGAGAATGCATGATTTTTTATAGCAGGGTTTTTTTTCAAATGTCTCGTATGTCTTCAAAGGTGTCAAACTTACTACATTTGCATTCAGCAAGATGATACCTATATAATGGACTTACATTATATAGGTAATTACATACATGACCTACCCTGCTATTAAGAGTTTTCCAATATTTGTGCAAAAGATGTGCAAAAACTCATAAGAGCTCATGTTTTTAAATTATTCTTGTAAAAATTAATAAATCGAGGGGGTGGACATTTTGCATGATCATCTTGTACTTTGGGTTATAATAATTCTGGATACTCAGCATTTTATCCGCGATCCGTAATCAGCAATTTTGAAATAATGGTACGGAGATCAGATTTGATCGGCTAAAAATGTAGCCGCCTTCGCACTTGACCATTTTTATTTTTAAAGACAACAAATTTGAATTTCCCAAATTTAAAAAAAAAATGCCTATTTATCCTAAAGTCGTAAAATCAAAAACGGATATCCGAGAAAATCATCAAAACCCATGCGCTTTTCATTGTCTTGCTACATATTATGAACCGTTTTTGAACCGCTTAAAAAAAGACGTACCGTTACTCTAATTTAGAGATTTGGTTGGGGAAAAAAGGCGTTCCCAATCTCTACTGATGTTTATCAGAACTCAGTTTAAATATAATTAGTATCTGGTTACCCAAAGTAAATATTTAAATCCATAACTGTATTTAAATCTTTTTGTATTTAACTGATAAATACTTTTTTTTGTTAAAAGGTAATTATTATTTTAATCCTTTACAGCAATGTCCAGTATTTACTATTTAGGATTTAAATAGATTTGAAAAGTATTTTGCCCAGCTCTGCTGATGTTTAAGTAAAAAGTATTGGGCCACCAGGCCTTCAACAACTGTTTCAAGTAGAAGGAAAATATACTGCAGTTGTTTTCAGCATTTACAAAACACCTTAATGAATTTATTTCGCACTAAATGATCTATTCACTATAACACTTGCTTTTAATCAAAATGTTTTAAACATAATAACTTTAATGAAACCCACCTCTCGCAAAAAAACATATATACATTAATTTATTTATTTCACTACACAAAATTAAAAAATATGGCCCCCAAGATTTTCGGTATATTTTTTGGACAGTAATACCAAACATAGATTATACTTCGAATAAACGTTCCATTCACCATAAAATAAAAAAAAACAAAACAATGAAAAAACGAATTATTAATCGAAAAAAAAAATCATATTTTTCGATAGGTCAATGCAAATACGTAAATTGTAAATTTAACATTCGTTAGGTCATAACATTGCCGTAAAGCGGTTAATGAATCCAGGTCACCTTAACAGTAAGAAAGTGTTTGAAAAAGTTATACTATACATAGTGGAGAATAGAGTCAACGGGAACGCATTGTTTCTTATGCCAAGATTTTTGTCAATTTCTTCAAAGATAAAGGTGTCAAACTTTGTAGGGTCTTCCTTTTAAAAAATAACTTCTCGACCTACCCTGTATACTATTAAAAGTTTTCCAATATTTCTGCAAAAGATGTACAAAAAGTCCTAAAAGCTCATATTTTAAAATTGGCGTAATAAAAATAAATAAGTCAAGGGGGTGAACCTTAGAGTAAGAATAAAAATAGAGTTCATTATTTACATATTTAGCCACCACCAAGATTACCTCACAGTGTAAGGTCGATCATACGACGATGCCAAGCCTAGCCATTAGACCATCCCATTTTCCTTGACAAAGGATCCTTATAGTATATAAGTACAATAGTCTACAGCAAAAATTGTTACAGGGTCGCGTGACCGGCGTGCTTTAAAAACCAATAGCGGTTCCTGAAACTACAATAAACTTTAATATTAAAGAAATTAATTTGCTAAAAAATGTTTTAACCTAGAAATTAATTCGATTAAAATTGTCATTAGGTACCAAGCTCTTCTTAGTTTCACTACTGCGTGTGTTTTAATGTATTATTGTGTAATTGCTGATATGGTTCAAATATTCTAATTATATGTTGCCTTACTTCAAGAAGCAGCGTTCTAAAGGTGCCGTGAGATTAGGAGAACATTGATTTTTTAAATATTTAATAAATAAGTTTTATTTACTTTATCTTGGACATTAAGAAACTAGGAGCTTTAGTTGAGCTAACTATGGTGCGGCAATTTGAGTTGGCAAAAAAATTGCCGTTTAAGTTTGGAATTGTCTTTTAAACATTTTGCTATTCTATCAGGATGACGTGGTAACATTTTAGTAAAAGTCCAATATGGCAGAACCAAATGGCGGGCTACTGAAATGTTAAAAAATTATTACTAAAAAACTGCTTATTCATTTTATCCAAATTTTGCAGAAACATTTGGTGTGCTATCAACTAGTAAGTTTTACCAGTAAGTCCAAAACGGAACTAAATGTTGACAAAAATGCATGATATGCGGTGTTAAATAACCCCAAATGCCGAATTTTAATCAAATCTGCAAAAATGTTTAAATTAGTCTATGTTGGGGCCGCCATTTTTAACTCTCAAATATTGACTAAAATTCCATAACGTTCATTCTTAAATACTTCTAGATACCGATATTCCAGCCGAATCTGTACAAATGACAAAATTCGTTCGCTATATTGGCGCCACCATTTTGAGTTTTGTTGTGCATTCTTAAATAATCCCCATAAATGTTAAAATTATCCGTCCGACATGTTGACATTGTCATTTTGACGCTATTTTCAATTTTAAATGTTGACACTCTTAAATTTTCCTAGGCACCGATTTTCGGTTTAATCTACACAAGTAACAAAATTCGTCGGCCGCATTGGCGCCGCGATTTTGGATTTCTAAACGTTGACTAAACAAATTCGGATTTTTTATAACCGAAAGTGTATATGCATGTCTCATTTGAAAATAATCGGTAATTTGGAAGTGGTGAAAAATCCATTACAAGATTTAAACCAGACATACAAACATACAATCAGACGAGTAGGAAACCAATAAAAGCGCGTTAAAAGCGTTGTTTTTTAGTTAAAATTCTAAAAGTTTAATAATATATAAATAACTAATTTCCTTTTAAACTTACCTAACTTAATGGTTTGATTTTAGCTAGTGAAGTAGGGTATATTACTATCTCGCAAATCATATTATTGGCATTAATAAAATCCGCAAACATTTGTGAAAACACCAAAAATGATGCCATAGAATGGTAAAAATACCTATTTGCCTCATTAAGGAATAGGTAAGAATATCTCCTTTTGTCAATGATAATGAAGCATGGCTCATTTCTTCATTTTCGTACATCAGATATTTTAACAGGTCGTCATTTTGTTTCGCCATATTGAATTCATACCAATATTTAACCAGTTTTTTTTTTGTATTAGACGTAATTTCTGTGGAAAATTAAATGTGGGAAGTAACTCGTGGAGCCATAAACTGTACCGTAATGATTTTGTTAATGGTCACTGGTGTTTTTTCGGAATTCTCCAAGTAATGATGATTTTCTCAAAAAAAAATCAAATGGTACGCTATGACTTTTATATCGCAATTTATTTGGTAGTTATGTAGTGCATTGAATAGTGAAATAAAAAATCCAGGTCCGATTTTAAATTACGAAAGTTGATGATGGTCTCTCGAAACCGAAACATCGGATTAGAAAATTAACCTTGCCGTTTTCTAGAGAAGAAAAAGTGACAGTGTCAAAGTGGAAATTAGTTTCATCTCTTATTTCAATTAATCCTAAAATTTTAGGAAAACCAAAAAACTTCAGAATCAAGGCTCCAATAGAAACTTTAGTAACCTGGCATAATTGTAAAGAGCAAAACTTAATAAAGGAACAAAACAAAAAATACTAAAACTTAGTCTCATAATCACATAAGCTTCGCAATAAAATAGCTAAAGCTAGGGCGAGGCAGGGCAGGACTCGGTTTGGACAAAAAGAATAAACCGAATTCGACCTTGCTTCAGTGAAACAGCATAAAAAATGACGAAATGAACTAACAACTAACAAAAAGTATGTTTAAAATTACTGAAAACTACTTAAGGTAAAAAGATTGAGTATATTCGACTCGACCTACTACAAGAAACGCTATGGTAGACCGCATTAAGAGTACCATCCAAAGTATCTCTATGGTAAAAGTGGAGCCAGCAGCCCAATCGACACAGAAAAAATTGCAACTTTGTATTGACAATGACGGCCAGCATTTGCGAAAGTAGCTTTCAGTAATTTTAAATATATTTGTTCTTAGGTTCTTGTTAGTTGTTTGTTCATTTCGTCGTTTTTTTTTGTTGTTTCACTGAAGCAAGGTAGAACTCGGTTTAATCTTTTTGCCCAAACCGAGTCCTGCCCTGCCTCGCACTAACTTTAGCTATTTTATTTCGAAGCTTATTTTTGTTTTGTTGTTTACCGCTACGCAACATTACCGATGTTTCTATTCGAGCCTTGCTTTTTTCCACTTTTTTGGTTTTTCTAAAATTTTAGGAATAATTGAAATGAGAGATGAAAATAATTTCCACTATGCCATTGTCACTTTTTCTCCTCTACAAAAGGGCAAGGTTAATTTTCCAATCCGACGTTTCGGATTCGAGAGAACATCATCAACTTTCTTAATTTAAATACGGAGCTGTTTTTTTTTTATTTCATTATTCAATGAGAGAAAAGAAAGAAACATGTATTCATGTTACATACCCTGCAGTGTTTACATACGTCAAAAAAGTTTGTTGATACTTATATGTTTCACTGAAGATATTTTAACATTTAGGAAACAAATGCCTTTCATAACTACCAAATAAATTGTAATATAAGTCATAGCGTATCATTTAATTTTTTTTGTTGAGAAAATCAGCATCATTTGGAGAATTCCGCAACAAAGCCATCTAGTGACTCCAAACAAAGCCATTATGGTAGTTTATAGCTCCACGAGTAAAACAAAAAAGCACTTTTTTTTCGACACCAAGTTGAATAACATCGGTTCATCCAAAACAGAGATATCAACATTTGAAAGTAAAAATGTTTGACCTTCCCCCACCACTTTATTTTTAAAAATAGACAAAATTACTTCAATTAGGAAAATTTAAAAGAAAATTGGAATTTACACTTTTGTACTAACTAACGTCCAACTTTCGAGCTTGAAAATAATTTACAGCGATTTCTCTCGGCCGATTTACCTATAAATACGTATTTCTTTAGTTTCTGTCATTAACGAGCTACCCCTGACGTCCTCTATTATTGGACCACCTTGTACATTTGATTATAATAAATCCAGATTCTCAGCATTTTATCCGCGACTTGTAATCAACAATTTTGAAATAGTCGTAGGGAGATCAAATTTGATATCCGCGTTCGGACTCGACGAATTTTATTTTTAAAGACAACAACTTGCCTATTTGTACTTTCGTAAAGTCAAAAACCAATATCCGAGAAAATCATCAAAACCCATCCGTTTTTCATTCTCTTAAAATGTTATATATATATATATATATATATATATATATATATATATATATATATATATATATATATATATATATATATATATATATATATTGTATATATATACAGGGTGATTCATGAGGAAATATCAATACTTCAGGTACATATTCAGGACCAAAAAATAGACATAGAAGTCTATATAAATAAGTGTCCGCAAGGCCTTAGTTCTCGAGATACAGGGTGTTAAAGTTTTTATTTAATCTTCCTGTTTTTTAAATAAAATCTATGATAATGTAAATAATGGAGTGAAAATTGATATAAGGGGTTTTTTTGGGATGACAAATTCGAATCTAATATTAGTATTGCTCTTACTTGTAGGGGGCGCCACCTACATGTATTTCTACTTCTTCTAACAATTACAACTTTTTGGTACAGTCTTGTATTACATTTTTGAGCAAAACAAATTATTCCCTTGCCATTTCTACGTCAAAAAGGTATACCCGTTAAAAGTGGATACGAGCAACCGTTTTCGAGATATTTGGATTTAAAACAGTTTCGGCGCATGTGATTTTTTTATCAAATTCACATAAAGTATGCATGTATTGTAATAAATAAAAAAGTGTGCCTTGCCTGACAGAACAACTGCTGGTTGGTGTTCTCATCGTTTTTCCTGTTACTTAGCAATAGTAATGTCAGTTAATAATAAGATCAAATCTTGTCACTGTCAATTTCTGTTCATAACTTTTATTATCTGACAATAATCATTTAAGAAACTAGATCTAAATACGACATTATGCCTGTGATATTCTCGCATCGTGAATATGCAGATATGATATTCGTCTATGGCTTCTGCAATGGGGTCGCAATTCAAGCAGTCGCGGAGTACCAGCGTCGTTTTCCAGTAAGAAGAGTTTTTCAACAAGTTTTCACTACTGCTGGGGAATCTGGGATGTTTCCAAGTGCGAAAATTGTATCTGAAAGGGAATCGGGACCCAACGTTGAAGTAGAAGAGGCTATACTCAATGCCGTCGAAAATGATCCAAGCATAAGCACTAGGCGGATTGCAGATACTTATCAAATTACACAATCGTCTGCTTGGAGAAATCTTCACATTAATTGTTTATGCCCATTTCATTTACAACGGGTTCTACATTTGCAGGAGGGTGATTTTGAGTTGAGAATGCAATTCTGTAACTGGATTAACTGGTTGTATAGGTATGTTTTGTTCACTGATGAAGCACAGTTCACGCGTGATGGTATAAATAATCTTCACAATGAACACCTGTGGTCCTATGAAAATCATCACGCTACAGTAGAACATAATTTCCTACATAAATTTAGCATTAATGTGTGGTGTGGAATGTTAAATGGTCATTTAATTGGTCCATTTATAATCGACGGTAGTCTTACAGGAGAAAAATATTTAAACTTTCTTGAAAATCACTTGCGAAATCTATTAGAAGATGTTCCCCTTAATGTAAGACAAAACATGTATTTGCAGCATGATGGAGCCCCTGCACACTACAGTTTACTTGTAAGAGATTTTTTAAACCAAAACTTTCCAAACCGATGGATTGGTCGGGGAGGTCCGTTTAATTGGCCACCTAGATCGCCAGACCTTTGGGGATGGTTCAAATCGCTAAAGTAAATACAAGAGAAGCATTATTGGATCGGATAACAAACGCAGCACAGACACTAAGAAATGCGCCCGAATGTATCCACAGAGCAACCCGAGCTATACACCATAGAGCTGACCTGTGCTTAGAAGCAAATGGTGGAATTTTTGAAAATTATAAAACGTAACCTAGATTTTATTAAAAACAACTTAATAATAACAATTTTAATAAAAATTAAATACCTTTTGTTTAGTTTATGTCTGAGGCACTGAATACACACCTCAAAAAAATGTGTTAGTCTTTCATTTCAAAGCTTTTGTGCCAAGATGCGTTTAAATTTGCACAAAATAACAAACGCCGAAATTGGTTTAAATCCAAATATCTCGAAAACGGTTGCTCGTATCGACTTTTAACAGGTATACCTTTTTGACGTAGAAATGGCAAGGGAATAATTTGTTTTACTCAAAAATGTAATACAAGTCTGTACCAAAAAGTTGTGATTGTTCGAAGGAGTAGAAAGACATGTAGGTGGCGCCCCCTACAAGTAAGAGCAATACTAATATTAGATTCGAATTTGTCATACCAAAAAACACCCGTATATCAATTTTCACTCCATTATTTACATTATCATAGATTTTATTTAAAAAATAGGAAAATTAAATAAAAACTTTAACACCCTGTATTTCGAGAACTAAGGCCTTGCGGACACTTATATATATAGACTTTTATGTTAATTTTTTGGTCCTGAAAATGTACCTGAAGTATTGACATTTCCTCATGAAGCACCCCCCTGTATATATACATATATACATATATTTATATATATATATATATATATATATATATATATATATATATATATATATAAGTACCGTTATTCTTATTTAGAGTTTTTGTTTGGGAAAAGAAAGGCGTTTCCAATCTCTACTGATGTTTATCAGAACTCAATTTAAATATAATTAGTATCTGGTTACCCAAAATAAATACTCGTATGAAAGTTATTTTAAATAGTACACGCTATATATGGGACATTTTGTAATATCGAAATGGAAAAATAATTAAACATTGTGTATCTTAGATATAGCAATTAATTCGTAATAAACACAAGCATAAAAATTGTTTAGACCGGGGTTAAGTAGGTTAACGTTTATAGTAAAAGCACAAATGTAAGATTGTTAGAGCTTCAGGACATATTATGAAATACGATGCTTATTTTTTTCACACTCCAGCAATCTAATATAAAATCATTAAAACATAGTAACAGCGAAGAACATTACAATGCGTTTTCTACTTTTGCAGAGCTATATATAACTTTTGTTTGTTTGTTGATGCATTTACATAAAAATACCATTTTCTCTGCTTTGCCCGCTACTTGGTAAATAAATCCATAGTTGTAAATTGGGATGAAATCGTAAATTGTTTCGTTTGTTTCGCAATTTACGATTTGTATTTCAGTGGAAAGCACTATCAGGTAGCACTGACGTTTAAAAGGCTGGGGGTGTTTCGATGTTTACAAGGGACGTGGAAATTCAAAATTTTTATAAATTTTTATTGTAAACATTATATTGAAATTGCATTTAAATAAAACATCGGACCATTACCGAAAAAGCTCTATTTCCCACTACCTCAAAAATCATATGCCGCTATTCGTGAGCAAAATCAAAAAACAACATAGGTGTAGCTGTGTCATATACAGGGTGGTACAACCAGATATTCTTCGCTTCCTCGTAAATGCCACTTTGGGTGTAGCTATAAATTATGACAAAAGTAATTACGAAAAAACGCAGCGTCCCGGTGCTGCAAGATCATGTTCATGTAACGATTTTAATCTAATGCCACAGATTAACAATGAACATCTGTACTAATACAAACTGGCCCGGCAGACCTTGTTCTGCCTTTTCCGTTAGATGGCGCAATGAGTTTCCAGTGAAATTATAAGAACATGGAGCGCATTAACCACATCTTCCACAAATGTTATTAAAGAAAAACATTGGTTTTATAGAAAAAAATAAGCAATAAAACATTACAAAAAGTAGTTTTGAAAAATCTCGGTAACCAGGCGATCGTTTAAAAAAAAATTGGTGCAGTACAACTCTCTCACGAACTTGCTGAAGAATCTGGCTTAGTGTTTTAAATACAGTGTATTCCAGATTCGCTTCTCTATATAGGGATCTCGGCTCCTATTATACATACAGCGAAGGTTAAATATGAAAAGTTTTAGAGTAAACTCAGCACATTCGATATCCGCCTTGAGATTTACGATCGGTCAATTGGTTTTGGAAATATCGGTGAAAAACCGAAAATGGCGTATTTAGTTTTTCGCCAGTAAAATGCAAAACGGTAAATTTGACAGCTATCAAAATGTGACATTATTAAGATACTTTTTTAAGACGAATAAGATGGCGTGTACGACAATGTCTTTATCGTCTATTCTTATCCCGCAACCCGCCTCAACTTTCATTTTTCTTATTGACGCCATATTGGATTTTTCGATTTTTGGAAAGAGCGTAAATTTCCAGTCTAGTGATTTCTCATAAATGCACAAAAGATTTAAGTATCATCGAAATATCACACTTCCTAAAGTTAGGTCTCAATTTTTTCTAAGGAATTAATACTACTACTATACTACATTAATAAGTAATGTATTAAACGGCTTGAATTTTCAATAGAAAATGAACATAAATAACGACTAAAAAATTCTAAATAAGGTCTTAACTACTTCGTACCTAGGTTACGTTAATTTCCAGATTTGCAAAATGACGTCCATTTGCATCGAGACACTTTTGACAATTGGTGACTGTTTTTCGTACAACCCTGGCAAGTGTATTTCCGTTAATATTTCTAAATGTGTTCAAAACTCTTTGTCTCAGGATTTCTATGGTCCCAGAGGGATCAAATTCATAGACCTCATTCTTCATGTGACCCCAGAGGTAGAAAAGTTAAGGGATCTAGGAGACCAAGATCTTGGACTATTTAAGGAAATAATTCTTTCGTCAAACTGCTCTCTTAAGAAGTTCCTGACTTGCATGGTGTTGTGAGCCGGACATCCATCCTATTGAAAGCAGGTGCTTCTATATTCATCTTCTGTTAGAGTAGCTCTTAAAGTCTGTACACCCTGGTTTCGCAAATGCTGTAGGCATTTTGTCCGTTTAGGTTGTAGTCAAACAAAAATGGTCCTATAATTTCGATTTCCTGAAATGATTAATAATTTATAAATAGGTGCCCAATTAAAAAAGGTAAGTTAGATTAAATAACCAATGACCCCACACCAAACGTTACTTCCAAATCTGGTCTGTAGACGTCTCTTTGCCACTTCGTGAGGGTTTTCTACAGCCAAATGATGACTGTTGTGCCTATTAAAAACTCCACAATTCGCAAACCTACTTTCATCGGACCACAAAACATAATTTACAAAATCGGGATTTTCATTACACTTCCTAGTATACCACTGACAGAAGCGTAGTCGTCTTGGAAAATCATTTTCCGTAAGTCCTTGAATTATTATGGGTTTATATGGATGGTACTTATTCTTTTTTAACACTCTCTGTACCGTTTATTTTGGCACATAAATTTCCTGTTCTACACTTCTTACCGATGCACTAGGGTTTTCGTTGATAGCTTGTAAAATGTTTCTGTCGCGATTTTCTTTGCCAATATTCTATCCGCTTCTAGATTGTTCGAAGGCCCCATGGTTAATTAAATTAACTACGATTTTTCTGAATTGGGTTTTTTCGGGATTTTCATTACACTTCCTAGTATACCACTCACAGCAGCATAGTCGTTTTGGAAAATCAGTTTCCGTAAGTCCTTGAACTATTATGGGTTTATATGGATGGTACTTATTCTTTTTTGACACTCTCTGTACCGTTGATTTTGGCACATAAAATTCCTGTTCTACACTTCTTACTGATGTACTAGGGTTTTCGTTGATAGCTTGTAAAATGTTTCTGTCGGGATTTTCATTGTCAATATTGTATCCGCTTCTAGGTTGTTCGAAGACCCTATGGTTAATTAAATTAACTACGATTTTTCTGAATTGGGTTTTTAATAGCCTGCCGTCGTTCGGAGTACATCTACAAATACCTTGCTGAGGTAATGTCGGCGTTTCTGTGTGACTGCAAGTACAGCGCTAACGTGTCAAACTTTTCTTCATTTGAATAGGGAATACCGGCCATTTTCAATAGGTCTGGACAATTTGTGTGTCAGATTTATGATTTTATTGAGAGAAAATCGTACTACTTATTAAAACACAGCTTTGATACTTTGAATTATTTAACGTCAAGGTCCACTTTTGTTAAAAATAAAGCATGGCCTCCTTAGAAAAAATTGAGACCTACCTTTACGAAGTGTGATATTTCGATGATACTCAAATCTTTGCACTTGTGAGACAGATTGGAAATTTTACGCTCTTTCGAAAATCTAATATGGCGGCCATAAGAAAAATGAAAGTTGAGGCGGGTTGCGGGTTAACAAAAGACGATGGAGACATGTCGTGCACGCCATCTTATTCGTCTTAAAAAAGTATCCCAATAATGTCACATTTTGACAGCTGTCAAATTTACCGTTTTGGATTTACTGGCGAAAAACGAAATACGCCATTTTCGTTTTTTTTGCCGATATTTGCAAAAAACCAATTGACCTATCGTAAATCAGAAGCCGGATATCGAATGCGCTAAGTTTCCTCTAAAACTTCTCCCGTTTAACCTTTGCTGTAGGTATAATAGGAGCCGAGATCACTATATAGAGAATCGACTCTGGGACACAGTGTACATAGATTGCAGATAAAAAGCCTTACTAGTAAAAACAGTTCCCTTATTACAATTAAACGTCGTGGTACTCCAAATATAATAATTATGACACTGATCCCTACTTATTGTACAGGGTGTCCCAGGTAAGATGTCCAGGGCCGAGCTTGGCCATATCGTTCAGACACTACTGTGCGCCATTATGGGAAATACTCTACCGGGAAAAATCTGATGTCTAAAAAAGGTTCTCACTTCTCTGCTTCGAGAAAAACTAATGCTAATGTGCGCCCTTTATGGAGATATATCACCGACACAATTCTGATGACCCAAGAAAGATCGTCACTTCTGTGTTTCTGCCGTTATGAAAATACACTGCTGAGAATATTCTGACGACCAAAAAAAAAGGTTTTTTTTTGTTTCCTCACTTATTGTAACAGCGTTTATTTTGTACTTATAAAAGCGCCTTTTGAATACTCTTGGCGCCTTTAGAAGCTGGCGCCGTGTCGGGCCTTACACGTAGGGAAGATGCGGCCCCGAAGATGACCTACTAGCTTGTCTCAGAATTTGTATGATAAGTTAAATACAGAAGTTTCTTGGTTTAAATTTGTAAATTATATTATTTTCATGTATACAGGGTGTTAATATTATTCTGACCGGGTTTCTTATTTTAAATGGAACGCCCTGAAGATATTTTCAGATATTTTGTAAGATCCTCTAAAGCTAAGCTCAACGGTATATAATAGTATATATAATATTTTTCTTCAGTGTATTTCTTGATTGCTTTTTTTTAATTAACTTTGTCAACAAAACTATTTGGTTTTATTTGATAATAAAGCTATATTGAATAACAAATTAATCAGTAAACGCCATTGTTTATGCAATAGTTAGCAGTGACATGACAAACAATATATATATATATATATATATATATATATATATATATATATATATATATATATATATATATATTCAGTACGGATGTACATCTGTTCACTACTGTCTACGCGTCTGAATAGAGACAGAAGTGTCAGTAACTGCGGAGTTTCCTTTTATACCCCCACCCGGGGCCAAAGGTTACATCTGAGTGGTCATTGGTCATTATTTATTTATGTTTTCCGGATGTTGGTGTTGTTGTTGCTCTAATTCGGATTAATTTTTTACGATTTTAGATTTGTCGATTATTGTCTTCCATACTGTTGGTAGTTATAACATATAATAACGCGTCTCGTCTATTTAAATCACCTTGGTTTTCTATTTGTATGTCTTCTCGGATTATTCTGGTCTTATAATGCTAGATATTGGCAATTTCCCTACACCCATCGAAATTTATTTTGTGGCCGTTTTCCTGATGATGTACGAATAGGGCTGAGGTTGTTTGTTTGTTTCTGATGCTGAGTTTATGCTCTTCTACTCTTGCTGATATTCGCTTGTTAGTTTACCCTACGTATAGCTTTTCACAGTCCTAGCACGGAATGCTGTATACCCCTTAGTTTACCAATTTGATTTTGTTTCTGACTAGTTTACCTATGGTTGTTTGTGGCTTGTGTAATGTTTGTACGTTGTGTTTTCTAAGAATTTTTCCGATTTTGTCTGTTGTGCCCTTTAGCTTGCCCTTTAGTTTTAATTAAATTGATAAAACACACTTGTCCGGACGGCACTGGGAAATATCAGAATCCTCTGAGGAGCATTCCATCGGAAATTCCAGTTCTCATCGTTCATCATCGGACGCTTTCGCAGAGACCTCGTCTTTTTGCCAGAAAACCCGCTTATTCAGAATTTAAACTTTATTTAATTGTTTAGAAAAACAACAAAATATATAATTTATCAGGCAAGTACAAGATTTCAAAGAATACGGCATAAGCAGTACAAATTATTATAAGAAGAGTTTATGAGAAATAATATATAAAAGGAAATAGGAAATAAAATGGATTTAGTAGGTATGTAACAGTTTTATTCATTATTTACGGACTTAATAGTACTGAAGCATACAGTTTTCGCGCGTTATTTGAGTATTAATTTGAGAAATATGTTTAAGTTGATCTAGATCAGATATGAAATAAAGGAAGAGGTTCTCAATTCGACCCCATGTGTTTTTTTATGTAATACACCTATAATTTCAGTTTAGATGTAGTTTTTAGGAAAAGTTCAATAAGTGCTGCGTTATTTGCATAGCGAGCGTATTAAAAAATAGAAATTACGCCTTGGCGTCGATTTAAACCTTTTTCTGCGATAACTTTCAAATGATTTACTAAACAGGTAATAGGTGCACTGTGACGAACATCCTCCGACTTTCTCGGTACTAACCGTAGAGTAAGAATTAAAGTAGAGATCAGAATTCATTCATAAATCGCGCCAACATGGTTCCCCTATTTTTCACATTCTATCGACTAATGTTTACGATAAAACAAGAAGTGGGGATGGCCCATATTAAAGTCGTGGCCATTTGTTGACGAATGCCAGTGGCGGCGCGAGTTTTCCCTTCTCGCATAAGGAAATATCATTAACCGTGAAAAAATCATCGTTCCGAGTTTTTACATATCTTCATGTTTTTCCATTTGTAATATGTGGATACTTCAGTAGATACAGTATGTATCTGTTTGTGTTCCTTTTGTCCAAAAATAAATAAATTAATAAATTGCTGTCGGTCGGTCGGTCTGTTCCGGTATAGCTAAAAAATCCACTCACTCGATTAACTTTATTTTTATTTAATTTTCCACAAAAATTACGTCTGATTCAAAAAAATATTGGTATGAATTCAATATTGCGAAACAAAATGACGACCTGTTAAAATATTTGATGTACGAAAATTAAGAAATGGGCCATGCTTCATTATCCTTGACAAAAGGAAGAGTTCTTACCTATTCCTTAATGAGGCAAATAGGTATTTTTACAGATCCGAATTTTTTTAGTGAACGTGTAGAGATCCAAAATGGCGGCGCCAATACAGCCGACGAATTTTGTTACTTTTGTAGATTAAACTGAAAATTGGTGCCTAAGTTTAAGAGTGTCAGCATTTAAAAATTCAAAATAGCGGTGCCAAAATGACAATGTCAACAGGTCGGACGGATGATTTTAACATTTGTAGGGATTATTTAAGAATACACAACAAAAACCAAAACGGTGGCGCCAATATAGCGAACGAATTTTGTTATTTGTACAGATTCCGCTGAAATATCAGTATCTAGAAGTATTTATGAATGAAAGTTATGACATTTTAGTCAATATTTGAGAATTAAAAAAGGCGACACCAACATAGCAGACTAATTTCAATTCGACATTTAGAAGTATTTAAGACTGCACATCATGAATTTGTGTCAACATTTTCAAAATTCAAGATTATAATGCCAACTGGGCGGCGGAATTTTAACATTTGTACAGATTTGAGAATACATATCATACATTTTTAGTAAATATTTAAAAATTGATAGTAGGAATGCCTAGATTGCGAGCGAATTTTAACATTTATACAGATTAAAAATTAAAATTATTATTAAGTGTGCAATTTATACATTTTTAGTAATAAATATTCAAAATGAGGATGTCATCAATCAATCAATCCGATAAGTACTTTTTTCAGATATTTTTAAACATTTAATTAGGCCACCGTTTTGTTCCCCCATTTTGAATTTGTCTCAACATTTTTACCAGTTCATCCCTATTTAATATTTGATTTTTGAGCAAAACTTGAACATAATCGATGCAGTAGTTTTCTGCATTGACTTTTATAACATTTTATTAGGTCGCCATTTTGGTTTGTATTAAAACTTATCAATTGATGGTTATGACACACCTAATTTTTCTGCAAAATTTGGATAAAATGGATAAGCAGTCTTTTAGTAATATTTTTTTAACATTTCAATAGACCGCCATTTTGTTCAGCCATATTGGATTTTTACCAAAATGTTACCACGTCATCATCATATGACCTTTAATTTTTAACCAAAACTTGAAGTAAATAGGACAAGCAGTTCTTGAGCTTTGTCTCGGACAGACATACATACTAACCGACGGAACTGAGAAGACATATTTTTTTGCAACTAGAATACTTTCCTCTTGCGAGGAGAGTAAAAAAAAGCTAGCACTATAAGATAGGAATAGAATAGCCAATTGCCATATTGTTTTTCCATATTAATAGCTAAAATTTAAAAAGTAAAAGGTTTTTTTTTTAATTTTCAATATCTTAAATCTTAAATTCTAACCAGTTTAGAACGTGTTTACGAACACATTTTTACTTTTAATACCCAAAAAATCCCCATTTAAATTCCTTTACCTGACAACACTTATATACAAAATTGGCCCAACTCAAGTGAAAATTAAAAAAAGGCACGAAATCATCGAAACTTTATTATTACCCCAGATTTATTCCAAAATCTAGTAATTTTGAAATCGCAGTACCTTGTTTTGAGCGTGAGACGCCCTTTGACTATTTTAATATAGTACAGATATATTCTATAATTATTTTAATTCTCTGATAGGAAAAACTATTGTAGTCCTCAAAAAAATCACCTGTTCCTGGCTAGGCTTGGCATCGTCGTACGATCGACCTTATACTGTGAGGTAATCTTGGCAGTGGCTAAATATGTAAATAATGAACTCTATTTTTATTCTTACTCTAAGGTACTAACCGACATTTGAAAAGTAGTATTTCGCTTAATTGCTTTCGGATTTAGTAGCTGATGTAATTCATGAAATTTTTCTAGGCTCATTCTTAAGTAGACACAGAATATCTACCTGTCGTTTACTAAATGATTAAAAACGTGATAAAAAGTGCCAAATTCCTGAAATATTAATTTAACCAGTTTAAGGAATGTTACCTTATGCAAATTATAAAACTTATTATTTGAGAGCAGAGTTTTGAAAAATTATAGAAGCTGAGTAGACTCATTAAACTAAATCTTACAATATTGTAGCTGGTAGCAGCATTTAAAAATGTTGCCACTTGTCAAAAATTTTTTATTTGTGGCTTTCAAAAACCTGCTATATACTTACACACACATATATATTACATACTTTTGTTTCTAATAATTTACATATTAATAAATCTGCCAATATTGTGAGATAATAATAAACAAACCTTTTTTGTGTGCGTACCTGGATGATTAAACATCCGTATGTGGCATGTTATATTATAGGTAATTCCTGGCGCTTTCGATTGATTTCGTGAATCCGTGATTTTCTTTTTCTTTTTATTATTTTATTCTCCAGGCCGAGCCGATACCGATACCTTCTGACCGGATTAGTGTGTCGTAAGCTTAATGCTGCACATCACAAGTTAAGGGTTGGATGGGGCTATTGTTGAAGCTTTATTTAAAAGCGTTAGTGTCAAGCGTTTTAAGAAAAATCGTGCAACGTACAAAGTTGATAAAAAAAACGATGTCATTCGTAGTACAAACGCTAACTAAAGTTATTGTAATATCCCCTATAATGAACCCCTAGTGTGATAGTTGCCATTACCAACCATTTTTACCGAACTTTGTATATGTATTTTTTTAATAGTTTCGTACTTTTTTATTTTTTACTTTGCTTTTTTATTTTTTTACATTATATTTATGAAAATGTTTATAACATAGTACGACTGACAAAGTACATTTCTAATGTACTTCTTTTAGGATTCTATAATATTAATATTCTAAATTCCTGATTTAAATATTATTTTTCTATAATATTTATGATGTGTTTTTGTCTTGTTTTGTTTGCTAATTTTGATGTTTGTAAACTATTTTTTTACAACAGCTTTGTCCACAAAATTGTAAAATTTTTTTTGACAATAAAGCATTTATTTATTTATTTATTATTTATTTATTATTTATTTATCGTGTTATTAGACCAACCTTCCTTATGAATATTTCGACATAGTTAAAAATAGAGTTGGTAATATATTTTCTGTATCGCAGTAGTCTAAAAAATCGATTTTCTTTAAATCAGTTATTA
The DNA here is from genome assembly GCA_030620095.1 of Kuschelorhynchus macadamiae. Lineage (NCBI taxonomy): Eukaryota > Metazoa > Arthropoda > Insecta > Coleoptera > Curculionidae > Kuschelorhynchus > Kuschelorhynchus macadamiae. Next base: position 199,307 of record JAUTXW010001092.1, on the reverse strand, counting down.
CTCGAATATTATTAAACAGAGTTTAACAAAACATTTCAAACTTTAGGCAATTTAATAAACGCAAAACTGACCACAAAAAAATACTTTTCAATGGAATTACCTACCTCTAGGAAATTAGTTTTTTTTTTAAATATGGACTAGTTTATATTTTGGAATTTAATGATTCATTTGTAACAAATATCTCTATGTTTGATAAAGGACCATTAAAACAAATTGATGTGTGTACTTTAATGATGGAAGTTTGAAAATGATATGATGTTATTAATTTATAATAATGTGTTTCAGCAATTTGGCATTATTTGTATGAATTAGGACAATAATTACATAAAGATATTATACATCGAAAAGTTTTACATTTTAAATTTAATTGCCAGATTATAAAATATTGAGACAATCTTAGCAAAAACGGGATGCATTTATAATCATTAATTTTTAGGCTTGCACAAGGAATTTTAGCAATCAGAAGTACATATCTTCATTTTTCTGAGTGCCATAGTAACAGTTTTTTATACGTTTGGACAGACCACGAAGGGCTGATACCTAAGTATAATGTACTGTTACATTACATATATTTTAAAACTTTTAATTGATACATTAATTTACAATTTACCTTTAACGTTATAAAAACCAGTGACATAAAGACTATATATATATATATATATATATATATATATATATATATATATATATATATAGAAAGAAATTATATATATAAGAAAGAAATTAAAGGCCATTCGGACAAAACATTCTGCCTGCTGCCTGTGGTAAGCTTATTCAAGAATAGGGTCTAAAGATCATGGACCATTATACTGATAAGCCTTTAAGCGCTTTCCATCATCTCTACCGGCATAATTGACGACGTTTCGCCCTATATGGGGTTCATCAGGCCAGTGCAGCCGCGTGATAGAGATGATGGAAAAGACTCAACGGTATGTTGATAGGTGAGATATTAACCCCTAGAGTAAGAGGTGCCTAATATTTTCACCGTTTTTATTCAACATACCGTTGAGTTGATCGAATGCGCTTAAAGGCTTGTCAGTATAATGGTCCATGATTTTTGGACCCTATACTTGAATAAGCTTACCACAGGCAGAATATTTTGTCCGAATGGGCGTTAATTTCTTTCTTATTTATCTATCTACGGACGTTATAATTTTGTTTTTATTATGGATTATACTGTACTACGCATAATTAATTGATAAATTAATTTACAGTTTACCTTTAACGTTATAAAAATCAATGACATAAAGACAAAAATATCAAAATAATTTAAGATGGAATTAAAAAAAATGGAATGGTTAAAAAAGAACGTCAATTTCATATGGCTATAATTTCGTTCTAAATAATCCAATCAACATGACTGATCCCTGTACAACTTTGTTGTACAGGGGAGGGCAAAAAATACAAGATCATGTAAATTTACATTTAAAACTGACGTACAGGATACACCAGGTGATGATATTTTCATTTTATGAATTTCTTGGGTGCAATTTCCATGGAGATACGTGCTGTACCAAAAACACCGTCATCTGGTTGGTGGTAAGAAAAAGATGACATTTTTTCGTTTTTTTTTTCAATTACACCTTTCCTTGAAATTTTTGCCACGTGAAGTCTTTTCCTTAATGAAAATTATCGGGAATTTTACAGGGTGATTCAAAATTTTTGCAAACCTAATAACCACATTGAAAATGATAATTTTTAAAGGTTATTAGAGTTTTGGTGTATTTAATTAAAATCTTCTTAAACTTGATGCCCTTTACGTTGACAACAATATCACTTAAATACAGGGTATTTCACGGTATTTTGACAAATTTTACCCGTTCTTAGCTTTTTTATTAGACGATTTGGGAAAAAGTTTTCAATATAACAGATTAATAATTGCAATTTTTTTTATTTTGCGATTCACTGCTTCGCGAACCTGTCTTCCCATATGGTCCCATACATGCTATGGGGTTAATATCAGGGTTTCGGCTGGCCAATCCATTACGGAAATTTCAGAGTCTGCCAAATACTCCATTACCACTTGTGCCGTGTGTGGACGTGCATTCTCATGCACGAAAACAAATCCATCTCCAATGGCGGGTGCAAAAGGCGCAACGTGGAGCTCTAAAATGTCCGTAATGTTCTACAAATACCAAGTCCGTTTTTGCCTACAAGTACACCTCATATATCCACCTCCACCTCTAACGAAATCCCACCCCAAACCATTACAGACCCACTTCCGTATGGTACAGATTCCTTAAAATTACACTGGGTATACCGCTCCTCTGGTCGTCTGTAAACTTTCGTTCTTCTGTCGTTGATGTAGAGGTAAAAACAGGACTAGTGACTGTAAAGAATGTTTCTCCACTAATCTTCACCCCACGGCAAATGATCTGTCGCGACTTGTAAGCGTTCCCTTCCTCTTTTAACTTAGGACCCAATGCTGCTTCATAGGGTCGTATATCAGCTTCCTGTAACCTGTTTCGTATTGTTTGTAGACTAATTTGCCTTCCTTGTGCAGCGACTAATTCAGCTTTTAGCTTTCAACTCTGTAACAAATGGCTTCCTCAAGCACTGCACCCTCAGGAAACGATCTTCTTTAGGCGTGCTTATTCTAAGACGGTCTTGCCCTGGTCTTTTTTGATTGAATCTAGTTGACCTGTACATTTTAAGAATTTTTGAAATTGCTCCCTGAGTTTTACCCAAAATTTGTGCAATATGATATTGGTGACAGCCCTGCTCACGAAGTTCTCTTGCGTAAGCACAAGCCTCGGGTGTCAAATTTCTGTTAGGGTTAATTTTTTGTTTTTTATTTTTATAAAAATACGATTTCATTAACGTAATTAAAAATGTATTAAGTTCCCACTAAAATAACTACGTCAAAACTGACAGACCTCAAACTTGCAGGTTGCAGGCTCAATTGTGGCACTAACTAGGTACAAGTGACTTAAGATACAGGGAGACAATATATGTTTAGAAAGCCAAAATATTTAATTTTTTCGGGAAAATGGCCTACGAGAAGAAATTCTGAATAAAAATCTGTGAAAGCGCATTTTGATTGTTTTCAGTTTCAGCATAATACTTTTCCTTACATCTGAAACTTCAGTACAAAAACCTTTAAATATAATACGCTTCTTTTCCTTCAATTTGCCATGTGCGAATAGCTTGTTTACTAAATAGCTTGGAAATAGTGCCGAATATCGAAAAGTGTAAGAAACAAAAGTGTTTCTAAATGGGGTGGGAAATTTGACTCAGTCCTGAATAAACGCTCCATTATAATATATATATATATATATATATATATATATATATATATATATATATATATAAACTATTTTTAACCGCAGTAATGAATAATTATACTGAAATTTAAAACTTTTTAGTGAGAAAATAAATAAAATGTAAAATGCATTTCTGTGAACTATAAAGCGATGAAATAGGAAAATCGGCACTTTTACACGTCTATTTTGATGAGTTGTTCGTGTGATGTATATCACGTTTACACGTCGTGGGTGGCTCAATTTAATTTATTACCTACCATTCACTGCCGGACTAAAATGATTTTTAGTTTTTCATAAAAACAACATAAAGGCATGTACAACCAGTTTAAACAAATTAATTGATTAATCGGACAGAAATAGACCGGGGTCTTAGTAAAAACATTTTAATTTACGGAATAACAGCATAACAGCAGTAGTATACAGGGTGTAAATTAATTCTTATCCAATATGGAGATTATTTTCTTCAATAAAAATATGGAAAATTTTCATATAAACAGGAGTCCGTAAGCGCTTTTTTTTCATAAAACAGGGTGTTAAAATGTGAATATTTTTAGTTTTTGACACGCTTCGTGCATTTGAACAGGTATATATATATATATATATATATATATATATATATATATATATATATATATATATATATATATATATATATATATATATATATATATATATATATATATATATATATATATATATATATATATATATATATATATATATATATATATATATATATATATATATATATATATATATATATATATATATATATATATATATATATATATATATATATATATATATATATATATATATATATATATATATATATATATATATATATATATATATATATATATATATATATATATATATATATATATATATATATATATATATATATATATATATATATATATATATATATATATATATATATATATATATATTATATATATATATATATTTATATATATAATATATATATATATATATATATTTATATATATATATATATTTATATATATATATATATATATATATATATATATATATATATATATATATATATATATATATATATATATATATATATATATATATATATATATATATATATATATATATATATATATATATATATATATATATATATATATATATATATATATATATATATATATATATATATATATATATATATATATATATATATATATATATATATATATATATATATATATATATATATATATATATATATATATATATATATATATATATATATAATATATATATCACGTGGAGAGTGTGGCAACTGGCATAGCCAGATACTGTTATGCTCTAAGAATAATAACAGAGAATGTAGGTGTGAATGCAGCGCTGACATCATACTATGCTTATGTTCACTCCAGGCTTAGGTATGGTCTGATATTCTGGGGGGGCTCGTCTGATATGCATAGAATCATTACACTGCAAAAACGGTGTATTAGAAGTATATTCAAAATGAAAAATCGGGAAAGTCACAAAAATGTTTTTATTAATAATAAAATATTAACACTTGCTAGTGTTTACATTTTAGATTCGGCACTTTTTGTAAAGGAAAACCGTGATTTGTTTGAAAACTGTCAAATGAATCGTGTATATGACACCAGACATAAATCTAATTTAGTGTGTGACCGATGTAATTATTCGTATGTACAGAAAAATTGTCAATATAATATTGTTAAGATATTTAATAGTTTGCCTGTAAGTGTTCGTGCTCTTCCAAAATTAAAATTAAAGACTCAACTTAATAAATATCTGTTAAGCATGGCTTTTTACTCAGTAAATGAATTTTTTGAACATCCAATGCAATCTATTAAGAAATTACATGAGTATTATAGAGTAAGAAAGTAAAAAATAAATATAACTGAGTAAGGACAGTTAAATGTTGATATTACTGTCTAGCAAAATACATATATTTATTTTTAACATGATTAGTAATTATAAATGTGGATACAAAATATTATAATATGCTACCGGTGTGGTGAGGATATCTAGGTATAATTGAAAAACTGCTTACTACTTTTAAATATGTAATGTTTTAGATATTTAAGATAATTATGTTTATGAGATGTTTAGAATTTATTAGAAAAGGTTGTTTTCTCTTAAAGGCTAGTTATTATAAAATTACTGTTATGTATATATAATTGTGTATGTATATATATATATATATATATATATATATATATATATATATATATGTATATATATATATATATATATATATATATATATATATATATATATATATATATACATACACAATTATATATACATAACAGTAATTTTATAATAACTAGCCTTTAAGAGAAAACAACCTTTTCTAATAAATTCTAAAAATATATATATATATATATATTTATATATATATATATATATATATATATATAATATTTTGAAAAATAGTATCTTCCCATCATTTCTTCAAAGAACTGTAATCTCCTATCGTGGTCTTTAAGTGTCTTCGTTTCGTTTTGGATTTTGTCATATCGAGCATCTGTTATTTCAGATCTCCCTGGGTACAAGCCTGCCTGATGAGGTTAGAGGCCCAGAAATGATGATCGCAAGAGGGTACCCTGTGACATAATCGAAATTCTTCTTGTAGGCCGTTTTGCACTTGCAGAAATTATATATTTTTGCTATTCTACACACACACACACACACATATATATATATATATATATATATATATATATATATATATATATATATATATACACGATTAAATGAATTTTTAGTAGAACATTTTTAGGTAATAATCATAGTCTGGATTTGGCAAAATCGGTTCTCCTGAAAAGACTTAAAAAATCTGCTTTATATATAATTGATAAAAGCCAATTGCCAAGCGAAAATTGATATAAAAATTACTTGTGTGTGTAAAAGTTATAAAAAAGCATTAATATTCAACGAAGTAGCCGGTTCATAATAACTTTAAGGAGTGAAGTGATTTCAAGATATATTTGTATGAGAAAAGAAAGAAACATTCTATTGTAAATGTTTTTCATGCAAGCCGTCGGTTTATATAATTATCCCATTAAAAGTTAATTAAACCGATCGCTGGTAAATTACATTACAAATCGAATAAGCAAAAAACTCGATATATTCTATTTAATAAAAACAAGTAGGTACATCCGATATCACATGCAAGAGTACTGTTTATTCATGACGAGAAAGAATGGGTTTAACATTAATATTTAAAATATAAACGACTAAATATTTAGAGTATGAATAATTCAATACCGTCACATCCTTCAGATGCCTATTAAATAAATGGTTTAAGTAGCAGTTAATAATTTCAGGTTGGTAGAACGACCTGTGAATGATAACATTAAGAGCTTTTTCATTCTCTTTGATTGCTATAAGAGTTGAGTTAGCTTATCAATAAATAAATCATTCCGATGATTTAGTATTTCCGTTAGCAATGCAAACCTGTTGCTTATTGCACTTTAAAGAATTCAAGTATACAGGGAGAGGTTGTGAATTGGAAATGACTATTTAATATGTGGTTGCTCAGAATAAATAGTTTTGCTTTCGAGGACGTAATATTTATTTGTTTTATATTAGTTTTTTTAAGTAAATATAAGATAACGAAAGGTTAGAGACTAGGGTTGCCAACTTATCTTATTGTATTTGCCGGATTTGGGCCCATACAAACCGGGACATTTGCTAAACTGTATTCAAAAAATGTTTTTAATATTTAGACATGTATGTGCTATTGAAAATATTACTTATACAAATATCTGATACATTTTTAAAACAACGAAAACCTCTAAATATTATTTAACACAAAAGTAACTAATAATAACAAATACATTCAAAATAAATAATATATTAAACTCTATAAATTTTTCCTTTGGTGTTAAAAAGATGATGTGCCTAGTAGGATTTTACATGTTCTATTGACAATCTGTTCCTATTATCTGTTCACTCTTAACACATTTTTATATTCTCCAGTGGAAGAAAAAGTCTTATCCCAAACATCAATAATGTTTTGGTTTTTATTATTTTCCACAGCGAAATGTTCCCTCACAAGACAAAATTTATTATGCAGCTGATTCATATCTATATTTTTTCAATCCCTACGTTAGTTACTGCTTCTACTAGATTCTGATAGTTTATGTTGGATTTTGATTTTAAAGAGAAAAAATCTAAACTGTAACATATAATTTACGTTAAAAACTTTTATCGATCTAATCAAGAATATTTTGATAAAAATTCGAAAATGTTTGCAATGTTGCAGATTTTGTACTTTCGAAAAAACCGTTTAACTTATTTGTGCAATAAAAACCTACAAAAATGTTTCTTCAAGCCTTTGCTTCAGTTGTTTTCTCAATTTCAAACGGATATCGAAAACGTCCGTACATAAAAGTTTATTCGTTTCTAGCAGCAATACAGAATCATAAATTGTTTTGTCATTTGTTTTCTGTATATCATAATTTAAACATGTATTTTTTTGCATCAAATATCTAAATTAGTACGTAATAACTCAATCTAAATTTTTAGATTCATACTGTCACACTCACAGACATACTCATAATACGAACTTTATTTTTAGTTAACTTTGGTAACGATTGTCATTGCTCCCGCCAAAGAAAAACCAACTCGTCAGTAAAACGTGTCGGAAGATGAGAATTATTATGAGAACTATGATAAAATTTGGGCAATTTCGTAGACTGAAAACAATTTCCTCTTGTCTTGTTTTTAACACGTTGACTGCCGAGCTGGGCCCATGGGACCAGCATGATACTTTGCGTATGGGCCGCGCTGGTCCCATAGGACCAGCGTTCTATTTTTACTCCGCCAGGCCGCTGGTTTTATTTTAGGTATGAATTATAGGCACTTGGGACCAGCACGGCCCAGCAGAATATCAAGACACTATGGGTTCGAGGTTTTGACATTTTCTTGTCGGTGTGGTCCGGGTTATTCAAAAAACGGGCGTGAAAGGATACAAAAATTAGATTTGGGCTAAACAAATCTTTATTTTTAAATGGAAAATGACAAAAAATACAGGAGAACAAGTTAAATAAACATTATACATTTTTAATACTTATACATTTTCATGAATTTTGTTGAAACAGGTTAAACAAAGCGATGGTTGCCCTTCACAATTAGAACAAAAAGTTTCAATTTTCTTAGTTTTATTTGTTGCGTATTTCCTCCCATGTGCAGTATTAATCTTTTCATAGCAATTTTTGCACATTCTCCGGCGTTTATGCATATTTCCTTCATCTCGTTTCAATAACTTATGTTGCATTTTTCTATTTTTTGCTGAAGGACGTTTTTGAATTGCTTCTGAAGAAGAGGCTAAATATTTTATAACAGATCTTTTGAAGTTTGTTATGCTCATATTATCACCAGTAGCTGACTTATAAAGTATATGGGCGTTTACTACTGGTGTAGTCATAAGTAACTCGAAAGCGACTTTACGATACCATTTTAGGGACCTTCTCAATGGATTAGAGTAGGAACCCATTTGATCTGATAAATCCACAGAAGCTTTTGCTTTATTGTAGTCATAAACTACTTCCGGTTTTCTCTTTTTACCTCTTCGACCTTCTGTTTCAATCATTGTGTCGCAATGTTTGGTTGACAACCTAAGTACATTTTTACTGTCTTTCGAGTTGAGTATTGTTATTCCTCTTTGATTTTGTTCAGCATATAACTCACCTTTTTTTAATTTTTTTGTTATGACTTCTTTAGGTAATCCCTTTCTATTCTTCCTGACTGTTCCAATTAGGTGAGTATCTGCATCTACCATTTTATTTGCAAGTTGCATACTGGTATACCAATTGTCTGTAACAACAGTCCGTCCTTGATCCAAAAGGTCATTGGTAAGCAACATGACAACACCGAGTGGAGTTGTTTTTTGACCATTTGCTTGTTTTCGTGCATAAATGGACAAATTGTAAGTATATCCGGATCCCGAGCAAAGCTTGAAGAGTTTGACACCATATTTGTGCCTTTTATTTTTTATGTATTGTCGCATACCTAGTCGACCAAGGAAAGGCAACAAGGTTTCGTCTATGCAAACAAACTTCAGGATTATACAATGCCTTGAAATTTTTTATTAGCATGTAAACAAAAGGATTAATTTTCCAAGTCTTGTTTGGGTCTTCAATATGGGCACTATTGTCGGCAAAAAGAATCATTCTAAGCAGCATTTCAAATCTATTGCGTGACATAGCAGTCCTGGGAAAAGGAAGACCAAATAATACGTCATTGCTCCAATAGTCTTGAATCCACGCTAATTTTACAACTCCCATGTAGCCAATTATTGCTAAAAAAAAGAAAAAATATAGGTATATAAGTGGAAAAACCCCTAAGACCGGAGCCGTTGACAAACATAATTGTAGTAAAGTCACCTGAACTCACCTACAAATTTCTTTACTTTCTTACTGTTGTAGGAAACCATTTGTGTAGAGGTAGGTCCAACATCTTTATCGGAGGTCAAAACTTGGGTAGCATAGAGGTTAGTTTGCTCTACTATCAAATCCCAAATACTATGATCTACAATTGCGTCAAAAAATTCTCCAGGTTGTGCATTTGCTAATATGCCAGCTATTTCCGGTTTAATGCCAGTGTCGCAAGAGAACTGCTTTAATTTTGGCAACTTTGTTTGAACAGCAGGGCCCCAAGAATTATTATTTCCATTATGTGAATGATTTGAGTCGTCATCACTCATATTTTCAGTCTGCGGGGTAGACGGTAGATTCACAGTGCATTCAATATCCGAACTTCTAGATGTTTTCACCACATGGACAGTTGTTTCCTCTCCGTTCTTATTCCAATCTGAGTCAACATCGGTGTTTGAGATATCCGAGTCAGGAGAATAATTTGGATCAATATCAGAGAAGTCACTGTCTTCATCTGACGACATATTTCCAAAGCTGGTGCCTATTTTTTCAAGTTCATCAGGACGAAGTGGTCGTTTATTGGCTCTTTTGAAAATAAATTTATCTTTATTCGACATCTAAAACAATTTTTATATAAAATTAGTAAATAAGAGATAATAAATTGTTGATCCTACCTTATACTATATTTTGTGTAAAAACAATGATTATTGAAGCAAAACACACCACACACGTGTTGTCAACAGGACAATTTTTTTTTTTTTAGGTTAGATTTGCGACGGGACCAGCGGCGTGGTTAGGTAAATTTCCCGCTAGTGGGCTGCGCTGGTCCCATGGGACCAGCATTTTGAATCCCAAATATTTTGAAGAAAAATATTCAAAAGTGAAGTTGTGATAATTTTTTGTTAAAAATATATCACAACGAAAGTTTTTACGTAAACGGCCCATACGCAAAAAAATGAAAATTTCTCCCGGCAGTCAACGTGTTTAAGATTACTTTAACTAAAGCTTTTTTGTATTTCTAATGTTACTTTTAGTATGGTATAAACATTAAACAATGCTATTAGGTTAATAATTACCTATATTATAGTTTGTTACTTGTTTTGCGCAGTTTGTTTCCTTTCCAAGCCGTTAAAACACTAGTTGGGACCTTGGATAAAAAAATTAGATTTTTATACTTATAATAATGTCCTGGAATTGCTCTATAAAACATCTCTTTTTTTTTAATTTTTATTATTCTGTTTTTGGCCAAGAGCTTTTTTGTAGGGAGACAATCTAATTCCAAACATTTTTAGAATCTTGATTACTTTTGCCATCTGGAGTAGTTTCAGCAGGAAGGAAGTGTTTTTTGCATGATACACATTATGCACTACAGTCGGAATCAAACTAATATATTTAAAGCAACAATTAATATTTTTGTTCTCTGTTCATGAGTGAAAAGGCATTATTAGGTCAAGATCCGGAAGTTAATTTTTGTTGTTAATTATTGCCTGTTGAGTAGTCCTGGATTATTTACGATTGGTTTCAAAATGTCTTTTTCAACCTCAGGCATTCATATCTTATCCATAAGGCATTCACATCCTATCCGTAAGTAGTATTAGAGTACCCAGATTAGCGAAAGCGACTGGTGCATTAGCAAATGTTTAATGGTTTAATATAGATCGGACAACCTTTTTCAGTCGACCCTAACAATTTCGCGGCCATTTCATTCAGAATACCAAAAAAATTAATAACAAATTCGTTCTGTAACATTGCATGCCTTGGACAGGTTAAAACTCGTAAAATTTTAGCATTAAAACCTTTTAAACACCTTTTTCTACTGTTTGGACAAGTACTGAGGTTTTTTTAATGGCTTCCCGCAGTATGACAGGGCGAGGTGTCTTAAACTCAGATTCTCTCCACTGAGTCCAAATACCTCTTGAAATATCTTAGTTAACCAACGGCCATACAGAGCGCTATGTTCGCCGTATTCGTTATGCCCGCTAAAACCGCCACCTAAATTTTTTTCTAAATCTTTCCAATCTTTGGGATGAATGGCTTACATACAGCTGATGACTAGTGGGAAGTGAAAAAACCTCTATAATAAAAAACTCTCTATAATAATAAGAACTTGAAGCCCTCTAAAGATTTAGAACCAGAACTTTTGAACATAGCACACTTTTTCCTGAAGTGCCGATTTCTGAATATTACTCACTTTAAATTTGGCAATAAATATTAAAGAAATATTTACAAAAGCACCAAGTATATTGTCATTTCTTTTTTTTCAGATTGAAACATCCCAACATTGTGCAGTTGTTGGAAACATTTGAAGATAAGTCCAGAGTGTTTCTTGTGATGGAACTGTAAGTATTATGAAATACAGATTATACTCCGACTTGACAATTCCACAAATAGAACATAAAATATCCCCTAAATCAGCCATGTCAAACTCAAAGTCACTGGTGGGCCAAAAGCATGAAGATCATCGACTAGGTGGGCCGCAAAACCTTACCTTAAAGAAGACAAACTACTGAAAACCTTGAGAAAAAGTACTATTATAGGACAAGTCTTTTTATTAAATTTCCAATAAAAAGGACATTACAAAAAACTACAAACATTAAATTCTTTTGCCAGATATTTGATATCTTTTGTCTTTAATTAAGTTGTCTATTTGTGGCGCGAATTTATCGACGGAAATAACTTTTAAAACTGTGCGTCCGTCAATCGCGCTCTTGCGGGAGATTTGTTTCCTTTCATCAAACAAAATAGTTGTTCACACTTACAAGTACTTCCAAACATTGACAAGGATTTTACAGGCAAATTTTCTCATTTCTTGGTATTGAACAGGCAAGTACTTATAAAATTCGAATGTACCAACACTATCAAATTTTAGTTTTAAATGGGTCTGACTCTGAATCTCAATTACTTCCATTTGCAAGTGAGGGGGAACTTTATCAATATCGATAGTAAAAAGACCAGTAAATAGAGAAAAATTGTTTTCTTAGGTCTTAAAATCCTAAAAACGCTTCTCAAATTCTGCCAGAAGGCTTCTCATTTTCTCTGAATATATTTTGTATGATATTGGGACACTTGTGCTTTCCTGATATGCCTTACAAGACAGAAAATGTGACAAATTATCCTCTGCTAACTGTTTTTCTCACATCATCTTACACTTGAAAGCTTTCACATGATCATGCATATCTGTAATAACTTGACGTGGTCCTTGCAATTTCGTATTTAAGTCCGACAAGTGTTTTGTGATATCTACCATAAATGAAAGATCTTGTAAAAAAGGTACATCGCATAATAAGCTGACATCTTCTCCTTTTGTTTCCATGAAAACGCGTATTTCTTCTTCGAGTTCCCAAAACCGGTCGAGTACCATAGAACACGGAAGCCATCGCACCTCTGCATAATATGGTAAACCAGTGTACTCACTTTCTAAATCACGTAAAAATGCAGAAAACTGTTGCTGATTAAGGCCTCGGGACCTTATGAAGTTTATAATTTTTTTCACTGACTTTAAAACACTTTCCAACTTGATCACTTTTAAGCATAAAACTTCTTGGTGGATTATGCAATAAATGTGATGAAAATCTGGTTTGTCACTGCACGTTTCTCTGATCTTTGTCTGTAATATTTTAACGAAGCCATTTTTTACTCCAGTCATTGAAGGAGCTCCGTCTGTTGCAACGGAACACAGTTTTGACAAATCTAAATTGTACTTTTGCAGAAGTCCATAAAAAGCATTGAAAATATCCTTCCTAGTTGTTGTATCATGCAATGGTACTAATTCCAGTAATTCTTCATACACATTGATATCTGTATCAACCGCACGAAGAAAAACAGCGAGTTGCGCCACACCACACACATCTATACTTTCGTCACAGGCAATAGAAAATGGAATGAAAGAGTCTGATTTTGTTTTCATCTGATCACTTATATTGGCAGCCAACTCAGTAACTCTTTCAGCGACAGCATTCCGGGACAAGGATATATTTTGAAATGCCTTCACGCTCCCGGGACTTACAATTTCCGCGGCCTTTACAAGACACTCTTTTATAAATTCACCTTCAACAAATGGTTTTGAGTGTTTCGCGATCAACTCCGATAGTACGTAGCTCGCTTGAAGGACAGATTCATTTTCTTGCTGTGGACGTGTAAACATAAGATGCTGATTTTTCAACCGTGATTTTAACTTATTTAACTTTTCGTTTCTGACCTTACCTGTGTACTTGACAAACATAGTTTTATGAATGTCATAGTGACGTTTTATATTATATAATTTTGGGACACCGGCTGTACTATTACATATCAAACAAATAATTTTTTCTTTCACGTCACAGCAAAAAAACTCTAATTCCCACTTTTCTTGAAAGATTCGATGCTCGTCTACAAGTTTCCTCTTACTTCCACTTGGTTTTGAAAGAGACATGTTAAAAACTGTATCCGAAATAAATTATAATAAGTACTGTTAAGTGTTGTAACAATAAGTGCGCAACTCAACTCGAAACTCTATCGCAACTGACTCATAACTGACTAAACACTGAACGACTGAGCTCAATCGAACACGGCATATATACGGATTGTGATTTCTCGAGTTCTTTCCAGAATGTTCAGATAGCGTCATCTGTGTTTTTGCGCGATAGAATTTCATGAAACAAGCCAGATAACGTTTGGCTTTAGGTTTTAGGTTGAATATGTGTAGTTCATCCTCCTAAACATAGATGACACTATGTACAATTGTACATTTTATTATACCAATCGTTGTTGCAGCGGCGCGCGCTTTCAAAAACGGTTTTCAACTTGTTCGCGGGCCGCATTATCTGGCTGTTTTCAAAACTGATTTGAGCCGCAGAAAATGCTCACTGGGCATGTTTGACATGGCTGCCCGAAATGGATCTCAACTTGTCCGTCTTTCAGTAGAGTTGGGATCCATCGAGAATTCCGCGGAACTTAATTTATGTCACGGCCATTGTTGCCAATATGCACCGGCCTCTGATTTCGGGTATAGATCAGTTCTAACAATTACCCGGAAATTCCTTCATAATAAATCCTTCTTTTATACAGGAAAGTGAAAAATAACACCATTTGTATATGGAAATTGTTTAAGGTGGGGAACCATAAGAGATAGAAGAAAACTTTAAAGACAAATATTTCTTTGTTTCTTTTGAAGTTTTAATTTATTTTGTTTTTATCTATGTATTATTACATTTTGTACAGAGAATTTAAAAACGAGTTATATATACACTTAACAAAAAATAATTGGCAATCCTGTATGCACTTTTAAAATATGGTTTTGTTTTGTGTTTAATTTCCAATAGACCTAAATCGCGCTACTGGCAACACCGCGTCAAATGTAGCTGCATGAGACATACATATGACGATTAAGCTATAAAGCGAGTAAATTTGATATTTTTAATTTATTTCAGAGTTACTGGTGGTGAACTTTTTGACAGAATTGTGGAGAAGGGATCTTATACAGAAAAAGATGCGTCTGATCTGATTCGTCAAGTCTTAGAAGCGGTAGATTACATGCACGAACAGGGTGTAGTCCACAGAGATTTAAAAGTTAGTATCTCTTTACTTACAAAGTGCCTTTTTGTTAGATACTAATAAGAGTAACGCGGATCGAATATACACTGATTTAAATTAATCTGATTAATATAGAGCTACCAATCTGACTGGCTTAATTAATTTTTTTAGCTGAAATCAACCCTTTTCATTATGAGTTGGGATACAGGTATGTCTTAATAAAAGACTTCCACTTATTGAAAAATAATTACTAATAACTAAACAGTAATCGGTTCGCCCACAAAGAATTAAAGTTATATTTTTTAAAATGGAACACCCCGTATATTATTACTTATTTTGATCGTCCAGTCAGTTTAGAACATATTTTATTAACCATATGTTATGCCTAAATTTATTAGTTTCCCACATATCTGCGTTTCAAATTATAACGGATAACAATGCGATATTTGAACGTAGTCGTATTTACTTAAGCAACAAATTAGGTATGGTCTTTAACAATAATAATGATTCATCTGAATTATATATTATAATATTTGTTATTGACCTCCCAATATACATTTTGGGAGGTCAATAACAAATTTAAAAATAGGCATACTTAAAATAAAAATCTTATTTTTAAATTGAGCATTAAATTCTCTTGAAGTTCAGGTCTACTCTTCGTTCTTTAGAATTGGAAAAATGCTGAATGACACGTTCGGTTAAAATTGCACGCACATTCTTTGTATAAACGATTTCTCGATGCTTAACATTGCTAAAGCGGATATTGGCCCAACTCCTCAACAAAATGTATAAGCCCTCGAAAAACCCCAGATTTTTGGATACACTTTCATTAAAATCTCTAAGGGTTTTTTATTAAGCTGTGTCTAGCTGAGTGCGAACATCAACACTTCCGACCATAGTCCACCGAACATTTCAAACAAACATAACAGTAAAATGAGTTAGAGAGTTCACAACCACATATCCAGTTATCTAAATCGTACATACTTTTGCGAAAGTTTCGATGAACCTCTTTATATTTTTGTCTCTACTAGTTTGTCGAATACTAAGTTCTGGCAAATTGCGACCACTTACTTTGAATTCGGTTTTTTTTTCAAAATTAAGTTCGTAAGCACTTTTTAGTTGTTTATTTTTTTGCACAAGTCACTACCCACATTTTATTTCCTGTATATTTCCAACTCACACATGGATCATAAAAATAAAAAAATGTGTATTACAAAAAACAGTATATAAATCAATTTTCATTGATTAAAAACGTCCGAAACAATATCGAGTTAGAATATGGACCGCGCGACCTTTGAACAATTGAACTTTGGCATGCCGAGGTGTTACCGCGACCGATCGATCGAATTATGAGAAGAGACCGGCTGATGACCCAAATCGCGATTTTATGATCCATTTGCTATCACGTTCGGCTGCCGCTCGGTAGCTGTGAAATCTTCGGATACTTTCGTTAAGCTTTAAGGTAATCAGGCAATTCGTTCTGCCCAGTCTAGCTTAGTATAGCGTATTTTATTATGCTTAAGGAACGTGACGAGACGATTCGAACCGCCGCGCGCGGCTAATTAACTTTTTCCAAGGTTCGTGTTTTATTACAACTATTAGGAGGGACGGTCAAACGAATAATTTATTTTCTGAAATATTTTTTGGGGGTTATTGACCAAATGACTCTATGGAAGAGCCACCACTGATCAGGAGGCATATGATATTTCTAACAATTTATACAGACAGGCAAATTTTAAAAAAATGCAGCTTTTCGAACTATAAAGCGGCACAGAATGACTGGAAGTGTAAAAAAACGACCAAGATCTAGAAGACCTAGGAGTGCTACCGCCGATGATAAAAAAATAGACATTCTGCTTTCGATACAAGAAAACCCCAGACAATCCACCAATCAGCTGATGAAGTTGATCAAAAAACCGTAAGAACCCTTCTTCATACTCAGAAAATGCAGGCATACATACAAAGTTCATGTTGTATAAGAACTTTGAGACTTAACTATGATCGAAGACTAGAATTTTGCGACATAATTACGGGAAATATTGAAAAGAACCCGCATTTCTCAAACAATATTGTTTTTTCGGATGAAGCGACCTTCACACTACACGGAATGCTCAATACACAAAGTTACCGTTGCTGGGGGCGAAATAACCGAAACTGGTATGAAAAACTGCATACACAGTTCACAGAAAAAGTTAATGTCTGGCCTGGATTGTTTGCAGGACATGTAATTGCATCCTTTTTTATCAACGGAAATTTGACCGCTAGAGGATATCTCCAGCTTCTTCGGCAAGAAATAGTTCCAACTATAAACAGTTTAATCTTATCTTATCCCGATATTAACTTAACCTGGCATCAGATGGAGCTCTTCCGCATTTTAATCCTGAAGTTAGATAGTCTTTGGATGTTACGTTCCCAAATAGATGGATAGGCCTTCACGGTCCCGCGATCTTTCACTCTTAGATTTTTTTTATTAGGGTCATCTGAAATACAATGTTTATCGGAGCAAAATCAAGAGTTAAAATTTTAATGAAAGGTAGAGAATAGCAAGGGAATTAAATACCAGTGGCAGCTCGTGGTCAACTTTTCAGGGGGGTCAATACATATAAACCACAAAGAATGATCTGAGAAAATCAGACACACGAAACAATAAAAGTCCATTTTAAAATATATAATTTTAATTCTCGACAACTTTTTGGGTGAATCTGTACATTCCAATATTACAGATATGTAGATTTTTAAAAGCTTTACAACTTTTATATAAGGCATTTTTGGATAACTCCTGTATCTTTTGAAATAATCGACCGTTCTGGTAATTTCTCCTAAACCTTAACCCTGTATATATATATATATATATATATATATATATATATATATATATATATATATATATATATATAGTAGAAGTAAAATGATCATTAAAATATCTGAGAATATGAAATAATCACTAGTTTAGCCAGTTTTGTTAGAGTCGAACTTAATTAGTTATACTGTGTGTTTGTTTCTTACCGAAATATGGTTAGTTCACTTTTTAAATTAGATTCTATAGCACGTAATAGTCGCTGTTTGTGGGACCTGCATTTAGAAATAATGATGCAAGCAGTCCCCAGTTTGGTTTCAGATATTTATGATTTTCATCACTTTATTAGGAGCACTACTTAATTCTGGTGACATTTTGTTTGTAGAAAAAATTATTGTCGCAAAGTCATTGATGCATCCGCCTACGCAAAAATATATATAAAATTTTTAAATGATCGTGTTTGTACATTAAAAAGTTCAGATCGATTTGTTGGTATTCACGAAGAAAACGAAATTCTCTTTTCAAATGCTCGTCCTATTCGTAGTGCTCAAAGAAAATTATGAATTATGTCGTATCGAGTGTCAAAGTGCAACAAACATTATTCTGCCAATTTCACTTTTTCTATGTTCAAGAGTATTCAAAATTCTGATCATTATTGTTATTATTATATAGGGGAATCAAACGACGGTAATACACTACTTCACTACTGTGTCACATATCGTGTCTGCTTCAGCAACGCGAAAGTCTGGATATTTTGCTTTAAAACATTTATGCATTTAATAGTCTAATGCTGTCTAAAATGGACAATGAATAACGTTGGCTGAGTTTCATGTTTTTTTCCGATCAATTTTAGCAACAAATACGACTACTTTAAATGTAGAGTTGTTAACATATTGAACGTTTTAGAAATATTTTATGAATGTGAGTCCTGGACTCTAATTCTAATCTATATTGCACATCGACCTGTCCCTTACATATGTCATGTAATTTATGTGCATCAGCAACATCGAGAATTTAAATTTAATCTGATATCCTTTATAACGCTTTTATACCCAAACTCTGCGGCTCTGCACACTGCAAGTCTAGTTAACAGGTTGCAACAGGCGACTAGGGAAATAAAATCGAAACTGCCCGTTTAATGTGACTATTATGTTCAGTTCTACACGAGAAAGACAAATCTAAAGAAAAGCAGTGAAGGTTGGGAGCGCTATTTGATTGTAACGAATTCTAGAACCACTATTTTGAAGGATATATTAAATTGTTAAAAGATTCAGCGGGGTATTCATAAATAAAACTGTGACGTTTAATCTGGCAACAGGGTGAACATGAAGTCGATCTACTGAATTTAAAATATTTGTGCAAAAAATAATGAGAAAGACAAAAAAATAGTTCTATTTCTTTTTTAATGTTTTAGCCAGAGAATTTATTATACTTTAGCCCAGATGACGACTCGAAAATAATGATTAGCGATTTTGGACTCTCAAAGATGGAGGAATCAGGCGTTATGGCGACGGCATGTGGAACACCTGGATACGTAGGTAATAAAACACATATATACCTTTATAGAAATCATTAACAAAAAGTACTATGATCACAGCTTAGCTACAACTAAATTACTGTCGACAAAACTAAAAGTTTACGCATTGCATACTGCGCTTCACGACTCAGCATGCAGAGTGTTTAGTTTTGTTCTAACTTTAAGTTGGAGGGGTCGATCGGGCAGGGATGTATTTCATATTTTTCCACCCAAATTGGTAATTAGGCTATATGCTAGAATAATAATTATGCACCTGAATAAGAAGAATTTTAAGTTATCAAATATAAATCGTAAACTTATATTATGAAAAAATAATTGATCTGCAGAACTGGCATGCAACAAGGATTTTTGAATTACTGCATTTTTTTGTATCTTCTCGGTAATTCATTACACATAAATATGAAGTATTACAAAAAAGGATAATTCGATATAAATAAAAAAACATAAATGTAAAATATTTTTAGAATTTTGAAATCTGCATATAAAAAATAAAAGAAAAAAAGCTTGATTCATGTAACAGTTAGTTTTAGTTATAAGAAAACCCTGTTATTGGTTGTTTTTAGTCATATGAACATATGTGCAAACACACCTCTTCCAAGTTATGGCCCTGTAAAGTTTTTAAAAAACAAGTAACATTTTATTAACTACTCCTTAGGAATAATTTAATAATTTTTAATAATCAGAATTAAATCAAATATAGTGTTATGTTTTATAATATGCTTCGAACCGAAAAGAAAATTTAAGAATCAGGGGGTAGTTTTACAGGGAGTTGCTACTACCTATCCTTATATGCCAGAAGAAATTGGGCCATAACAAGAGTAAGAAAGCATCGCTAAAAATAAGTTTTTTTGTGGTTTTTGCGGCAGACAAATCGATGTGTTCTTATTTTGTTTAACTAAGACGTAAAATCCAAGAATCCATCTATGCCCAATTTTTTTTTATATTATCGTATCAGCCAATTTTTTATTTGTAAATTTTCGTTATTTCATCTAGTCATTCAATTAAACGTAAATAAAAAACGTATTGAATTAGCCTAATTTTGTTGTAACAATACATAACACATTAGAACGAATCGATTTTAGTATATTTTCTCAAAAACGGCGGCTCGTGGAACAAAAACGCAATTATTCTAGTCTTGTTATGCTGCAGCTAAAGGTAGTTAGACACCAGCAAGCCCCTGTAAAATCACCCAGGGATAGACATATGAGGGGGTGCTCCTATTCTTATTTTATCCTGTTGGCAATATTATACATTATTAGTTAAACTATTTTCCTTGCCTGGAGCAAAGAACAAGAACCTTTTTTTATCAGCCTTGATATATTAAATATTTTATATCTATAGAATATATACAAACCACCCCCTCCCCCTTCCCCTAATATTTTCTTTTCCAGCCGTCCATGAAACTATCTCTAATTTTTTTAGATGTTTTCTTGCTTCAAAGTTTAATAACGCATATTTAAAAAGGTCACCCTTTAACTCTTACTGATAGTTAACGGGTATTACGGGTAGTTAATAAACATGATTTTTTTTATACTTTAAACGGCCTTAACTTGCAAGGGATGTTTTTAGAATATATGTTACCAGCACAAAAAGTCTTAATTTAATCTGTAGAACCCATCATTTCATTTTTTACTATCAGTCCTTGAACACACTGGATTTCATAATCCTTAAATATGGCCCCTGTCTAGTTGCCTTCGCCACTCAGCCGTCCCGCAAGTATATATGTACTTGATTTATATACTTAAACTGGGTGATACTATGATGTTGTTGATAATTTTATAGGAAAAAGCACAAATCAAGATATGCCCTCCTGTCTTGCAACCTGCATAAACCAAACAAACAAGACAAAATCTTAGCTGAGGTAACATGCCGATTCTCGTCCGCCAACCTGTTCTGAAGATAATGTACATATTTGTTTTGAATAGTTTTGAATTCGGGCTTTGTTGATCTCATGATACGGACTCCATATCAAACAACAGTAGTCCAACAATGACCTTCTGTAACAAACGAAAAGTATCATAATTATTTTCAACTCTGTGAGATCCCGGGACATCCTCACAACGAGGCCTGAAAACTGACTAGGTCTACTGATAATAAAGTCATAGTGATTAACAAATCGAATTTTGTTATCTAAAAGAAATACTTAAATCTTTGACCACCGAAACCTTGGACTCTATCTTGGAAATCTATAACAGTTCGGTTATGGGTAAAAACTATGTAGGAACGTTTAGCCAGATTCAACTTTAAATTATTGGCAGTACACCAGCTCGACAATAAGTCCAAGTCCCTTTATAGAAGAGTGCAATCTTCATTAGTTTCGACCCATCTGTAAATTTTCAAATCGCCAGCAAAAAGTAAAACATCTGATGTGAAAGGTTTTTCGATATCATTCACTAGCAATACAAAGAGCCTTGGACCCAAATGCGAGCCTTGTGGTACGCCCGATAAAGCTTGAAATATAGAAGACCGAAATCCATTCACCCTCACTTTCATGGTTCTCCCCTGCAAATATGATGACATTCATGACAACAAAGATCCTGAAACACCAAATCTCTCCAATTTCTTGAAAAGAACGTTGTGACCTCGAAGCCATCATCCATAGCAGCACTAGTATGATTGGCATATACACAAAGATTTGTAGCAGTAGATCTACCCATTTTGATTCTCAACGATACATTTTTGAGAGCATTTTTGAATATAAAAGCCAACGGTTCGCTGATTAGGAATACTATCTGGTCCAGCATCTTTTTTGGTACTTGATTTATATACCCAAACCAACGCGGAACCGGTGGCGTTTAGGGATGGGTGATAATAGATTTTGCGATAGCAACTCACCTATCGCAAAATTTTAATTATCGATAGTTATTGATACCTCTGAATAGTTTATTGCTACCTATCGATAGTTGTGGCAAAGGCGGTTTTGGTAGACATTCCTGAATGGGGATATCCTGCAAATAAATTAGCGAATAAAAAAAGGTCTGCACCTTCAGAAATTTGTATCCTATTTAATCACTATCGGTAGTTATCAGATACATATCGGTATCTATATGCCTATCAGTACTTATAGGATAAGGTGTCGATAACTATCGTTATATCGATAAATGTAGTGGGAGCTGCATGTTTATGTCAAGTGTTTGTTCCAATCATGTATGATTATTATTGTTATTCATTCTCATTAGATGAAGAAGTTTCTCTGTTATTAACAGAATTAATTCCCGCACTGCAACCGCACGTTCCAGCTGCCCCGAGTTGGTTTGAGTAAACCTTAATTTAGTTGTAGGTAAGCTGTGCTGTGGCAGTTTTTTTAAATCTTGTTTCATCCAAAAAGTGTTAGCTAGTTTTTATACTCAACGAACGAGGAGCATCAGGTCATCTGTACCTATCATTTTTGATTCGCATTATTTTAGCTTGGATGATATCATTTTTAGCACCGGAAGTACTGGCACAAAAACCTTATGGTAAAGCAGTAGACGTTTGGTCAATAGGAGTAATTTCGTATATATTGCTTTGTGGATATCCACCATTTTATGATGAAAATGATGCTAATTTGTTTGCACAGATATTAAAAGGTTAGAAATATCAATTAAGTTTGGAGTTTTACGACTTTACTACGGTGGCCATTGTTACATAACAATTATTGTTAATTAAGGATATTGTTAGTTTAACACAAATTGTAGTCTAGTGACAGACAAAATTGTTGAAGTTGATCAAATATTATTACGATCTTGTCCAGTAACAAGTGAGATTGCATAACAATGTCGGTTACGAGAATAAAACACAAAATGACAAATCTTATTAAATAAATATAGAGGTTAGAGATGTTGCGATTGATCCACATTTTTTTATTAATTCTGTATTGAGGTGGATGAAGAAAGGTAAGTACACTGAGCTTTTAAGTTGAGGAATATTATCGACAATTAATATGTTCTTGCTATAACTGTTTTTACGTTGATTAATGAAGTTACTACCCGCTGACGAAAATGCAATTTTCAACAAGTTCAAAGTTCGTACATCCATTAAATAAACTTAAACATAAAATAACGGCCTCAGTTAACTTGTAATAAGAACAACCAAAATCCAAATTTGACAATCTCTTAAACTTTGGTAATAACACTGGTAGATTTTTGGGGCGTTGAACGAATCTGAAGTAAGATTTTTTCAGCGATGTTTCGTTTTTGAATTATCCCCAATTACCATAACTTTACTTCAAAGTTTTACTTCTTTTTAGTAAATTCGTAATTTGAATAATAAATAAAACATCTGTTAATCAAAGTAACCGTTTTTTTTTTTTCAAAAAATTTTAATTTCCTTGCATAAAAAATGTACTTAAGAAATATCATTATCTGAAACACCAGAGTCTCGATGCTGTAAACATATTTAAGGGTTCTTTTTAATACACATCATTTTACTAGAAATGTAAATAATTTTACCATACCACCCGACAGACAGCAAATTTTCGAAAATCTTCTAGTTTTGTAGCAATCTAGTTATGGAACAATCTTCCTAATCACATTAAGGGGTTTTCAATTTTTAAATTTAATCACTCCATTAAAACTTTACTTTTAAACGAACAGCGAAACATTAAGCAATAGCTGTTTTTTTTTCTATTCTTTCTCGGCCTGGTTTCAGATAAGGCTGTAACTTTTTTAAGATAAGTACTATTAACATGAAATGTTGCAGTGGTATATGGTTACTTATGAGGAAGATTTTAGCTGTATAGACAATTGACTGCCGTTTCCGATTTAACCGGAAATGCTATCAACTTTAATATTTTAAATGGAACACCCTCTATATTGATTTATTTTTGAATTGTACACTAAATTCTAAACATAAAACATGTATCATACCCTATGTCAATTCCTGATAGTTTTCAAGGAAATGGCAAATGAAGCTTTAAATATTTCAATGAATAATTCCGTTTTTTGATTAGGTTTTTTGTAAAAAGAAATGAATACAACAAAAAACAATTTAATACTGTAAATTGTGTTTAAATACTTTTGTATATAATACCATATACCTAAGTCAAATACTTTTCGAAATATTTCCAATTGCACTGTGCAATTACATTTTTAACACTTAGGCTGATAAATGACAAATATTAAATTTCTGATCCAAGGTGGCTGTGAAATAAAGAAACACCACAGCTGCCATGCTTTTATTCACCTTCTAATTTTTAAAGTAGGTACTTTATTTCAGAATTATTGTTTTGTTCAATGTACGAATAAAAAAAACAAGCTGTTAGAATTTGCAAACGTACTGCTCAAAACTATTTTTGCAAATGGTGTATTTAACGGTTTGCGGTCATCAAATATAGGTACTAAGGAAGAACTGGGTTTTTGAATTTCACATGATACTAAATTGAGTTCTAAGCATAAAAAAGGAATAAAATGCCTGTGATATGTTATATGTAAGGCTAAGCATATTTTGTACTTGACAGCAATGTAAATTGAGAAAAAACAAAAAATTAGTTAACCTTATAAATATAAATAAACTTACCTACAAAAAGTTATTTCAAAATGACTGCTTTTTGATGTTTTTACACGCTGTATAACTAATCATTGGTTATTATTTACTATAAGAAATATTGCCAGTCTACTTAAATAGGTATTTATTAAGGACACTACTGAGTAGCTTCAACTGTCATTACACCACAAAACACTAATTTAAATAATATTCAGTTATAAATAATCCTCTTAACTCAAGGAAAAACACGAAATAGAACTAAAGCTACATGAGTAATAAAATAACAAGAAAAAAGGTCATCCATAGACAAGGTCTTCAAAACGTTGTCCATTAACTTCATGGCACATATGAATTCTGTTATGAGACTCTTGTAAAATGTTTTCCATCTGCCTTGGAGTTATTTCTTCTATCGCACTTGTAAATCGATTAATAAGGTCCGCACGATTCTCTAATGGTGTTTTGTAGACCTTTTGTTTAATGTAGCCCCAATATGAAAAATCTAACGGGGTGAGGTCAGGCGATCTCGCCGGCCATCTGATTGGTCCATTTGTTTCTATCCAACTGTCGCCGAATTTTTCTTTCAGGTAGTTAGTCACTACTCTGGAATTGTGTGCAGATGCCCCATCTTGCTGAAAATACCTATACTTGATTGTAATAAACAGTGGGTAAATTGTTTAAAATCCTCTATTGTATTTTGGAGGAATTGCAAATAATGTTCTGCATCCAGGGGCTCATAAAAAAATGGGACCCATTTTTCGAGTTCCTAGTACTCCAAACCAGACGTTAACACCAAATCTTTCTTGGAATGCCCCTTCCCTTACCAAGTGCGGATTTTCGGTAGCCTAGTACCTAGTGTTATTGCGGTTAAACATTCCAGTATTGGTAAATCGGGATTCATCTGAAAACAGAAGTCCGGAAATTGGGCTGTCTTTGTTGAATGTCAAAATGCCAGTTGTAAAATTCCCGTCTTCTCTGATAATCCGCTTCATATAAGTGGTGATGGATTTGGTATTTGAATGATTTAAAGCCATGCTTACGTAACATTTTTCGTGCACTTTCGCGCTCAATTCCAATCTCACTGCTGCTTTGTCGTATTGATATAGTAGGATCGATTGCTATACAAGCTAGTGTATTAATTTCATCATTTTCACTAACTATGAAATTCTCGCCTGGCAGATTCCCTTCTGATTTTAAATACTTTTCCAACCAAGGAAGGTGTGACTCTGATGGATAACGGCGATTCGGAAATCGCTGTAAGTATACTCTGGCTTTCTTGCAATTTTTTCTAGTTTCTCCGTATATCATTATCATATCAATTTGATCTTCACGAGTAAAATACATTTTCAATAATTAAAATTTAGAAGAAAATCTCGAAAAACGTATTTCTTATAATTACCGTTTTACTCTCAAAGCGAACCATCTGGCCATATACTTATGTATTGTTTCAAAGCCGCCTTAGATCAGAAATTTAATGTCATTTATCAGCCTAAGCGTTTAAAAGGTAATTGCACAGTTCAATTGGAAATATCTAGAAAAGTACTTGATACAGGTATAGGGTATGATACACAAAAGTATTTGGAATTGTTTGAAGATTTAGATGTTGAGTAGGTTTATAGGTCGTCCATTAAAATAAAACGAGAAAATATTGTTTGAAAGTGATTTTTCACTACTTTTCCGGGTAAACCAGAAGTATCCTAATTGTCACATTAGATGCAATGAGTTGCATAGCAAACACTATTTACAGTATTAAATTGGAACTATCTTTATTTGTTTTTCCAAAAAACGGAATTATTCATTGAAATTTTTAAAGTTTCATTCGCCATTTTCTCGAAAACTATCAGGAATTGACATAGGGTATGAATCATGTTTGATGTTTAGAATTTAGTGCAGAATTCAAAAATAAATCAATATACAGGGTGTTCCATTTAAAATAATATGTTGATGGCATTTCCGGTTAAACCGGAAACAGCAGTTTCAGTCAGCAGAAAATCTTCCTCATAATAACCATATATCACAAAATTTCATGTTAATAGTACTTATCCTAAAAAAGTTAAAGCCTTTTTAGTAATTTCGTGGTCATCCGGTATATATAACTATTTTTGTTTCTTTTTACTTCCCTCGTAAAAAGAAAGTATTGTAGTCGTGAAAAAATCACACTCCGAGTGGTCCCTAGATGGCGAAGAACATGTTTTCTTGATTCCGTCGGTCTGGCTGTTCGCGGCATACCTAAAAAACTACTTACCTGATTGACTTCAAACGATGGTCAACAATTGAGGGTCATATAGGGATGACCTGGTAAGATTTTGGTAAAAATCCAATTTGGCAAAACAAAATGGCGACCTAGTGAAATGTTGAAAAAATTATTACTAAAAAAGCGCGCTCATCCAATGCCTGAAAAACTACTTATTAGATTAATTTCAAATTTTGTGTAAGCATTAAGTGTGATGTAGACATAAACTGGTAAAATTGTGTTACGAATTCAAGACAAAGGAACAAAATGGCGGCCAAATAAAATGTTTAAAAAATCAATGTAAAAAAATCTTATTTAATTGACTTTAAATTTTGAAGAAAAATTAAATATGATATAAGGATAAACTAGTACGAATTCAACATGACCTAACAAAATCGCGGTGTGTATCAATATAAAATTTACTTATTGAATTTATTTTAAATTATCCCAAAAATCAAGTGTGGCATAGCTAGAAAAAACTGGTAAAATATCGGTAGGAATCCAATATGTTGGAACAAAAATGGCGTCGAATAAAAATGTTTGAAAAGAGAGTATATATGTGTTATTAGATAACTATGTGTTGGACTAAATTGGGTCGCAATTCCTAATAAAAAGAAATATTCATAACGAGGGAAGTTCCGGGTAAAGGAAATTTACTGTTTTTTTGAGTTTATCTCGTCCAACTACAGATTCCGAGATATGTTACCGGGTTTCTTTCTTTAGGTGCACCTTGTATAATAAATTTCTTTAGGAACTTATATTGCCCTACCAACTAATATAAATTTGAAGAATCGTTTTAGGTAAAAAGTCCTAAGTTAGAATGAATAATTTGCAATAACTACGATCTTTTTTCGAGTATAATTTAGTTATTAAAAAGAAAATCGGTAAATTCGCTTTTACCTACTCCTTACAATGCACAGTCTATATATGAAAATAATTATTTGGTAATAACTTTATACAAATCCTGTAAACTGGAATTTATTTAATTTTTTTAAATCTTCAATTTATTTATTTTTCATAACGTTACTTACGTAGTCTATAAAAAATAAATTATGTTCTTTGTTGTTTTCCTGCATAAAAAGAAGAAATTGGAATTTACCGAATATTTCAATTGTTTACTAGGCTATCATTTTGTTCCACCTTGATTTGTTTATACCAAAATTTTACCAGTTTATCCCGATATAATAAGTAGTTTCTTAATGATGATGTTTTTTACATTTTATGTAGGTGCCATTTTGTTCCGCCATATTCCATTCCATCCCCATATAACCCTTGATTTTTTACTAAATTTTGAAGTCAAACGCAAAGATCTGCAATCTTCGTCTCGAAGGGTGATTTTTTCACGATTACAATACTTCCGTTTTAATAGGGAAGTAATTATATTTTAAAAGATTCCAGATTTAACCTATATAGTACTTTTAATCCTAATCTGACGTCACAGGCCAACCAGCATACTAATAATTAAATTTGCCAAACATTTTTCAAAACCGCAATCGGTATCTCATTTACTTACTGCGATATTCCACTTTAAATTTTACTATAAAATTACGCAAACTGTTTCAAGTGGCCAGTAGTGTATGTGATAACCTTCGACAAAAATAGAAAAGCTTCGTCTTTTTTTTGGTATTCTGTGTCAAAAAAAATATTTTGGTGTTAAATTATCCTTTATTACGAAATTTGCTTTATATACTAATAAAAATAAGGGTGAAAAAAGTTAAGTTATAGTTAAGAAACGTTGATAAGGGCTAACTTAAAAACGAAATTTCGTCGAAAAAAAGTAATAAAATCTACGTATTGAATTGTGACAGAACTAAACCCAAAACAAAAAAATTTAAGAGAAAAGTTACGTTACTTTTTCGTCTAATTCTTTTTCGGTCGAGGCCTTCTGAAAATACATAAGCTTCAACTTATGCATAATCGGAATAAATTTAAGAATCTTGTTGAAAAATGTTGTTAATATTTTTCTAGCAGTGTGATCACAATTGTATAAACATTTACAGGCGTTGGTTGATCTGTCTTTACTGTTTTAAAATATAACAACATTGTTAAATTAACAATGTAACACCATAGTAAGGCCGTTAAACAGTAAAAATTTAAAAAAATATGATGGGTTTATTTTTCTCTAGGCGAATATGAATTTCATTCTCCTTACTGGGACGACATCAGTGAATCAGCTAAAGATTTTATCACTAGTTTATTAACTGTGAACGTGGAAAAAAGATTTACATGTAAACAGGCACTCGCTCATCCATGGTAAGTTGCGAATCGATTATTTAGGCTACGGCCATAAATTAAGTTAGAGGTCGAGAGCTGGGCAAAACTTTTTATCTTTAATATTAAATATTTAATATATTTTCGATTTGAATCTATTTAAATACCGAATATTTTTCCGAATAGAAAGTAATTCTGTAATACATACTAATTGTACAAATATGTCCAAATAAAAGTAAACAGTTCTTATAACCTCTTTTCAGACTTATTTTGTATAACATACCCCTCATTCAAATAGTGCCGAACAAAAAATTTCAAATTCAATTATCTCAAAAGCATATTTTCGGAATATAGGTCCTTTAATAAGTTGTGTCTCCAAGTTTTTTAATATGTTTTTGCTTGTATACGCGTTAATGATTTTTTTTTTAAATGTTAACATTGATTGATGGGTGAAGTTAAGTGAATTTTCATAGTCCGTCCAGTAGCATGTATGATATTTTTGGCATCTGTTTTAACTATTAATTTGTTTTCATTTTTTGTTCTCTTAGGATATCAGGAAACGCTGCTGCTACGAAGAACATTCATGGAACTGTATCAGAGCAACTGAAGAAAAATTTTGCTAAATCTAGATGGAAGGTAACTATTTCTAAACGTGCCACTATTGTGATATCGAAAACTGTAAGGGTTGGAAGGTCAATTAAATTAAAGACACTGTACAGATAATGATGTAGTGTAAACAGTCGAGACTTTTTACAAAAAAAATATGGTATTTACTCAGCAAATCGAATGAGTGGTGATCAAATGAACTTATAAAAAAATATGACGAACAAAATCTCATTTTTATTATTGTTTGTGTCAATTTTTTTCTCAAAATTAACTTTGGTAATTATTTACTTTTCTACAACTTCACCGATTTTGATGATTCTTGGTAAACAGGTAGATTTTGGTGTCCTGATCACGAATGCGAAGTCAAATTTATTCAGTCACGTTTTGTTTTTGAGTCATCAAAATCTTCAATGTTCAAAGAATTCTAACCTCAATTTCCACTTTTTTTGTCATTTTTTTTCTTTAAAAATACGTTTAAAAAATCCTTTTTGTTTCTCCTTGTCCCCTGGGGCCGATGACAGTGTTAAGAAACTCCAAAATTTAAAATTTAGAAAAGAGGAATTAAATAACTAATACATTTTGCTTTAGTTCTGTGATGTTGGTTGCGAAGTTGTTTGATAATTAGATACACTTTTTTACATCAAGAGCAAAGAAGCCTAAAAAGAAATCGATATAACGATTTAGCTTTTAAAACGTTTCTATCTGGTCTTAAAGAATCATTAGGTACGACAATCCTTTGTATGCGTCCGAATGCGTCCAAGTGATATCCCTCAAGCCATGCAGTTTTTAACAGGATTATAATACACACTATTACAGAATATTTAAAAACGAAAAACGGTCTACACAACATTCTAGACCCCCCCACCTATTGTCAACCCACTAATTATAATGTAAATGCACAATTTGATATATTCAACATGCATACACCCTTAGACTATGAAAAGAAGAGAGACCCAGCTATTTACAATTAAGTATTAAAATACATATATACTATTTTGATTATGAATAAGTTCTATATTTCTATGGCAAAATACTTTTAAATAAAAACAAACGTATTTTTGCCCTTTTTTAAAATGCCTCTTGGTTATAGAACATTTTACCTACAAGGAAGTAGCTCACGTTATTTCTCCACATACCAGATTCCAAACTACTTAGTTCCTTAAAATGTAGTACAATCTCGACCTCACCTTTTTA
This sequence comes from Kuschelorhynchus macadamiae, assembly GCA_030620095.1. Taxonomy (NCBI): domain Eukaryota; kingdom Metazoa; phylum Arthropoda; class Insecta; order Coleoptera; family Curculionidae; genus Kuschelorhynchus; species Kuschelorhynchus macadamiae. Next base: position 168,094 of record JAUTXW010001092.1, on the reverse strand, counting down.
GTATATAAAAGCTTATAAAAGATTTATTTTATGAGTCCTTTAAATTTTGTTAGACGTCACTACTATTAATATTCAAAAGTTTAATGTATTTCTGATATATTTTTTGTTTTTTAATTTCTCATATCTAGACAATCCAAATTATGTATATGTATAAGTATAAGAAAATCAGGTGTTTAGCAATAACCAAAGGGAGAAAACAAATAAATAAATTAAATTTTTATTGAACTTTTGATTAGATCTACAATAAATGCCTAATATATTCAAATTAAAGTTAGTAAAATAGTTATAGATTCATGTAGAGCAGCTGAGAAGTTTTATAAGTTGTTCCATAAAACTGATAGTTTTTTTTAATAAAAACATCCAAAATTTAATTATCTTACTAATACTATGAAATACTTGCCATCTTCAATTTAATTAGGGAAATATGTATAGCTGGGCGCTAAATTCGAATTTTTATGAAAAAATCAAATCTAGAATTATAAAATGGAAGTAGATTTGTTCATTTTCGACCATTTTTTGACCACTTTTTGACGCAAATGCCGTCGCATATAATTTTTTTTCCACAAAATGACTCTTTACCGCCTTGCATTGATCCTTTGTCTACATAACTGCAAAATTTGAAATGGTAAATCGTACTCACGTCTTTGCATTTGTGCAGCGCGTGAACCCTTTTGAACCCATTTTTAACCGAAATGTAATTTAAATTGCCATAACACATTTTTTTAAAGTCGGACGTGCAGGAAGTTTTTCCTAATACGTAGGTTCCTTTTCATCTTACTTTGAACTTGATTAGACCTTGCCACTTATTTTTCACTTTCACTTCACTAGGAATATCAATTTTCGTTTTAATTGTCCCATATATTTCCAACTGCTTTTAAAATTTTAAAAGTGTTTCTTTATATCGTACAGTCGACAGTGTCAATGGCATATTTCGTAGTATACGAATTTGTTCAGTTCCTAGTAAAACTATTATTAGTATTCTGTCATCTACATCAACGACTGCTTGCAATATTTATGGAAGAATAACTTTTTAATATTTTGCAGCATTATTTAAAAGATCGGTAAATTTCTTTCTACCCGGAACTTTCGCCATAACGGACTCCACCGCACACACATATAACATAGTTTATATATCCATATAGTAGTAATTTTGTAATAAATTAACACATTATATAAATGTGAATATGTATCAATTTTTTTATTACAAGGAAGGTTCTGTTAAAAGGACTTATTTTTGAACCCACGTACCCCGGTCTTACCTTATAAGAAATTACAAATACAATGTGTGAGATGGAATTTGTTATGAGGGATGTTCTGAGCAAAGAATAATGCTCTGATTTTTTAAAATTTATTTTTCGTACATACATACATACATAAATACATATATACGTACATACAAATATACATACTGTTTTTAAATTTTTGTTTTATTTATCGGTATTATTATATAATTACTTATCTAGAAAAAACAGTTATGATATTTATTATTTTCCTACATAAAAAAAATTGTAGGAAATGACATTTTACTGACTTTTTGAACATTAAATTATGCCACCATTTTGTTTCGATTAGATATACCAAATTTTACAGGTCATCCCTTTTTCACACTTCATTTTTGTGTAAGATTTTAACTTAATTGGATAAATACGTTTTTGATACTGATATTTTAAACATTTAATTAGGCCGCTATTTTATTTCGCCATAAAGGCTTCTCACCAAAATTTTAGCAGTTTATTCCTAGGTCACACTTGATTTTCTAGCAAAATTTGAGGTGAATTGGATTAGCAGTTTTTTAGTAATATCTTTTAACATTTTATTAGGCGGCATAATGTTCCGTCATATTGGATTTTCACAAAAATATTATCATCTCATCCCCATATGACTCTTAATTTTTGACCAAAATTTGAAGTCGATCGGATAAGTAGTATTTAGCTATGCCCCAAACAGGCAGACTGACTGACGGATTTAAAAATTTCAACATCCCTGAAACGTCAACATCTGCAAAAATCTTAGAGGGTGATTTCTATAGATTACAATACTTTCCTATTACAAGGAAAGTGAAAAGGAATCACAAAATATTTATATCACCTGCTTTCTGATTTTGAACCCCCCAATCCGAATTTCTGACTATGCGTCTGATATATACTTAAAATTGGAAAAAAAAACGTTAAATTGCTTGAGATAGTGAGAGCCAACAGGGTTGCAATTTTTGGGACCGGCGACGCAGAGAAAGATATATGTTTTCTCTCGCACCCATGGTATGCGAAAAACAATAATAGATCCAACTTTCGAACTATTTATGAATGAAATGTTGAGTCTATTCCTTGTTTTATAGTCTAAGCATACACCACACAACTTATTTTGTAGCAAACCAACATTTCCTTCGAAACCTATTTCACTAAAGCCTATTTATAATCAAATACCAAGAAACTTCCCAAGAAATTTACAAGTACTTAAACTTCGATCAGATAATGTAAATATATTTAAACCTAATCCAAACCAAACCTACCCCGATGAGTATGTTGACGAGACAGACAAATACTACATTTAGACCGACACCTGACAATCGTCAACCATCCTATATTAAAATATTATAAAAATTATTTTAAGTGCAATCAGCCACAAAATTGTATAGCTGAAGAACTCTATAATACGAATACTATCGGACAAAACAATGAAACCCTGTATTATGCTGATACTATGGAAAATTATATTTATAACGACGAAGATCTACCCATCTACGAATGTAATGTAGTGAGAAAACATTTTAGATGACCATCCCTTAGATTTAAAAGTTGTCTCACAAAACTTATTGACGTTATAGATAAAAATGGGATTTCATAAATTATAAACAATTGCCACGAAAGCAAGACAAATCATCGTGGGATAGAAGAAACAGAAACACGTAAAGAAGGCAAATATTGGCCGAATCCAAAAAACTTAACCATAGATTTATATATTAACGAATGTGAAATTTGCCAACGAAGCAAATATGAACGACACCCAATAAAATTGGTATGAACGGTACTCCAACCGCGACCAAACCCTTTAATATTATCGATCTTGACACCTACACCCTAGTCAAAGAAAAGTTCCTAAACATCATTGATAGCATTTCTAAACAATATCTGGTACAGAAATATCGGATAAATAACTTTCTTTTCACATCACGGAATACCTAGAAAAATTATTGTTGACCATGGAACAGAGTTCAAAATTACAGTTGTGACAACTATTACAAGATAACAATACATTTTTCCGCTCACCATCCACAATCAAACGGTGTCAATCAGGGACGGGAAACAATCAAGGATTTCTTAAAACACCAATTTCTCAAAAAATAGATTTAATTTTAGCATACAATCATACTATTCACTTCACAACTAATTTGAATCCAATAGACGTGAGCCACTGCACATTAACCCAAATGACCCCTAATGTTAGAGCACTTGCTGGTAACAGATTTTGTTAACTGAATTTTCTATAAGCTAAATTCAATGAACAGCTAATAAATAAAAAAAAGCCAGTAATAAATAATATTAATGAGAACCGTGATAAACCAATAACGCATTTTTACCCCTACACAAATAGAAAATATCAACTCTATACGAAAAACAGTAACAACACCCACACATGACAAAATACAAATGGACAACCTCAAACGGGCTTAAAAAATAAATATAGTTTCGACATTAAATCACCAAAAGTATATATAAGTTACCAATGCATACGTACTACATAAAAATTCGCTAATCATTACAACGGCAAAATATAACTTAATAACTAACATAACTGTTATTATAACTACAACAAGCAACAAACAATCTTAACACCAAGTATTATATTTCAGCGTTGTGCATACATACTCCAGCCAAGGGCAGGTCAAAATACGGCCCCCGGAATATTCCCCATTAAATTAGGAAACGCAAGAATGAAGGACTATGCCTACACTATGATTCACTATTACGATTTATAATTGATAATTACAGAAATAAACAAACTGCATCTCAAATCAAAAAATGTTGGGTACACATAACTAATATAATATTGATGTTAGCAATTATTTAAAAATACTGAATTTAACTCAAAATCGAGTAGAAAATAGAAGAAATATTGCCATATTACAGAATGAAAAGAGTATTAGTAAATGGCTTAGGTTCGGTATTTATGGCTCTGACAGGGAACCTTGACGACGGAGATCGATACGAAAAATCTTATCCAAAATTTACAAAACAACCAAAATAAGTTACAAGCAAGTATTTTCAAACAGAACTCGCTCTTCAACAGTAATCGAAAAGAAATAATTATACAGTAGAACAAATAAGTCACAATGAAGAACTTTTGGATTCCAAAATAAATCAAATCGCTTTTATTATTCAAAAAACCACTTATAGAGAAAACTATGTTTATATTAAAGATGTAATCAATCAAATAGTCGTATTTGAAATAATTGATTCACTTCTACAAGAGTTAGAAAACTCTTTAACCTTTTCAAAACTAAAAGTTATGCATCCTAATATAATACGAACGGATGACTTTTTTTCGAACTAAAACTTTTGCAAGAACGTATAGGCTTAAAACAAATGCCTATAATGGTAGCATCAGAAAACACATTGCTTTTTGAAAAAATAATTCAGCTTGAATCATTTATTTGTAATAATAAAATAACCCACTTCCGTCATATTTCAGTTCCCTTAAACCTTTGATTATTTTCACCTTTATTCAGTTCTGATATACTGCTAGAGTCTGTTTAAGGTTTTTTTACCGCCGCATAAATATGTAATAACAAATCAGTTGTATGCATACTATGGACAAAGTGTCGAGAAATCCTTTCCGAGTCCTATATTTGTCCAAAAGAAGATCATGAAATTCAAGAAGACAGCCCTTGTGACGTAAAACTACTAAACTCGGACAAGAACACGTCCGTGTGTAACCAAACTGATTAATGGATATTGACTCTTCCTACTAAACAAGCATTCAAATATTGGAACAGAACTAGCCGTTACTTGATTTTAATCGAGTAAACGAAAACATTTGCTTAAAATTACCACTTAATTTGTTTTACAAAAAATAAAATACATAACAGTTGTTTCGCCAACACTGTGGCTTCATCACGTGTTAGATCTTAAATAAAAGTGTAACACAAACTGTAGGTATTAAATACTTATACCCGATTTGCGGATATTGTACAGGTAAAATGTTCTGGTTTTTTCGTTATAGCCTATTAAAGATTTAACAGTGTGGAACTTTTTAGGTTCAATTGATCGTTTAATAATGTGTTTATATTTATTTTTATGTTTGTTTATTTCCATACTTTCTAGTTAATTAAGTTTTTTACTTTTTCGTTCTACATGTAAAATTTCAAAGTTCTCATCGAAAGTAAGGTTTTCCTGAATTAAATATTTATAGTAATTGGAATTATCATTATGCTTTCTGTAACTAAATTTATGGTCATTAAATGTTCTACTTGTGTTCCAATATGAAATTTAGGACAGGTTCCACAATTTAACTTGTAAACGCCGGATTTATTCTGTTTTTGGTTTTCGTCTTATGGTTTTTGATATATCTACCAAGGCTGTTGTTAGTCAGAAAACCAAGAACTTTATTGTTAAAAAACTTTTGATGACATTTTTCCTGTATAAGTGAAAGTATTAAATTGAATATTTTCTTTCAACTTATTAGTAGGATAATATAAAACTGTAATGCTTTTTTATATTGTTGCTTTTTTGCTACTTAGTATATGAAATCCATATGATAACCGTTATTAACCGCTATTTGTTTTATGTTTAACTCTTGAGTATAACTTTCATTGCTTAGAGGTATGTTGATCAATCTATGAACAAAACTACTATATACTTATATTTTATGTGCAAAAGGATGATTAGAAGTATTATTTATTGTAATGTTTGTATGAGATGGCTTATGGAAAATTTGAAACTAGTGTTTATTATTTCTAATAGTTATTGTTAAGTCTAAGAAATTAATGTCTTTATTATTTTCTAATTCTTCTAATTGTTGGCGGAACAAGTGTTTTTGTTTACTTGGAAAGCAATGAAACTGAAATGTGGAGGCCAAGAAGAAATCCAAAACATTATGGGCACTTACTTATGCCAAATTCCAACCGGATGTCAACTCATTGTGAACTCAGTGATAATAATTAATGAAAAAAGAAGTATCAACTCTACCCAAGAGCCTATCCTCTTTCCGGACTTCGAAAAAGCAACAACGTTCCTGCCTACTTTCAATTTAAGTTTTGATATACAGAATTTGAAGTTAGATGAATTAACTCTACTAAGAAAAGAAATTAAAGAGAATCAACCTATCTAACTTTCAGCGAATAAGAATACTTCCAAGTATAGGAACCATCCTCATATATGCAATGGTAATAATTTGCAGCCTATTCCTGGCCTACATGAAAATTGAGTCAACAATTAAGAAGACGCCGAAATTCAACTTCCTCGTTAAATTTTGGGAGTTGAATCTTATAGAGGGAGGTGTTATCTAGCGAACACCTGCTGAATAGACATTTAAATTATTGACGTTACACTTTACTTATACTATACTGTGTGTCGTCTCGATATTTAGTCAGTTGAACACATTTATATTGTATACTATATTTTGTAATTTGGAAAAATACATTGTTTTTTAAAAAGCTGTTCGCGTGGATGGATCAATTAATTTATTTCCCTTTGCCAGAGAAAAGAAAGCGTCCTTGTTGAACCTACTAGTGTACGATTGCCATCTTTCAAAAATTCTAATCTGGGACACCCAAGAAGTACCGACAACCAACTAATGACTAAAAAAGTCTCAAAATTCTCCGCTTTGAACCACTCTAGTTGGAATGGCTTTTGTATTTGAGTGATAATTATAGCAACGTTTTATCCATGATTCGGTATAAACCGCTATTTCGGGACGATCTCATATCCCGAATGAATAATTTTTTGGCTTGGACATCCGGCCCTCATTCCGTGATAATCCCGACCAAACCGAAACTGGTGGAACCCTACACTAATAAGCCACCCAGTATTTCCATAACGTTCTTACTAGTCATCTATAGCAAGAAATAGATTCTATTTTTGCAATCGATTTTTAACTATTTTTTTTTCTTAATTCAGCAAGCTTACCATGCCACCACTGTCATACAGAAAATGAAGAAAATGGCGCTGACAAACAACAGTAACAGAAGTCCTACATTACAGAGGTGTATTTCAGGCGAACACCCTGATAATGGAGCATGTGGATACCCAGACAGATCTTAAATGGTATCCATAGATCCACTGTTTTAAAGACATCATTAATTTTAACTTATTATGTTTAAATTATACGCCAGGGTTATCGTTTTATTACAGGGATAATATTGTTGAAAGAAACATAATATGTCAAATTAATTTTATATATTTTTATTCCTGGCAGTTCACTCATTTATTATTTCTTGTGTTTATAATGGAACTCCAATTCTGTGGTTATTTTTTTTTATTTTCATGACATTTTCTTGTACTAAAGTTCAGCCCGCCTCTAAACTTGATTACGGTCATCAGTGACATGTCCGTTCAGTTCCGTAACGATGTACCAGTGTCAGTAGAAAAAAAATATTGGTGCCTATAATTTAAATGAAAACGTTTTCACATGTCCGGTTCAGTGTTGCTTCATAAGTGTGTCTGCACTTAAACGTCAATGATATACAGGGTGGTTGAACAGTGCCTTTAAGTTCCCGTTAAGAATTAGAAAAAAATGTATACGAAAGTTGTAGGTGACTGCTGAGAGCTACAACTTAAAATTATTTTCTATTATATAGGGTTGAGGAGAAGTTTGAAACAAACCAAACTTACAATTTTTTAAATGGAGCACCCTGTATATTGTGTTATTTACAGATTTACCCCTTTTTGGTCATTTACTCAATATAGGGTTTGTGGGGTCTATACAGAGTCATTCCAGATTTATGGCCATTTTTAGAAAATATCAGAGGTACATTTGACGCCCTGTATTTTTTTATGCGTTTGCATAAATCATTTTAGTATGGTAAAAACTTCCAAATGTAGCCTTCTTTGAACTGCGGTATTTTTCTTTAGCATTCTTTAGTAACGCTATACAGGGTAAATAAAAATCCTGGATGCGAATGTTCTCGATAAATTTAAATGTTATGCCTTGTATATTATTATATTTTTAGAATCCCTCCTTTTAGCAATTCACCCAATATAGGGTTTGTGGGGTCTATACAAAGTCATTCAAGATTTATGGCCACTTCGATATTAATCTCAATTTATTACTGCAAAATATTAAAAAGTGTTCTTTCAACATCTGTTTTTTGTTAATTCGAAAGGTTTAAAACTTCAAAAAACAAAAATGATCACTAATAAAAAAAGATTTAAACCAAAAATTACACAAATACAAATGATAGTATAACAATGATCTAGTAATGGTGATTATTACGAAATGATCGATATGATTTAGGTGTTAGGAGCAAGTGAAAGGAATTGTTTGTTAGCGATAAGAATATATAACAAAAAGTATCAGAAAAGAATACAAACACGAGAAGCGCTTTTGAAAGATGAGACGGTTTGATGAGGCGGGAAATGCAGAATAAACGAAAACTGATCGAGCCAAACCTGTTTTAAACTAGTTAGGACAGCTAGGACACTTAACAACTGGTATAAACTACTTGTTAAGTTGTCCACACTAGAGAAATTAGAATGTAAAAAAAAAATAATGATTTAAAAAACAATACTAAGTAACAAATCGTATAAAACAGCAAAAAATACTTAATTAGATGTTCGAAATGATTGATAGACTCAGACTAAATGTTTAACCAAGCCCCAAAGAAAAAAGTCCATTTTTGTCAAGTCAGGGCATTTAGGTGGCCATGCAATATCCTCTTCCTATACAGCGTTCTGGCGCACCATCAAGCATAAACTATATTTGATCACGAACATTAATAGGGATTTGGTATAATAGTGTTCTAAAATCTTCCCTCAAAAACTGGAGATATCGGTGCGCAGGAAGCCTTTCTTCAAAAAAATGCGGACCGATGACAAAATTTCCAACAATTCCACCCCAGACATATAGAGAATACCTATTTTGACAAGAATCTTGACTCTCTCTGAATTTGTTGTTGTGCCCAGTGACAAAAATCTAGTCGCCTGTGATAATCATCCTCATACAATTCTTGGAAGAGTGGAATGTAGTATCGGGAAACTTTTTTTTTGGAATTCGTAGAACGTGGTTTTACTTACATCTGTTTCCTTTGCAATTCTTTTTGAGCCAATATGTGGGTCTTCTATAACTTTTATGTTTACCACTACCACGTTCTCCTCATTTAAAACAGGTTTGGCTCGATCAGTTTTCGTGTATTTTACATTTCCTTCCAAAACTTCATTTTACTCGCACAACTAGTCAAAATAGGTGGTCTCTAACGTCAAATGTGCCTCTAATATTATCGAAAAGTATTCATATGTCTTGAACGACTCAGTATAGACCCCGCAAACCCTATATTGGGTGAATGGCGAAAAAGGGAGGAATCTAAAAATATAATAATATACAGCGCGTTTCATTTAAATTAATCGAGAAAATTTGCATCCAGTATTTTTATTTACCCTGTATACCGTTATTAAAAACTACTAAAGAAAAATATAGCAATTGAAAAACCACGTGGTGGTGAATGGCCAAAAAGAGAGGAATCTGAAAATCAAACAATACATACATAGGCTGTTTGGTTACATTTAAAAAATGTATGTTTGGTTTGTAGCCTCAACCCTGTATAATCGAAAATAATTTTAGGTTGTAGCTCTCAGCAGGTCCTACAACTTTGTTATAATTTTTTTTTCTAATTCCCACAATAACCCAGTTATTGGACTTGAACGTACTGTTGGACCACCCTGTATATTTAGAGGCTATTTTAGGGGGAACTTTTTTTGTACAAATTGTTTAGTTTTTTTTTGGCAATAGGCTTTTTTATTAGTGAATCTTTAGATACTGATCTTGAATGGGTCTTCTTAGTGTTATGTACATAGAAGTAAATCTTTCTATCCTTCTATCTATGCTCTTTTGCTCTTTGGAGTTCCTGTATATTTACCTGTTACATAAGAAAAAATATTTGAAAAAAGTGTTGATATATGGCAAGGTTTAGGGTGTATTTGAGACCAGATGTTCTCTGTGTTATTTATATTTCTAGATGTAAAAATAACTATACTTAATTTTTTAATTTCAATTTTAGTGTATGTTGTGTAAGTGTTGCAAATATTTACCAAAGTATTTATAGTTTTATTTTTTCTATTAAGGGTCCGTTTTTTAAAAGTGTTTCAAAGTATTACTTAATTTAAAAACTGAAAAGAAAATGTTGAATAAACTAATTTTGTTTAGTCCTAAGCAAAATAAGTTTACCTTTGCATTTATTCTTCTTTTAAAAAACAATTTTATTTAAAAGTGAATGCGTATCTAATCTTCTGGACATCCTAAGCGGAACCCGCGGAGGAGGGAGATATTGGACAAATTGAAAATGGGATATTTTGTAATGATAAAAAATACTGAGTTACGGTTTTTGCGGTAAGAAGTCTTTTATGCTTGGTGTACAATAAGGCTAGGCCACTTTTAAAACAATTCGACGGTTACGAAAATTCACAAAAACAGTTTGACAGTTTTCTGGAAATTTAAACAAAATTTCACTTTATGTGACCTTTTTTACTTTTTTTCATATCAACCTCTACCTTTACAACACTACCCAATACAGTTTTTTTGAATAGTCTCAAAGGTGTACCGATATATATTTTTATATTTTTACAGATCATAAAATTATATTTAAATTAACCACAGTATGTGTACAGTACAGTGTACCAAATTTCTTTTAAAAATCATTAGAAATGTACGAAGTGTATTTTCTGACAAAGAAGACCATAACTTTTAAAACATCCTATATAGGGTGTTTCATAACCTCTCTGACAAATTAAAAGAAGCGAATCCTCACATAATTTTGTAGAGGAAAATGCAGTATAATTTTTTTCGAATGTAGCTTAGTTCACAAAATACAGGGTTTTTAAATCTGTTTTTTATGTTTAAAATTCTTTTATCCAATTGGCTGTTAATTTTTAGGACCATATGTACATATTTTAAAAGAAAATTTTGAAAAAAAAATCTAAAAATTAATTTCGCGATTTTTAAAGCAGGCAGGTAGGTAAAAAGCCCAGGTATTGATATTTTTTTGGCTCGGAAAGGAGCTGGCTGGAGAAACACATAATTTTTTTAAATATTGGTAGGGAAATTATGTTGTATATTCATTCAAATTTAAATTAGTACCTGTTTGAAACTTCGTTGAAATATACTCGAATACATTTAAATTCACATTAACTTATCTGCAGTTAATTTCTGGACACCCTGTATAATAGAGGCATACTGTACGCCTCAATACCTTAGAAAAATTGGCGGATCGAGACCATATTTAGAAAAGTTTTGAAAAACTACATGTTGATATGTAAAAAAACTAAGAAGAAAAATGCAATATATATGAAAATTTTAAAAATTTCTACAAATCTGTCAAATTATTTTTTGGAGTTTCACTAAGGATTATATTAATATAGCAAATAAAAAATAATATTTTGTTTTGTGCATTTTTAAAACAGTTGAAATGTTTAAAAATTTGTAGTCTTTTTACCAACAAAATTCGCAAATAATATCTATAAACTTCAACATAACATCTTTTCTCATTACGAAAATATTCCCCTTTTCTCATTAAGAAAATATTCCAGTTTCAATTTTCCTTAAAAATTGCTCGTCTCACTTACTATGTCTAGTTTATTTAAAAAGTATATTAAGCGGTTACTTTTGTTCATTTTAAAAATTCTGGATCTTATTTAATTCCGCTCAGAGGCAAAAAATTAATTAAGTGACGTGAAGTCCAATTCAAACTTTCCCATTTACATCAACATGATGAAAGTGGCCCTAAATATGGCTGTGTAAATTATTATTATACTTGTCTGCTTCCGTTAGTTAGAGCACTAGAAATGTCTAAACCAAAATTAAATTGTTATAAATTTTTTCATATGGCAGTTGTAGAAATACTATTTTCTCTCTCTTTATATTTCTTAAACGTGGTATAGTACTTACTTCCTGCACTTCAGGGTGTTAATAATAAAATTATTTGTCCTCTTTATGTGAGAGATTATAAAAGGCAAAAAAACAAAAACAAAATTTAAATTTGAATGTGCTTTCCCTTATATTTTGTATTTTTTACTACTGGCATGTATACTTTATTTGAGCCAAGTATCAACTTTCTTATTTGAAATAGGACACCCCATGATATAATAAACCCAAGGTATAATATCGCGCATCGATCTGCTACGTCATCGCGTGATTAACGCCGGCTGTCATTGACCTTCGGCCATATGATTTAAGTGCATTTTCAGTTGACGTTTAAAAGTGTTTGCGGATTTCTCTGTTCTTTTTTGTATTTAGTTAATTAAACAACAATAAGTATGAGGTGTGCTGTGTTTGGGTATGACGGGGATAATCACGCAAAGAATTTTGATAGGAATATAAGGTTTTTTGCTTTCCCTAAAGACAAAAAATGTTTACGTGAATGGACATGCTTGTGTCAACGCACAGCTAAATTTAATACAAGTTTGGCGCGGATATGCTCAAGGCTTTTTGTTAAAGATGACTATGATATATATATATATATATATATATATATATATATATATATATATATATATATATGATATCTATATCGAAAAAGATAACAATGTACATCTGGACGAAATAGTCGACATTTTTAATAAAAAAAACTTTTTCAACTAGAAAAAGGCTATATTTTATTTGGTTATATAATTACATATAATACAGGAAAAAACGCCATCTTGTGCACATAAAGGTTAAACTTGTTTAGTGTGTGTTTTTATTCCGTCTCATACTTGCATTTTTTTATTTAGACCTCCTCTCCTCAAATGGGACTTAGTTACGTCTCCATACTTATCAAAAAACACAGTTTTAGTTCTAAATTGAACTGAATCTAAACATGTTTCACAAAATAACAGCATAAAATTATATACTGTCGGATTTTATACACCCTTAACTCTTTCTTTAGCGTGTTTTTTGTATTTTTATTAAATAAATATATAACTACCATGTCATAAGCTTCTTATTTTATTGAATTATATGTCAATGTATCGTAAGAAAAAAACATTTTTAATTGAAAAAAATGGTAATATAATGTCTAAAGGCTCGAAACGACATGCATCTCCATAAGCAAATTAAAAATCTACGCACGCAATGACGTCATTGCGCGAACCGGACTCAATTGAGACCATCTAGGTATCATACCTTCCGTTTATTATATCATGAGGACACCCTATATCTGGGTACGTTTTTAAATTCCTCGTTAAATTTTAGTTCGACTTTGTTAAAAATGCTAAATACTTATCTTTTACCGTTATGGAAATAACTGCATCTCATAAAAATTATCGAAAACCGATGTCTTAAAAAAGGTCAAAAAGCAAAAAAAAACCACTAAAAACCACAGGATAATTTTCCTTTTGCAGATATGACTCGGAAAATACTTCTTCATATCAATAATACATCATTTTTATACAGGGTGTTACAAGCGTATGTTTGAGTACCGCAAAATCGTAGGTCTCTCATCCAACACCCTGTATATTGTTATATTTTTAGATCCTCTGTAAAATTCAAACCTTTCCTTGTATAACACTCAGTACACCAAACGTAACCTAATCCATAGCTAAACGTTTCAAACTTGTCAAGGAAAATATGAAAAAAAATATAATATTTTTATCAAATCAAAAATATAAAATAAAAATTTAAATACGAAATATTGCTATCTTGAATATTATTTTGTATTTAGACATAAAAAATCTTATATTTAACAAAAGTTTGGGAAGGATATTAAAAAACGACAATTTTAATAACGAGATATAATAAACATATTTTTTTTTTACTTAAACAGATCGGAAATCATTTCAAATTGTGTTAATTCTTGCTACTGCTGGTAAAAACTATGAGAAATGTGAAGAAGTTTCAAACCGGCACGTAAACAATTTCAACGGTTATTAACAAATTAAGATTAAAAAAAAAGGAATTTAGTTTTTTTGTAAATAACTGAACTATTAGCTTTTAATATCGAATAGAAAAGTCCTGACTCCCGAAACTCTGTCGTATTATTAATAATTTTAATTTAATGTTGAAGACATTACGGTGACAACTGGCCGTAACGAGTAAATAATAAATTTTGTACTATTAGATATTCTTCTTAAACAAAAGTCACTAAAATTATTTCGAGATTATGACGTTTTTAATTAATATAATCCATTAGTTATTAATTATTGAAGCTAACAAAAAATTAAAATTGATCTGTTCTTTCCATTGTGCTGTAAGACTAGAGTTGGGGTCTCTTAATACTACATTGAATATTTTCTAGTTCTTGCTTTAGCACAATATGTAAAGTTCTGAATCATGTATCTAACATCCTGTATATAAATAACGTAATATTGATATGAATATTTTATTTTATGAGTCCTAATGCAATGTTTTATGTTGCGTTTTTTCCTTATCCTTTGATAGTTCCTGACATAAGAGATCTTACTCTGGATATTCTGTACGAGTTGATATTAAAGTGCAGAAATTGAAATTATTCGACATTATTGTAAATATTTGAATCTCTTGATTAAGTATATCTAGTCTATTGAATCTCATTTTTAAAAATATTTTTGGTTATGTTTGAATTATTGGTGTTTTTGCAACACTTTCCATTTATCATAATACAATTTCTTCATGACAATCATTAAGCGCATGTGCGCCTCCACATTTTAGATAAAGGCAGAAAATACTGCTTCATATTTTTAACTTTAATGTGATTTTCATTACGATAAATAGCTCCTCAAAGGAGAATCTATACAGTGTGTGTCAAACATTTTCGAATTGTAAGAATTTATTTGTATTCACTATTTTGTTTTGATAATGAAAATGTCTTTTTCTTGTTTTTTAAATTAGAAGTACCTTCAAGCAACCAACTTCTAACAAATTTGAACTTTGAAAATCGATTTTGGTTAATGTTTTAAAAATAACCTGAGCTTTAGATATGTTGAATCAAATTCAAAGTCTTATTCTCAGTTATAAAATGTTTTTATTTAATTCAAGTAAAGGCAAAAAAACTGAAGATAGGCATAGGGAATGTGATTAATGTTGGGCTAGAATTTTGCATAGAGTTCAAAAATGTATTAAAATATAAGGCATTGCAATTTTAAATTAACGACTTTTTCATTAATTTTGTTTTAATATCTTTTTTTTTTTAATTCGATAGTTCTTTAATACATTTTCCAAAACATAAAAATTTTCACAAATTTCGTATTTAAAGTTTTTTCTTATCTCTAGTAGGTATAAGGGCCTGTTTAAATATATCTGGATGACCCTTGCAAGTCAGTTTAGCAGCAAATATTACAGACAGGCAGACCGTAATATTTCGAGTTTTATTTTAATTAAAGTATTATCGAATACATTGATAGCTCCTCCGACAACAAAACACTTAACAATAATCTTAAAATGACTGCTAAAAACAAAAATGCTAGATTGCCAACTTGTAATGATGCGCTTAATCGAAAGTCCGACGCACGGATCTTCGGCTGCGACGTCTCAGAGGCCGGGCGGTAAAACGCATAATAATATACCGCTATGTATGTTGTTGAGAAGCACTCAATATTGGACTCGTCGGAACCTTTAATATTTGTAATGAATATTCTTTGGCCACATATTTTCTGTAGCCCACCATTCGTACGGCAGACTTTATGTCCCCAAAGAATAGTAAACCGCATGTTAAATTTGGAATAAAAATAAAAACTTTATATTTATAATCAGAATAAAAGGTATCTTTCAGGTAATTAACAGCTGCTATACCGGCATATTAATAATTCCGGCCTTAATCGCACAAATTAGTATGAGATTGCGGAGCAACAAGTTTCAATATTTCACACATAATTTGTCGGGTAAGAGTCGCTATCGATAGAACCATGATACACAAACTTAACGGTATGTTCTTGCTCATTGCGTGACGTCATTTAACTATTGTTTATATTTAGAAGCAATTTCTTATATTCGATTAAACTGGAATTTGAAATACAGGGTGCTCCAACAGTGCGTTTAAGTTCAATAGACCCGGTTATTGTGGAAATTGGAAAAAAAATATTCGAAAGTTGTAGGGACTGCTGAGAGCTACAACCTAAAATTATTTTCGATTATACAGGGTTGAGGATAAGTTTGCCACAAACCGAATTTACATTTTTATAAATGGAACACCCTGTATATTGTTTTATTTTCAGAGACCTCCCTTTTAGGCCATTCACCCAATATAGGGTTTGTGGGGTCTATACAGAGTCATTCAAGATTTATGGCCACTTTCCGAAAATTTGACGCCCTGTATATTTTTTAATGCGTTAGCATAGTAAAAACTTCCAAATGTGGTCTTCTTTCAACTGCGGTATTGTTCTTTCTTCTTCTTCAAGTGCCGTACCCATATTGGGGCGTTGGCGATGGTCAGTAAGTGCCTTGAAACCTATCTTATATCAAGATGTATATGGTTTCTTGAATGCACTACATTAGACAATTATACTAGGGAATGTGTTCTACGTAGTGGTTTCCCGTTGCCTTCTACTCAGTTGTGGTCGTGTAGTGTATGTGTTGAGTAAGAGGCCTTGTTACTGTTCGCAGTCGACCCCAAGTCTACGAACAGAGTCGTTATTTTTTTATCCCAACAACCAAAGGCACCTCGGGAAGGTACCGGACCAGGCATATCGAGCACTCTTTATTTAAAAAATGCCAGCTATGCCAAGTCTCGAACCCGCGCCTTCCGGGTGGAAGCCAGCTCTCTTACCACTGAGCCACATGGGTGTGTTGTTTTTTAGTATTCTTTAATAACGGTATACAGGGTAAATATGGAACGCCCTGTATATTATTATATTTTCAGATTCCTCCCATTTCGGCCATTCACCCAATATAGGGTATGTGAGGTATAATAAATATTATCACTAATAAAAGATTTAATCCAAAAATTTCAAAAATACAAATAATAGTATTACAATCATCTAGTAATAAAATTAGGTGGTTATTGCGAAATGATCGATATGATTTATGTGTTAGGAGCAAGTGAAATGATTTGTTTGTTAGCGATAAGAATACCCAATTAGCTTTTTCAGTCTTGAATACGTTATTGTTATCACAAGTATTTTCATTGAAGTAACCGGAACTTGGTGTCGCCACGTTCTGTTTAAGCTCAGACTACGTAGTCATTACCAAAATGGGGAACAATTTTAGGGTAACTATTTCGTGAATAACATGTAACTGTGACTTTGACTATTACGTAGATAGTACGAAATTGTGTGGTTCTATTTAAGTAGCCGAATAGTAATAACTTACCGTATTCGTCACTTCCTTATTTCTGTCTTTATTTAATCCATTTTAAAAATATGTATGGTTCGTTTTAATTCAAGCAAAATAGTTATGGCGACTACAAACACTCAAATTAGGAATATGGTGTAGAGCGTATAGAATACGTTATTAGTATTTGAGGTAGGGTACATGCGTTTCACTTAGTTTTCTGGCTATGCTAAAGACCTAAGATTAAAACGCAGGCAATTTCTCTGGTGAATATGCTGATGATAGTCGTAAAAAAATTACGCGCCTTTAAAATTCGTTAAATTTCAATACATTTTGGTCAAATATATTGGCCAATTTAAATCTCAAAAATGTAATTTTGGACTTTGCTTTAAATAGTATTTGTCATTAAATATCTTATTATAAAAAGTGATTCTTTTTGTAATGTAATGTTTAATTTGTATGCATTTTTAATCTTTATACTCACAAAAACAAACATCATAGCCAAATATTTATAGGGGAAATGAAAATAAACAATGGCGTTCTATTGGACTTTTACTTTTAGGTGGGCTGCGTTTTTTTTTACCGAGAAAATTACTTAACTTCAAGTGTCTATGACTGCTCCCATACGCTTTTATAGTTTTGGATTCTTTAAATACGCAACTGTCACTTATACCCAATTAATTTGAAGTCTACTAGTTATCTACAAAGTTCCTATTAAGCCCATACTATATATTATTACCAAGCGGTTACGATTTGCGAACTCTTAAAATTTAATACTTAATAATAATAATACTTAATAATTAAATAAATTTAATATCTTAGCATGAGGAGAGTTGAGGTACATCAGTCACTACTATAATTCTGCCATCTATCATAACCATAACCCATAAGTTGTGATATTTTTAATTTTCTATAAAATGTGGCTGAGTGACGAAAGCTACTTTTTTTCTTATGGTATGTGAAGCCATTGTGAACCATTTTAACTTGTTACTCTTAGACGATAGCACAATACATACACAACTAATTAATAGCTTTAGACCGAATTACAATGACTTTATAAGGACAGTGGCGACAATAGAAGGACACCCGCGAAATTGATTCAAAATTTCTAAAGGATTAAATGGGGGCACCCATTATCATTAGTTTTTCGCAAAATATGACTAAATTAATCTACTTTTATATTGACAACCTCTGTCGGTGTCGTAAATGTAAGGTTATGTTAATGTTTTACTTTAATAATCTATTCGAACTGTCTAGTACAAACTTACTTTTTCATTTAGATTTTTAACATAACATTGTTTGTGCAAGCGATTAATAAGAGTTGTCTGCCAAGTGAATTTAGTAATGTAATATGTACTGAAGAAGGCCTACAAAATAAAGTTTTTTTATGCTAATCTTATAGAGCTTCTACCTCAAATTGAGGTGCTGAATGAAGTAAAACATACACATAGTCATTTACATATTCATCACAAAAACTTTTAATTACAAGCAAAAAACCGGTGAACCAGGCTTAAATACATTTCTCTATATGGCCAATGGCTGAGAATTTCTTGTCTGAATCAATATTCATTTTAGTAATCACAAAAACTAATAAAATGAGACACTAAAACAACAAACCTCATAAGAAACCCACGTATGCGAAAAGTAAACAAAGATTTTAGCAGCAATATGGCCGAACCAATCAAAAATTGGTTACTCTATTGTTGCCACTGTCCTTATAAAATCACCGACCGAATCTCGTACCAGCGTCCCCTATATCCAGAACCTCAAGTACAAGAGGTAATAGTTTACTTGTAGTAAATAATTACTGTAATTCTTACTTCTAAGTTGCAACAGAAGAATAACGACTGGTAATAGCCATTTTAAAGTAGCAGTAGACGATAACTTTTCCTACTCTGCAACGACTCATTTTATTTTAAAGTAATACGTTATAGGAGTACATTTGAACGTAATGGAGTAGTCTCTGCAAAGTTCAAGAAGGTACTGATAACTAAGAGTTGTAATTTAGTAAACAGATTATAAACAGTAACTTTGAATAATTACTATTATGTCACGGAAAAGAAATGACGACCTTGGGGTCTATTCCTTAAGTAGTTGCTTGGCAGTAGTTATTATATAATTACTTTACATGAAAAATTACTATAAATTATTATTCGCAGTAACAAATACATATATAATACTTAAAAACGTGTAACCCAAAGTGTTTGTTGATATATAGTAGGATTGTTAGTAATAAACACGTAAAAACTCTTATAGAGTAATAGTGGAAACAGTTGTAGCTACTGGTATCACGAAAAGTATCCGGATAGAAGACAAACACGAGAAGCGCTTTTGAAAGATTATGCAACGGTTTGATGAGACTGAAAATGTAGAATACACGAAAACTGATCGATCCAAAACTAGTTAGGACTGACGAAGCAACATTCCACAAAAATAGAAATGCCAATAGACATAATTTTCATTATAACGCTACTGGAAAACTTCATTTTACTCTCACAACTAGTAAAAATAGGTGGTCTCTTAACGTCAAATGTACCTCTAGTATTTTCGAAAAGTGGCCTTAAATCTTGAATGACTCTGTATAGACCCCACAAACCCTATATTGGGTGAATGGCCAAAAAGGGAGGAATCTGAAAATATAATAATATACAGGATGTTCCATTTAAATTAATCGAGAAAATTTGGATCCAGGATTTTTATATACCCTGTATATCGTTATTAAAGAATACTAAACAAAAATACCGCAGTTGAAAGAAGTTGGAAGTGTTTACCATGCTAAAATGATTTATGCTAACGCATTTAAAAAATATACAATTCCGAATATAAAAAAATCAAGGGAGCTTCAACATGGTGGACAAGTATGTGTTATATGTGATCCGATTCGACTAGACATCGATACCTCGGGTGTTTTTATAATGTATATTACAATTTTTTTAAATATTTTATTATCTTACTGAACATTCATATCTGAGGGTTTTCAAGGTTGGATCCACGAATAACACCGAAAAAATTGCATAAAAAATAATCGAGACTAGTTCACATAAAAACTAAAAAGTAACAAATAAAATTGAAGACATTGGAATGGACTAAAAATACGTATCGTGGTTTGATTTACTTTTATTAATAATTAAGAAACCTAACTGCTTGACGAAATGATCATCAAAATGTACTTGGAAATCATTTTATTATGGATCATTACCTCTTATGGTCAGCAAACAATGTTCATATTTGTAGTACATTGATATTTATATACATTGTAAATAAACAACACCTTAAAATACATACAATCTACTGGAATTTCAAATATATCCCCATAGTTTTGAATGTATTACTTACAGCAGTCACAGTTCATGAAGCCCGAAAATACATGACATTAACCGACCTTCTTAATTGGTTTACGAAGTTCATGATGGCATTCATTTATTAGAGGGAATTTCATGTGAATTTCGAATTCTCGCATTTCGTCAACTGTGCGGACGAAATCTAACTAAGGCTGTGTATCGTGGAGAGAACTTTGAAAAATGCTGGTCAAACATTGTTATTTAAACATATGTTTGGTAACAAATTAAGTTTATAAATTTCGATCATTTATTACGACTTTCATAACCTTTATATACAATGTTTATTATTTATGTTTTTACACACACTGTATATTGTTTAATGTGATCGATATTGTCATGTACCTAATTCATCATTATTTTATGATAGGTAAACTATGAATATTATACTTAACTCAAATTAATATTATATTAACGTCCATTATTGCTTATTAACTTTTTTATTGTCAGAGTTTTATACTTTTTATAGATTTTTATAGTTTGTTTAGGTATTTATATTAACCCGAAAAATGACAAGAGGTATATATTATATATTAAGGCTGTACCTGTTGTTTTGTTATTAAATTTGTTCATTTATTTATTTAAAGTTGTCTAATTATTATTAATAGATGTTAGGTTAAATTGATACACCAAAATATCTTGTTCATTCGTTAGCAGATTTGGTTCATTTCTTATTATTATTTTCTTCAAAAGCAAAAATTTTATTGAATAAACACCGAATATGTAAAATCATACATCAGAATTTCTAAGTAGATGACTATTTGTTAAAATAGGCTGAAAAAAAATTCTTTATTTTTACTTACCACGGTATATTTGAGTACCGTGTTGCCTGAAAAAAAAACAGTCAAAAACTTAATTAAGAATAAAAACAACGAAGAACTACGGCAATGGAACAGCATAGGCTATACTAAATAATGAAAAGAGTAAAAAATGTGTTTTTAAATATACGACTAGAAGTTTGATATTAAACTGAGAATAGCCCCAAACATATTTCCATGCAATTTTGATTTCATATATCTCTTGGACTATATCACAAATAATCTATAACGTTTCCAGTGGCGACGCTCTACTGTCTACAGGATGAAATGGGCGATTATGTTTTTTCGTCTAACTTTGATTAACCCTATAGCCTTTACTAGAGTGTTCAGAAAAACAAAACAAAGTTTATATCATGGCGTAATAGATTATACTGGGAGCATCAAAAATGTTTCCTAGACCAAAATAACAAAATCTTACTTTTTTTATTATACTAATTAACAAATTAGTCTTGAAAAAGTCTCAGTTGGCTCCGCTTTTATAGATCCATGCTTATTATGATAATTTACCTACCTGTCCTTAATGTATCGGACAGTTCAACCGTTAAATGAGAAATACCTAGATTTATTATACCACGTAAACTTATCATTTTTGTTATATATGTGGTGAAGTGACTTTTGTAAAATAAAAACGTACTCTTAGTCTAATAAAAAAGTCTTGCCACTTCTATTTTGGCTGCAAAGATCAATACCAGGCTAAAAATCGGGCTCCCCATAACTGCTGCAGCAAATGTGTGTCCAACATCCTGTGATCTGGCGAGAATTGAAAGACCACGTTACTTTTGCTTCAAACCTCGCATCAAAAGAGGCTTTTCGAAGAAAGAATGGTCTGCGATACAGTATCCAAATTTACAATCTGCCTGTACGTAATCCACCACAGGAATATACCCTTAAGTCTGATGATGATCAAACGGTAGTGTACCGGAAAATGTCGCCGGCCAATCAACCTCGCAAGACTCCGATTTTGGCTGTATTTTTCCAGTAAAAAGCCTCACAAAATAAGTTAAACTAGAACTATTGATCTCTCGATTGTAACAATGGAATTTACTTATCAAAATTTGATATTTAACTCTGCATCTACATTTATTACACGTGTCTAAAGTGCTCTCTTGAAATTATATTGTCAGAACAGCGTAGCAAAGTAATTTTTAAGCCGATTTTTTTAACTAACTTAGTCAATGTGATTATACGAGTATTATATGTTAAATGGCTTGCACTTTGGATTATTCAAATAATTGGAAAAATTATTAAAACTGATTTTTTTTCTCTTTTTAAACTTTAGAGGAAACACTGTCTTCCCCAATCAGAGCCAAGAATTTTGGTATCTGCGTTTACATTTTATTTCAAATAAACAATTAAATTCTATTCCAAAATCAGTGTTAACGATTACCTTGCATTTCTCTAGAAAGTTTTGGTAAGTCCGGTACAAAACCCTAGTAGTTTTTAGTTTAAGACTGGACTCTAGATTTTGATTTGAGTCTTTAACATATCCTTTATCAAATTCATGGAAGAGAAAACTTTCTGGCATGACGCACATCAAAATAAAACACTACTCGTGGTTGGCGGGCGAAGATGGGTGGGGGATGCCTGCTGTTAAAAATAATAATAACAAAGAAAATAATTATAATTTTAGTATAGATACACTTTTTTGCATCAACAAAAGAAACCTAACTAGAGCTAACGAAAACCCAATCCGATATTTAAAACAGAACTACATACAAAATGTAGGTTTAAAAAAACATCCCGACGGAGATATAACACACGACCTCTGCACTACCGACGAGTTAGCATGAATGAAATAGCTCAGGTTTTATCCACTTTTGTATGGCCGGTCTGCGTGTCTTTTAATGGAGCTTGAAAAGGCGCAATTCTTTCATGAATGCGCCTTGTGCTGCTCTCGAGCCGTAAATTCCATCCAAAGAAGACACTGTGTGTCGAAACAATTGTGGTTTAATGTAATATAGTGGAAATTAAAGTTATATAGATGTTTTATTCAGTGTATAATGGACTTCCATGAAGTATCGCCTAACTCAATTCAATTTAATATTATCTTGTTTCAGTAGCGTTTCTGTATTTCTAATGTTCCTGAGTTCCTACTATTTTTCCTCTGGTGCTGGAGTTTATATTGAGGCTACACAAACCGGGTCCAGCTTCCCCTTGGGGAAGTTTTCAACGGTGTTTCAGGCTGAGGTATATGCCATTCTGATGGCAATAACGATGAAGGAAGTCATAGAGGGGGCAGAGGAAGAAATTGCCATATGCTCAGACAGTCAAGCAGCACTTAAGGCGCTCGACTCACCCATGGCGGGATCAGTTTTGGTTCAGGAATGCGGTGACAGGCTAGAGCAGTTGACGCGACGAAAAAGAGTGAAGTTGGTTTGGGTGCCAGGACACTGGGATTGAGGGCAACGAGAGGACAGATGAGTTTGCTAGATTCGGCGCCACCAGCCCGTATGTAGGACCAGAACCAGCTTTGGGCATCACTAGGCAGCAGATAAGGACAGCACTCGACGAATGGGGACAACATGAACTTCAACATGAACGGGGTCAGTCCGGAGTCGGGAGGCAAGCTAAAGACCTCATTGTGAAGCCCGATAAGGGCCGAACAGAGTGCTTACTAGCCCGAGACAGGAAAGCTCTAAATTCCATCGTAGGAATAGTAACGGGGCACTGTCGATTGAGGAGACACCTCTTTATGTTAGGCACTGAGGAAGATTCTATCTGCACGGAGTGTCAGGAAGAGGAGGAAACTCCGCTTTACTTCCTGTGCGGATGTGAAGCGCGAGCGAGACTGCGACGAGATATTGTCGGCACTACGGTCTTGCATAGGACGGAAGTTAAGGATCTTGCATGGAAGGATATGCAGACTTACATAGTAAGGACAGGCAGATTCAAGGATGTACACCTGGTGGCGGATTGTGGTTGAGAGAGGAGCTGGGGTAGACTGAAAGGGCCTCATAGGCAGTCAGATCTCTAGACCTCTCTAACTACTACTACTACTACTACTCCTACTATTTTAATAATTATCTAAAAGATATGTTGTTACTTGTTTCCTACCATTTTACCATTTTACCATAACGTCAAACATGGTGCGTCTCCGCAAGAAGCGTCGCAGATTATTTGTGAACTAATCCAAGACCCAGCAAAAAAATTGAAAAAAAAATTGATTTGTAAAGTAAATTTCACGCAAAATGGTTTCTACTTAATGACTACAAGAAAACTTCCAGGGTTGACCCCATCAAGTTTGACACCACGTAACTTTGAGCTCCCTTAAAGGGTTTTTAAAAGAGGGGCATATTTGGAAAGGACATTTTTCGGACTGTACTAGGGATGCTTTTGGACGACCTTCCTGTCCCCGGGTATAATGATACAGGGTAGAAAAAGAATTTGTCCAAAAAAACGTGTATTTTTTTTTTGGACAAATTTTATTACGGCGCAGTTGTCAGGAAACGAACTATGCATTTGCTTATACGGAGTTAGTGTGTAAGGAGTTAAGTTAAGTCTACAACTTAAAAGTCGGAGAAATACTTTCAGACACAACCTTTAATTTTAATTGGTAACACATTTCCTCTATAGGATTAAAAACACTATCATGTCACTAAACCAACGCCAAGTTAAAAAAAAAGTACGGCTATAGGAATTTAAGTGAATATTACGGGAAAGTTTCCGAAACTATCCATCACTTATACTTTGTTTTAAAGCCCTTCATTCAAATAAATCTTGAGTAATATCTTAGATTCCATTAGGCCCACTTTTTATATCTGTGAACTAAAGCTCAGTAAAGTCAAAAGTGGTAAGATTTTGTAAATTCTGTGAGACGTTATTCATTTTCAGAATATATTTTTTTAAATTAGTTGTATTGATCGGCGTTTATATATCACTTATATTTAAAAATATTTAAGCCGTTCAGTACGAATTTATAATGAATTATTCTGTTAACGAAATTTTTAATTCCATTTTGCAGGCTAGCTTGAACAAATTTCATTATGGTCAGTCAATCATTTTTCAGAAATGTATGTAAGAATTGTTCTATCTGTTATTTTTACATACAGTTTTTTGGAAATAACATATGCATCTTATATTTTACAGTTTACACGTTTTCATGTGTATATATGATAGAGGAATAAACTTAATGTTACTTTAACTGGCGTTTTGTTTTTCCTTCTTTTAGGCCCTAGTTATATTGGGAAAAATTCTTGTCACAAGCTGGGCGTGATCCTATCAACAAATTTTCGTACGCTTGGGTGCTGGTGTTATAAAAGATGTTACTGAAAAGTTTATTATTTCACGATGAGTAAACTAACAAACTTCGCAGGAAGAGCGACTTATACATTCATACCGATGAGCTACTGCTGGGGCCTAACCTCCTTCATTACATGGTGATTGCTCAAATATGACTGTTATCGTAATTGACGATTCTATCTTCGGTAAATTGTGCTTCGCCTGGGAATAAAACCGAGGAAGAAAACTGAAAGTATAAACTGGCGAAATTAGCCTGTGGACCGAAATCGCGTTTAATGAGTGCTTGTACTCGATATGGATACAAGAGGTCGTCATGTAATATTCTCCACAAAATCGAGTTTGATATATCCAGCATTTTCGCAACTTGTCTGGTATTTACTGAAGGATTTTCTTCTACTACATACAGAATTTGTTCAATTTCCAACAGGACGTGTAAATATAAAATGCATGTCAGTTCTTGAAATGTATACTCTGACATTTTAGAAGAAAAACATAGTCAACTAGATTAAACTAAATCACTTGTACACAATACAAGCAACAGGTTTACATTAAGAATAAATCAAATAAATTGAACCCCAACATTTAGGTATTTTGGTACTCAACATTTTTATATTTTAAAATTCTTTCCGAGTAACCGAAATTTTGCAAATTTTTATTAACAGTTCATGGCTTTAGGCTATAGATACATACATTTTATTTTTACTGTCATTATCTTTCTTCGGAAAACAGCACCTTCTTGTGTCATAAACTCGGAATAAGTGTGATACATCTTGGGTTTTAGGAGCTCGAAAGTTCCCAAATGTTTTTTAGAAATTTTTCTGGGATGTAAAAATGACGTGAAAGTAAAATTTCTCTCGAAACTTATTGTGTAACATGTTTATACCTAAATTCTATTGTTTTCGTGAAAATCGCGTTTCCAAATTGTCATGGTAGACAACTTAAAGCCCATTCAAACGTACAAGGAAATAATGTGCACTTTCCTATCTTAACTTTTTAAAATCCATTGGATGACTGAAAGTCAAATTTCGACACTTCCGTTCAAACCGGAAGGTGATTATGATCGCATACATTTTAAAAAGTTAAGATAGAGCAGTGCTTTGTTTAAGTTTATCTATTTGGCCGATAGAGGGCGAAGTGGTCAAAATTGATAATTTTGAGACGCCATTTTCTCAAAAACAGGGAACGTGTATAGAATGGTTCCACTGATCTTAAAAAATAAGTGTATGACATCATAATCCTTAGACGAATGACGTCATGATCAACTTGTGAAACAGTTTTTTTTTTCAAATTATGAATAGTTATTTATTCCTGTTAAGTGTTTCACCCTGTATATGGTTTACGTGATCTCGGCATTTTTATTCAAAGCACCGTAAATATACACATATAAAAATGTATTGTATTTTCCTGTTTTTATGCAATTATTCAATTAAATTTATCGGCCATGATGATAGATGAAGGTTAAGGCTACCTTCAACCTAATATATAAATATATATATATATATATATATATATATATATATATATATATATATATATATATATATAGTAACGTATTTAGGATTTTGTTTCGGGAGGCGTCCTCCCTCACTTGAAAATACGCCCACGTCTATGATGTGTGTGAATATATATATATATATATATATATATATATATATATATATATATATATATATAAGGTTTATATCAATGTTAACAATTTGTAAAATTTTAAAATAATTTTAGGTTTAACATGTAATTCAAAATGGGAAAAAACTTAAATAATAAATAAGACCTTTTGAAAAAGCCTAAGACGAGCGAAAGGTCAAGAAAATAGCAAGTTTCATTATAAAACATAAACCTATACCCAACAAAACTAAATGCTAAATATCCGGAAAATCAAGTTTACTGTCAGTAACATATTCCACAAATTTGAGGAACATGGTAGAGAAAAGGACTTGCTCAGAAATAGACGGCCTCGTGTTTTAGACGGCAATGAAAAATTGAACATTGTATTATCTCCGCAGGAAAATCCACACGTTTCAACAGATTCATTGGCCCAAAATCATGATACGTCTTGAGGTACGGTTTTTGAAACACATTTATAAAGTATATCTTATCCAAGAACTTTTGGAAGACGACTATGTCCTAGCGTTTTTTCTGAAATTTATTGAGTGAGGCTACATTTAATTTTATTCCGTACTTTTCTTATTAAATTTTGAACGGTCGCCATTTTGAAATAGCTTGGCAGAATCGCGCCAGAATTTAGGAGCATACTGTATGAGATAAGAGCTTTCCAATGTATGTGACAAATGTCAAAATATGTTCTTTAAAATTCAATATTATTTTACATGTCGAGGTATCTGACGATGAACAAAAAGTGTTTATATTTTCAAGTTCATCTGTTAAGTTTTTGCAGTGGTTGCAAGTTCGTTTAGTACTAAAGCGGTAATTCGTTTTCGAGAGTGTGCACGATCACATTTAAATTTCAAAATCTGTGACGCTTGTTGCAAAGCATTTTTTTGAGTTAGTCAAAATGCCTCGGGTGCGTAGTATTCGTCGACTTACCCAACTTAGTGACTGAGAGGGGTCGAATTGTTTGGTTGCGTGAAGCCCGTCTGTCGATAAGAGAAGTTTCCAGAAGAACCGACAGATCTTCACGCAGTATATTGGAGTGTGAACGGGCGTAGACTCACAGAGCGCCAAGAGAGACTTCTGGCTTTTAGTACATCGCCGAATACACGCTGTTGAATTTGCAGCACCATCCACAGACTTTAGTAGCCCTTACTCGCGAAGTTCACGTAGACCGGAATGAGATACCCCAAGAATATATCGACAACTTTATTAGAAGAGAGCCTAGTCGTATGTATACCAAAAATTGTTAAAATCGGAGGAGCACATATAGGTGTTTACCTTTTTTTGTCACTCAGTATATATATATATATATATTTATTTATATATATACATATATATATATATATATATATATATATATATATATATATATATTATATATATATATATACATACATATATATATATATATATATATATATATATATATATATATATATATATATATATATATATATATATTATATATATATATATATATATATATATATATATATATATTGTTTAATGCTAAATATCCGGAAAATCCAATCTCACAGAGTACTGTTAGTAAAATATTCCATAAATTTGAGGAACATGGTACAGTAAAGGACTTGCACAGAAGTGGACGGCCATGTGTTTTAGACAATGAAAAATTGAACATTGCATTATCTCTGCAGGAAAATTCACACGTTTCAACAGTTTCATTGGCTCAAAATCATTTTAGGTCTAGAGGTACAATTGGCAGGTTTTTGAAAGCAGAAAAATACCATCCTTATAAAGTATATCTTTTCCAAGAGCTTTTAAAAGATGACTATTACAGGCGTTTGCAATTTTGCCCATAACATTATTTTCGGATGAATGTACCTTCTTTTTAAACGGAGTGGTTACAGACACAATTATCGTTTCTGGAGTCAGGAAAATCCACACTGGATATGTGACGCCCATACGCAGCTTCCCCAGAA
The DNA here is from genome assembly GCA_030620095.1 of Kuschelorhynchus macadamiae. Lineage (NCBI taxonomy): Eukaryota > Metazoa > Arthropoda > Insecta > Coleoptera > Curculionidae > Kuschelorhynchus > Kuschelorhynchus macadamiae. Next base: position 138,778 of record JAUTXW010001092.1, on the reverse strand, counting down.
AGTAAATGTATGGGCAGGTATAATTAATAACCGAGTTATAGGGACATTCTTTTTTTAAGAAAACCTTACAACTGAACGGTATCTGGACTTCTTAATCTTTGAGTTGATGCCTGCTCTACCTGTTATTTTTCCTAACGACGTAGATCCAGATATACCTAATAAAACAATTTGGTTTCAACATGCTCCACCACATTTTGGTGTGAGAGGATATTTAGATGAAGTATTTACAGGTCGCTGGATCGGACGACTTGATACATTGGATGGCCACCGAGGTCCCCAGATTTAACGCCTTTAGATTACTTTTTTTTGGGGACATCTAAAAGAGAAGGTTTACCAAAACAGGCCAAATAATATTGAAGATTTGAAAACTAGAATTCGAGTGGAGTCAAATAACATACCGGCTGAAGCCATTCGGAATTCCGTGGACGGATTTTATCTTCGCCTGGGAGCATGCCAAGTAGCGAGTGGAGGACATGTTCAGAATTTGCGACATTAAACAACCTTTTTATTTTGTTTTGTTTTGCCTTGCTGTTTTATTAATTTTAATTTTTATTTTCGACAAAAAACTATTGTAGAGTTTTTGAATGCACTAAACAGATATCTAGTAATAAATGAAAAAATAAATTCATTAGTGCAATATTTTTTTTTATTTTGAAATACTTTGACCAAATCGCGCCAAAATTTAGGAGCATACTGTATGAGATAAGAGCTTTCCAATTATGTATCACAAGCTGTATGTTGCCGTTTTAAAAAAAAAGGTGGATGACGTCGTACCATTGACAAATGTCGATACAAAAACAAATGAATTACGTCAAAATGTGAGCAATTAAAAAACTAATTTAACGGGTCCGAGCGTTTTTTCAAAAAGGTATTGGTTGGGGCTATATTAATTCCCGACTTTTGAGCAGCTCTGTATATATATATATATATATATATATATATATATATATATATTATGTTTGGTCTTGAGGGGGATGCAGCCCCATAGCCCCCCCTTGATTGCGCCACTGGGACCAAATCTTTAATTAGATACGATTTTTGATACACCCTATAGTAGAAAATTCAAGAAAGCGTACTTTTTATAAAGAGCATGTTCCACAAAACCAATAATAAAGTTTTCTCTTGGCAAGTCTATTAATAAATCCATGGACAAACTGTATCGTAGATAATCCGAAATAGCAACGCAAGACTACGTCAAAAATCTTACTTCAGTTTCATAGTTCAGAAATAGCCATTAAGAATCACTTATTTTACTTCATAATGAAAATGTACGTTTCTCTTAAGAAAAAAAAATTGCTATTAAAAACAATGTTTAATAAAGCTGATAATGGCTTTAGAAATGTATATAACCCGGGCACCAGCTCATAAAATTGGGTGAAAACTAATAGGAACTTTTTTAAATTATTTGCCAAAAATGACATTGACACAAACACGATTTTATGTGAACAATTACGGTTTCAAATTAAATATTATCTAACATATAATCCAAATCAATTTTAATAATTTTTATTCAAAAGCTGTTATCTCAAGAAACAGCGGCGGGTTTACCATTCCGCTTAAGCGTAGGGCCCCCTCGTCAGTTTGTGAATATCGATAATTGTGAAATAATAGATAATTAAACTTAATAAGTGTGCTTTATATACGTACATATGTATACATATTATTAAAGTATATTTAACTATTGATTCTAATTGATGTTGATTTAACACGGAAAACGAGTAATATAGAAAATAAACATGGCAACAGCGCAACGTATTTTATTTCTCATCGCGATTCGCGCTGGTCTTCTCTTTTGACTTCGCTTTGGATCCGACACGGAAGGTATATTGTATCGTAAATCTAATAAAACGTATAAATTCATAAAAGTGTTTGTCTAGTATATGATACATTGCAGAGACCGTAGATAAGTAAAAATTTTAGGGCCCTCAAAAAAAATATAAGCGTAGGGCCCCCGAAATTTTAAATCCGCCACTGTCAAGAAATGAGCCATTCTTATATTGTTTTTCGGTGGTCAATTCAAAAATAAAATTACCTCTTAAGTCAACATTTGATTTATAGTAGGTTTTCAATATCTTGACAACCTAGTTATATTGCACCACTTAGAGAGATTTTATAGTGGCCCACAAATAACTTTATGGCTCCACGAGTAGAGCAAAAAAAAGCACCTTTCTTCGACACCAAGTTGAAAATCGGTTCATCCAAAACAGATATCAACATTTGATAGTAAAAAGGTTTGACCTTCCCCCATCACTTTATTTTTGAAAATAAACAAAAATCGTCTGAAGCAAAAAAGTGCGTAATTGGTTGAAGAATACAATGCTTATATTTTCAACATACCTCAATTAGGGGAATATAAGAGAAAATTGGCATTAACACTTTTGTGTTGCTGTAACGCCCCCTAGCGTCGAACTTTCGAATTTGAAAATAATTTACAGTGATTACCTTTTGCCGATTTACCTATACATATCTTTTTTGTTTGAGTTCTGTCATTAACCGTTCCCGAGCTACAGCCGACGTCCTCTATTATTGGACCATCCTGTACTTGACTTCTGAAATATGATCCAATAAATAAATTGAAACACAATTAAAATTAAATAACAAATTTATTTCAAATTAAAATCTGAGCTTTTATTTCAACAAGACGCAAAAAAGTTGAGAACTTTCTTGCTTATATCAAAAATAAAATATTTAAAATATTACTTTACACAACACAAATGCACAAAATAACGATTAAAATAAACTTCTCAGTACATTACAAGTGTTTACGATAAGTCTTGCTATACGGAAATTTGGGCATTGTTTTTGCATTAGTTTGACACAAATGCTATTATAACGTTAAAACGACGTTAACCCCAAATACACAACATTTCTATAACATATATTATTCACAAGATTATATGTGGTGAGGGGTATCATTAATATGTAATTTATATTTGGGTCTGACATGTGGAGATGTAGGACTGCGTTAAAATATTTCCCTTCAAAGTAACAGTTTTACTTATATCCAGCAGGTTTATTAAAAGTTAAGTACATACTTGTTAACTAAGTTCACTTGGGACTGTATAACTGTTTTCTCAAATCAAAAAAACTCTTTTAATTATTGTAAAATCAAAGTGGGACAACCTATTTTTCCTACAAGCATATAGAGGGTGGAACAATTAACCGGGATAAATTTTATTGGAAACTATTTATAATTTGTAAAAATTGTAGTAGATATTACCAAACAGATTGTTTGGTAATATCTATTTAATTGTGACATCATATGTGCAAGAACTATGACATCAAACACTTCGTTCTTAATGCAACACCTTGTCTTTTTAAATCAGTAAGACATTCTAAACACACTTGATGTAACATGTTTCATACCCCAATTAAACTGTTTTCGAGAAATTAGCGTCTCATTTTGGACTGTATAAGGTCCAAATGGCGTAGGGCTGTAACGTCCAAACGTTTAAACTTAGAACTTTCGGCTATGTCGGTTGACGTCAAAAAATATGAATAGTTTCCAAGTAATAAATTTGTTCCAGTTAAATGTTGCACCCAGTATACAATGCTAAAACTTTGTACGCATGGCAGATTTTCTATGGATTGGATTACCATCAAAACTAAAAATTTTATTTTTTTATCGTTCTAGTCTTATATATCTATTAATCTAATCTAAGAAGTGCCTATTTACTAACAAAAATACTACATTTTAAACCACAACATTTATGTCTGCTCTAAGTGTGTATTTAAAATATGTTGAATCAAGATATAAATAACGTATTATGCTGCCAACAACAAACTTGAATTTAATTCTGGTTATTATTTACAAAAACAAAAAAAAACTTAAAATACAATCTGGTTCATTTAAAATGTATTAGATGGACACCAACTTCATTAAAAAAAAGTATTAATGAATACCTTCATGCTGTTTGAGTATGTAATAGACGATGAGTGTGTAACACACCAATAGAGAAATGTATAATACAAATACTATAATGAGTTAATTTATTTTGCCTTGACTGGGCTAATTTACGCGAGTACACATGCTGACCCAACAGGAACAATAACCTAAATATGATAAATACTGAAACAAAACTTGTAATGCCGAGATAATAATTGTACACTGCAATACACTATACTACAATTGAAAACTAACAATTTTAAAATGGTATGTTTGCATACTTGGCAGTATCTTTCAGCCGTATTTAACCAATGAATGTTGAATCTTTATGGTAACTGGTCAAACTTGTAATGGCACTTGAGGGTAAATCACGACCTACTTGATTATTCACACAAACTGATCGTCGACTGAAAGATTTCTAAACATTTCACGAAAGTTATATTAACAAAAGCCAGTTGGTCAAACGCACTTGAAAAGTACGATTTCATAGACCTTCTTTCTCAGGAACGTGAAAAATTTTCCTTGCACTGCAAGAAAATATTAGACACTATATTAAGGAAATATTCTTGTTGTTCATTTTCCCCAATAAAATATTCCTACATAAGTAAATATGTACATTAATCTAATGAGTGACATATTTGAATTAAGTTAGGTTGAAAATAGCTCTGGCTAAAGAAAACTTTATGTAGAAAATAACAAAATACTGTTAATGTTGAGTGGTTTTAATAAAACTGATAAATCTTGATTTTGAAACACACACTGAAGTTCTATCTCTCAAAATCTTGAACAGACTTTAAACACGCCATTTCAAAGATATATTAACACTGACTTTTGTCACATATACTTACGTACATAAGTTTTATGGATTTAACTAAAAAAAAAAACCATAAAATTTAAAAATTCAATTTTGGATTAGATACCATACTCAAGCACAATGAAATATTTTAACCAACCAATAGTGGTAGAAACAATATTAAAAATTACGTACATATTGAAAATTAATACATTAATTGAAATACTCAGTAAATTGTACCTAACTGCCACCGACAAAACCTTCAATCGATGATCAGTCACAAAAGCATTGCTTCGAACATTATTAAAACTAATCAGCCAAAATAAAAAACGATACAAATAATACCAAAATTGGTTACAAATTGATTTGGAATAAAATTGATTAGTGTCACTCGTTGGAGTTGACAGTATTTGCGTCATTTTTAGTACCATCTTCTCTAGCCCTATCGCCGCCTCCATCTTCAGTAGCAGAATTGCCATTTGTTTCTACAACTGGAACGATTGCAGGCTCTGTACCATTTTCTTCGATATTACCATTGTTGCCAACATCCCCATTCGAATTTGGGTAGAAGTCAATCCAGCTAGACCACTGTGATAGGCTCCCTACGAATTCCTCAATCATCCATCTTTTTGGCGGACCGAAGCTCTCGTTTTTTACTGCTTTTTGGTAGCATGAATTGAAGATAGATCGCACTTTTTCCAAGCGTTGCATTCTCCTAAAGAATATGGAATTTCAGAAGACGGCGCGCAATATAATAGATTAAATATTGATTAACCGATTACGATTTCTTAAAATCTATATATCGATTAAGCGGCTTACCGATTATTCTATAAATCTATTTTTCAATTAATCGATTATTCGACCTTTTAGTTAATCGATATTTTAATTATTCGATAAATTGATAACTTTATAGGGTATCGAACAGTGGCGGCTTTTCCATAGGGTCATTTGGTCAATGACCCCCCAAAAATATTTCAGAAAATAAATTATTCGTTTGACCGTCCCTCCTAAGAGTTGCAATAAAACGCGAACCTTGGGAAAAGTTAAATACGCTACATTAATAGCCGTGCGCGGCGGTTCGAATGGTCTCTTTGCGTTCCTTAGGCATAATAAAATACGCTATACTAAGCTAGGCTGGGCAGATTACCTTAAAGCTTGACGAAAGTACCCGAAGATTTCACAGCTACCGAGTGGCAGCAGAACGTGATAGCAAATGGAATATGAAATCGCGATTTGGGTCATCAGCCGACCTTTTCTCATAATTCGATCGATCGGTCGCGGCATCACGTCGGCATGCGGAAGTTCAGTTGTTCAGAGGTCGCGCGATCGATATTCTAACTCGATATTGTTTCGGAGGTTTTTAATCGATGAAAATTGATTTATATACTGTTTCTCGTAATATATATTTTTTTATTTTTATGATCCATGTGTAAGTTGGAAATATACAGGAACTAAAATGTTGGTAATGACTAGCGCAAAAAAATAAAAAACTAAAAAGTGCTTACGAACTTAATTTTGCAAAAATAACCAATTTCAATGTTTGAGTTGTGAATGTATATGAAATAAAATGTCGGTAGTGCAAAAAATTAAACAACTAAAGAGTGCTAACGAACTTAATTTTGAGAAAATATCCGAATTCAAGGTAAGTGGTCGCAATTAGCCAGAACTTAGTATACGACAAACTAGTAAAGACAAAAATAAAGAGGTTCATCGAAACTTTCGGAAAAGTATGTACTACTTAGCTAACTGGATATGTGGTTGTGAAGTCTCTAACTCATTTTACTGTTATGTTTGTTTGTTGTTTTTCTAAGGACTCGTCATTATGGTGCAAAACCGGTGTTAAAGACTTAAAACACTTAAAAGAAAAAATAAAAAAACATGCGTTTTCTGCAGATCACATGAAATGTTCGGTGAACTATGCTACGCTCAGAAGTGTTGATATTCGCAATCAGCTAGACACAGCTTATAGAAAATCCCTTAAAGATTTTAATGAAAATGTATCCAAAAATCGTAATATTTTAAACAAAATTATAGATTGTGTAAAATTTTGTGGGGCATTCGAGCTGGCACTACATGGCCATGATGAAACAGCTTTGTCTGAAAATCCAGGGGTTTTTCGAGGGCTTATAAATTTTGTTGAGGAGTTGGGCCAAAGTAGACTATCCGCCTTAGCAATGTTAAGTATCGAAAAAGCTTTGATAAAAGGAATGTGCGTGCAATTTTAACGAACGTGTCATTCAGCATTTTTCCAATTCTAAAGAACGAAGAGTAGACCTGAACTTCAAGAGAATTTAAAGATAAGATATTTATTTTTATTTTAAGTATGCCGATTTTTAAATTTGTTATTGACCTCCCAATATAATTCACCACGAGCCGCCACTGTTGGAAACCTTTCTAGAGGAACAAAGATTGGGCGAGATTATATTTTAATTTGCTTGAGGCCCAAAAAAAGTAATACTTGATTAAATAAATGGTAAATGGCGAAGACATATTTGAAAGAACAAGCAGGTCTCTTTTTTTGATATCTGATTATAGTCATCTAATAAGTGACTATAGTTTGAAGCCCAAAAAAGTAACACTTGATTAAATAGTTGGTAAATGGCGAAGATATATTTGAAAGAACAAGCAGGAGGTTAAATTTCAATAAATTGCTTTAAAATACGTAACCAGATAGGTCTGGTCCCTATTAGCTAATATGTGACTATAATCAGATATTATCTGACTATAGTAAGTTATAATCTAACTATAGTCACATATTATCTGACAGCTATGATCTGACTAGTCAATTAAAAAAACTTACCTTACCTGGCCCTAGAAGCCTTTCGTATTTTTAAATATAAAATAAAAAGTTTACATTATTTCAGTCATTCTAAGGAAAGAAAAATCTGTTAAAAAAAAAGAATTTGAATAGTTTCACTTTATATGACAAATATTTTACAGTGAGGATTAAGTTTGTTTTATTTTGTTTAAACATTTTATGTTTATGCCCCAACTTGGCTTGACTTGTGTTTGTTAAAACCGATTCTGTGTCTTGGTTTTTAAAATTAGTCATTGCAAGTAGCGTCCGCACTAATTAGAATTTTGTTAAACAATTTATTATTTAAGAAAAGTTTTTGAGGGCAAATTTTCCGGATTAATAATTAATTTTTATTTTCGACATTTTTATGCCGATTTTCCAAATTTTCTGCAGATTTACCTTGGCTTCCAAGACCAATTTTGAATTCCCCGACAGGATTTTCCAGAAAAGTGGGAATTCTGTTATAACAGTATCAAGCTTTATTCTACCTACAGCTTAACAACGGGCTGTACAGATGGTTGTCTTTTAACCTTTAAGAACTGAGTGGACCTGCTAAATTTACAGCAAGATTTAGTTCATCTGCGCTAAATATTTAAAACAATACTTTTTTGATGCTTGATCTTGCTGTGTGTTTGTGAATGTACTGTTTATTGAACCTTTACTAGGACACTAATAAGAAGTTTGTATTACGAATTTTAATGTAGTTTAATTGTATCATTTTGAATCAACTTCGTCGACTAGTTTTTGGAAAATTCACTAAAACGGCACTATGAACAATAGAAACACGCCTTATCTCCAGTTTTTATGTATCGATAAATGCTACCTGAGGTGGTGGTTATAATCCACAGGTTAATTAATCCAAATTAAGGATATTGTTCATCGCTAAAGTATAATTAACCCTAAATTGAGTTTTATCTCTAAGTACGAAACACGACCTAAAACTAGGACAGGGTTCTTAGCAATTTTGAATTATCAAATTCCCTGATTTTTCCAGGTTTTTCCTGACAATTTTACGGAAATTCCAGGATATATTTTGAGAATTTATATTTCTTATCAAAAAGCCAACAAAGCGAATGAAACTAAACTTAAATGAAATTGTAAAAGAAATATAAAATATTAAAGAAACTGTTATAGTAATGCAGCAAGTAGCGTTGCTTTAACTGGAAGAGGTATACATTTTTGAAAGGATATTGTGTTCTATTTAAAATTAAGTAAACAAAATGCAGTTATACAAAGCATTTACAAACAAAAAATTAAAATATACTTGAGACATGTCATTATTAAAAATTAAATTTAAAGGGATTATAAAAAAAACAGAAAATAATTATTTTCAATTTTTCGTCTCAGTTCTGATATTTCCAGTTCCATGGATGCTGCTTCCTTTCCTAGTTTTTCTTTTTTTTTTTTGTAAATGATGAAGTTCACTTTCGAGTCTTTTTTTTCGACACCAATTCCTTTTTCTTTCCCTTTTCGGCGATTTTGGTTGTCCAGGGCATCTTGGTAAGTTTTGTAAGCATTTTTAATACATACCTGCATTTTGTCGGAAATATTAACATTTAATGCACCACTTATTTGATAAATTCCGTCATATACTTGTCCTTGGCAGATAATGGACTTCCCAACAGATTTTCAAGTAAAATATTTTTATTTATGGAAAACCCCGACTCAACTGTGGCGTTTCCATGAGAAAGGAACAAAATTAACTTAATAACATTTTGTCCCAAGAAATTGTAGAAAAATGTATCCAATCGAGTAGTTTGACTATATGTTTTGCAAAAATTTATAAATTCGTTATCTATTAGATGCTGGCTATACCGTTGACCACTTTTTTCTGCGATTTCTGCGGAAGTTATTTCTTTTTTGTACAAATACTTAAACATATTTTGGGCACTTATATGTGAAGCTCCTTGATCAAGCATTATGTTTGGTTTTAAGCATGTTACATATTTAATAAACTTATATTTAAGACAACAATGTTCTATTAACTTCTTTATTTGATTTAGCGAGAATGTCTGACATTCCGACAAAAAAAATAAGTTTGTCCTTTTCAGGAACATTAGGTCTTTTAATGATGTTTCAGTGGTAATAGCAACATCAGTCTTATTAGTTAGTAAAAGGATATCTTTAATATCAAAATTTCATTTTAAAATTTGTTGGAGACCAATAGATTTATCGCTATGATTTTTTTTAATGGTTCTAAAATGGCGACAATGTGTGAAAAAATGTAAGTTTTGGTCTTAAAAACGTATCTTTTAAAGCCTTTTTTGTCTTACTAAGTGAAACATTTGACGGAAGCTTAATGGCTTTATCTTCCATCCAAATTTTAAGGGGACATAAAATGTCCAAAGTCCTTTCACAGACTCGAACATTTTCTACCCATCTAATTTTACAAAATGTATAGGGGAATTTGTCACAATTTATAAGAGCCGTAAAACTAGCTCTCCTGGCAGGTGAATCTTTTAAAACATAATATGCTCCCACTAGAAAGTCACACTACTTAAGCCGATTTTCTAGTCGTCCGAATTACTGTTATTGTGAATGGAGCCGGCGGGCAAGTCTGAATATATGGGGGATGTTAAATAAATTTCTTATGTAAGAGCAGCAAAATAATTTTAAGTAATACAAGGGATGATAAATAAATTATGGTTATATAATATATATGTTAAATATAATTATAGTTATATAAACGCGACGAAGTAATTTTGGGTAAATGCAATCAAGCTGGTGGAAACATTAATTTTATTATTTTTCCAGGTTTAGTGTAAAATTACTTTCTATTATTTTTTGTAAATTCCCTGACTTTTCCCTGAGTTTTAGTAGGATTTCTGAATTACCTGACTTTTCCAAGTCGCTAAGAACCCTGTAGGAAACGGGTTGCCGGCGCGTCACGTATCAGTCTCACGTCTCTCCGGGTCAGGTTGATTTATACTAATCTTGCTGGAAACACACTTTTAACCGGTACCGTCACCTATCGTTTTTTATTCATTGGCTCATAGTCAATATTTATAAATGCATAAATAATAATTTAGAATTCTTTATATATTAAATATTGGGAAAATAATATTTTTAATTTAAAAATAAATATAAACGTCATAAATATTAAATAATTTAGAACAAAAAAAAAACTAACTAAATATTTGAACTCGTCTTCTCAATAATATTCCAAATGAGTTCAAGAAAATGAAAAAGTTAAACTTAAATAAAAAATACAGAAAAACTAGCAAGATTTGGAAGAAAGAATCAAACATGGCAAGCCTGGATGCTGATCAAAAAGTGCAAAGCTAATAGGGTTAAATGATCAAACTTGTTTGAAATTGAAATATCCGATTGTCTTGATTTAATTTATTTCAAAAGGAATTACTTACTGAGGTTTGTAATTAATCTCCCCTTCCACGCTACCGCATTCGTTGATCACTTGCCAATTGGAACTGACCGTGCTGGTGTTGCTCCCAGTGCTCTCACTGCGTTGGCGCCGAGCTCCTGTTCCGCCTACAGGTATTGGAGAGGTTTTTCTATGTCCCATATTGGTAGGAGACAAAACTTTGTTCTTGCTGCGTATGAAAATCGTAAGTTAAGTATAAGCATATATTTACTAAAATGTGGTTTACCGAATAACTAAACTATAACAATATGCTAACCAAACCATATTTGATTTCGTTGTTTGAGTTGTTAAATGCTATAACGTAAGTATGTCAAAAGGTAAACCAGGAAAACAACTTTTAAATTTAAATTAATAATGATTTCTTCAAACTGGCAACTTCCAATAATGTATCAGTTATTTAATAATAATATTAAAAATAATAATATTACCGACCTATTACGTGCCTTCCAACCCTATATAAGATCCTCACAGCCACAATTACCGGGAGAATAGAACAACATCTAGCACACAAAAACATTCTAACGGAAGAACAAAAAGGGTGCAGGAAAAACAGCCGAGGATGCAAGGAGCAGGTCATTATAGACAGCGTCATCATGGAACAAACCAGGAAAAAAATATAGAAACCTTCATACTGGATACATAGATTATAAAAAAGCCTTTGATTCGATACTCCACAGTTGGCTAACCAGAGTACTAGAATTATATAAAGTCATAAAAACATAAGGCAATTTCTTACGCAAATCATGAGAACGTGGAAAACTAAAATCAACCTGAGAACACAAAAAGAGCACATCGAAACAGAAGAGATCTACATCAGAAAAGTTATGTTCCAGGGAGATTCACTCAGCGCTTTGTGGTTCTGCCTCTGTCTCAATCCACTCTCAAACACACTGAATAACACAAACTTCGGATTCCAAATTAAACACCAAAAAAATAACCTACACAAAATAAACCATCTCTTGTACATGGATGACATATAATTATATGCAAGCACAAAGGCACAGCTAAAGGAACTCCTTAAAATCACAGAAACGTTTACCCTGGACATCAACATGGAATTTGGTATAAGTAAATGCAAACTACTTCATATCAACAAGGGACAGTGGAAAGACCACCCTACGGAGGAAACAATCAACAATGAAACTATAGATAACATGCTCAAAGAAGAAACGTACAGATACCTAGGCTTCCATCAAAGCACCAAAATTAACCACACTCGTATCAAATCAGAGCTCAAGACGGAATTTAAAACCAGACTTACAAAGCTACTAAAAACAAAACTGAATTCCAAAAATCTAACGAAAGCTATTAACACCTCCGCCATACCTATTCTTACGTATTCGTTTGGTATCATTAAATGGTCACACACAGACTTAGAAAACATTCACATTCTCACACGCTCTGAATTCACTAAACACAGGAGGTTACATCCCAACGCATGCAAGGAAAGACTCACCATCGAGAGAAAAGAAGGAGGAAGGGGAATTATAGATATACAATCGCTAAATAAAAAACAAATTTACGAATTCAGAAAATTCTTCCACAACAAACAAACTAACCTCCACAAGGCAATAGTGAAGGCAGACAAGAATACACCGCTCGACCTGTCTCAAACGAGCCACGCAGCAGACGCACACAGTCACATCCAATCACGACTAGAAAAGATGAACACCTGGTCTGAAAAAACACTTCATGGAAGACGTAGATACCACATAAAGCAAGACCATATACATAAAAAGCTTTCATATACGTGGTTACAAGAAGGGCAGCTGTTCCCTGAAACAAAAGGCTTCCTGCTTGCCATCCAGGACAAAGTCATAGCAACCAGAAATTACCGAAAGCACATCATCAAGGACATAACCATTGAAGACGAGAGGTGTAGGAGATGTCACCAGCAGAGAGAAACGATCGATCACATAACAAGTGGATGTAGAATAATGACCGGAACTGAATACACCGCGAGACATAACTCATCGTAACAGATCATGTAAACCTTGAAGTTGTTAGTTTTTTTCACGGACCTAGGTGTTATCTTTAATGAAAATCTAACTTTTAATCTACATATTGATAACATTGTACTTAAGGGTTTTAGACTTCAGGGTTTTATAAAGCGACATACGAAACACGTAACTGATACTAAAGCAATTGGCTCTCTATAACTCATTGGTTTATAGCATTCTAGAATATTGTTATACAATATGGAGTCCATCATACCAGTGTCACATCGACAGAATTGAACAAGGTCGTTCATCAAGCATTAGCCACAACATACAAACTAACAGAGAACACAGACCCTTACTACCATTATACACCAACATCTATACTTGAAAACGAAGACTACAAGCTCTACTTGGACATTGACATCCACACAGATAAAACAATCCCCGCAAATAGACCCGATATCACCTTTCAATCCAAAAAAGAGAGAATCACTTATTTAATTGGCTGTCCCCAACAACGGGAACATCCAAGCGAAATACAGTGAGAAGATCGCCAAATACACCGACTTGGCAATGGAAGTAAAGAGACTGTGGAAACAGGAAAGAGTCATCATTTTTCCTCTCAATTAGGACTTAATACAGACATTCACAGGAAAATCCAGAAATCGGTCATTTTGAAAACATGTAGCATAGTTAGATCATTTCTTAAAACACAATAGTTGTTTTTTTTCCATTTCCTTTTTTTTTATTTTTATTTTTTGTACTGACTTGGTATAACCCGTCAGTATAAAATACAACCACAGGAATACTGTGAAACAACAAGTCATAATAATAACAATAATAAGACGGCATTAGATATATTTCATGTTTTAAAAACCCAGTATGTCAGTTGAAATAATTATATTATTTATAATATTAAAAAAGAAACACAAACAACTACGATCCCGCGACAACTTCAACGCGAAATAAGCCGCTATTTCATTCAAATCAAGCTGTTATATTTTCATGAATGTCATATGTGTGATCCAAACTATGAAACCATACTCCTAGAAAGATGGAACATACGAAACATAAAGATTAATAATACAACATAGTGGATCCCCTCGACATCCTTATTAATAATCCATGATAAATATCCAAGCCTTTTTTTCCGTGATCAAGCAAATTAAATGCTTTGCTGCTGAAGTCCGTATACATACAGACTACTTTATAACCCCTTTCCATGTTTTCCCCTATAAAATTTGTTTAAATACAAATATTACTCATTAATGGATTTTCCTTCCACAAACCCATGCTGTCTCTCCACTATAAGTTATTAAAAGCTCTCTCCAAAAATGGTAACATTAACCTTTCCAAAACATTACAATGACCTATAGCTTTTTATGTCTGTGTTAGGACCCGACTTAAATATGGTTGATATAAATGGTTTTTATTTGTGGTATACAGGGTGATCCATTAAGTAGAATGGCCTCCGGCCATAACTCGATAACTGCTAATCATAAAATTATGGGGAAAAATATTTATCGGCCAAATGAAATAACTGTAAATTTCGAAAAATGGCCTTTAGGGGGCGTAACAACAACTCAAAAATGGAAATGCCGATTTTCTCTTGAATTTTCCTAATTAAGGTTTGTCGAAAATATAAGCATTGTATTTTTCAGTCAATTGTGCAATTTATCATTTGTTTTTCTATTTTCAATAATAAAATGGTGGGGGAAGGTTAAACTTTTATTTTCAAACGTTTATATCTCTGTGTTGAATGAACCAATTATATTGAACTTGGGGTTAGGAAAGGTTAGGTTTGCTCTTCAATTAGAGCTATTAACTGTGCCGTAATGCTTCTATTAGTGGTCACTAACTGGGGTTTTCTCATAATTCTTCAAATAATATGGATTTTCTCAAAAAAATCAAATGGTATGATATGACTTTTTAGCCATAATTTAATTTAAAGTTTTAAAAGGTATTGAAATGGTGGGGGAAGGTTAAACTTTTATTTTTAAACGTTTATATCTCTGTGTTGGATGAACCAATTATATTGAACTTGGGGTTAGGAAAGGTTAGGTTTGCTCTTCAATTAGAGCTATTAACTGTGCCGTAATGCTTCTATTAGTGGTCACTAACTGGCGTTTTTTCATAATTCTTCAAATAATATGGATTTTCTCAAAAAAATCAAATGGTATGACTTTTTTGCCATAATTTAATTTAAAGTTTTAAAAGGTATTGAAAGAGGAGAGAAAGTGACATGATAAAGTGAAAATTATTTTCATCTGTCATTTCAACTAAGCCTACAATTATAGAAAAACTAAAAAAAAAAACAAAATAATTTTTATGTTTTTTCTATAATTGCAGGCTTAGTTGAAATGACAGATAAAAATTTTTTACTTTATCATTGTCACTTTCTCTCCTCTACAAATTGGTGAGGTTAGTTTTTCAATCCGACGTTTCGGATTCGGACGACCGTTAACAACTTTTTTAATTTAAATACGGACCTCGATTTTTTATTTCACTATAAATTTAAATTAAATTATGACAAAAAAGTTATATCATACCATTTGATTTTTTTGAGAAAATCCGTATTATTTGAATAATTACGAAAAAACGCCATCTAGTTACCACTAATAGAGTCATTACGGCACAGTTAAGAGCTCTAAGGGAAGAGAAAAAAAAGCAATTTTTTTCTAACACCAAGTTCAATGTCACGGTTCATCTAAAACAGAGATATAAACGCTTGAAAGAAAAAAAGTTTAACTTTTCCCTGCCGCTTTATTATTGAAAAAAAAAAAGATTGAGAAGAAGTTGCATAATTGCCTGAATAATACAATGCTTATATTTTCGAAAAACCTTAATTAGGAAAATTCAAGAAAAAAAACGGCATTTTCATTTTTGAGTTGTTGTTACGTCCCCTAGTAGCCAATTTTCGAACTTTAAATAATTTCCAGTTATTTTCTTTTGCCGATTTACCTACGAATATTTTTTCCCCATAATTTTATGATCAGTTAACGAGTTACGACCGGAGACCAATCTTAATGGATCACCCTGTATAATGTGTTTCCATGTTTGAAATATAAAGTTCATGTGTATGTTGATTCTTGAAAAAATTTACATTTTTTTAGGTATGATTATTGTTTTTCGATCTTTTTCCTTCTTTAACCCTTATTCCCGAATTCTCAGAAAATTTCAAATATTTTTGAAAATTGACAAATTTTACTAATATAATGATCAGAACTAAATGTCAGCTTTAATTACTAAAACAAGGCTTACAAGTACTTAAATTATTTGCTATTACGCCACAACATGGCGCCTCAAGCATTCACTTCTATTAGCTTTCTGCAAAAAAAGTGCTGTAAGAGTAACAAAAAATGTATTAATGAATATAATACAATAATCCATTTTATGTGTATGGCAAAAGACTTACAGGAAGGTAAAGAGTTTTGTGCGAAAATTGTGAACACGAAAACGTAGACCATCTTAACGACTCGGCTTCATGTGTTAATACAGTTATAAACAACAATGTGAATAACGATAGTGAAATTCAGAGCCAATCAAGTGATAGTCATAAATGAGAGAAAATAAAGTACTAAACAAATTAGAAAGTATAATGGGCGATAAAAAAATAAATTGTTGTTATTTAAAATTTCCACAATCGAAAATTCAAAAAAGGGCGTTCAGTGCCATTCTAGCATGGTTTTAAACCAAACACAAAAAAAACCTTACATGGCGCACCCGAGAAAATGACAAACGTCCAACAAAAAAAACCTAAGCAACTTACATTTATCAAAGCTTTTGGATTTGGAAGTTTCACTCTAATGTTAAATATTCGCAGAAAAGCCGAAAACTCGTGGTAGTTTTAACTGATTCAACCCATGTGTACCAGATATTTACTTGGAAGATGTTATAAATGCTAAAAACTGACCTCAAACGGATTTAGAAAACCCCCGCAACCGAAACACGAACCAGAACACAAAATGACCAATCTATAAAAAAGGCAGCGATGAAAACGCGAAAAAGTATCGGCAGATATCTATAATCCCAACATTTGGTAACATTTTTGAAATAATTCTCAAGCCATTCATAACATCTATTCTGGAAAATAAAAAATTGCTAAATCCTAGTCAGTTTGGTTTCCGATCAGGACTATCGACTAACAAGGCCACATTCATCCTAATTGAATACCTAGTCCAGGGTCAAGAAAGGAGTGGAAGTGGAATATAATCCTCTGTGATCTCCCCAAGTCCTTCGACAGTGTAGTTCATAAAAGGCTCTTATACAAGATAAGCAATTTTTTTAATGTTTTTTGGGGAAAATCTAGGAAATTTTTAAGATCCTATTTATGTGTGTGAACACAATGCGTAAGCGTAGATTGAGTTGACTCTGAGGTCAGACATTTTAAATATGGAGTCGCACAGGGGTCAATCCTGGGACCAATTCTTATTACCCAAAGGATACAACTTTGGTCAACCCCGACCCCTATGTTCAGTTACTCGAAGAGAAAGATCTGTTATTTGAAGAAAAACTGAAAAATGGGTCCAGCAGAACAGGCTGTTTAAAAATACTCTCTCAAATGATCCAATCACTTAGCCGAATTATTAATTGTTTAAGAAGGTTTAAGTCTTATCTATTATGCCTTATTTTATTCACACTTGACATATTGCATCCAATACTGGGGAAATGCCATAGAGGTAAATAAAATTTTCATTATGCAAAAAAACTATCATATTGCTGCATGATTCTGGACATCGTTATCACTGCAGACCACTGCAAATTTAAAAATTTTAACTCTTCCCAACATCTACATATGCCAGTTAATGGCATGGAAATACACAAAATCAAAAATAGGTTTACTCTGAACTGTGACTTTCACACCTATGCGACGAGAGAGAGGCGTAATCTGCGTTTTCCGCGTTACAGGCTGCTATGCAAATCAACGATTAACCCGCTTGAAA
Organism: Kuschelorhynchus macadamiae; assembly: GCA_030620095.1. Taxonomy (NCBI): domain Eukaryota; kingdom Metazoa; phylum Arthropoda; class Insecta; order Coleoptera; family Curculionidae; genus Kuschelorhynchus; species Kuschelorhynchus macadamiae. The sequence continues at coordinate 121,037 of JAUTXW010001092.1, read as the reverse complement.
ATCAAACTGTATAATAAATTTAGTGTCAACACTAAGGACTTATCGGCAAAAGCCTTCAAAAAAAGCTATGTTGGTAAAAATTCCTTTCCACTCTGTGGAGGAGTACATGGCGACGCCGCTATCTATATGATCGTTCATTTTAATTGTATGTTATATAATGTTTAGTCTAGTTATTGTATATATGTTCGTATTTTACTTATATTGTATCTATTTTTGTCTGACTGTTACATTTGTAAATTCATACCTAACTTATGGTATAGCCTTTTGAGGTTACTACAGCCAACAACTTTTTAATTCTACTTTATTTAACATTGCAAATTACTTTTTGTGAGAGATAAAATTTTAACACTTACTTGCCTTTTAATACTTCAATTTGTATCTCTTACATACATAAAAACATGGACGTTTAATAACTGAAAGGGCCTTTAATACTAGACAGAATTTGAACGTCCCACTTCCTATCCCCAGAACAACCTTGGTAAAACATTCAATTTTATATGAAAGTAAAAAAATGTACAATCACCTCCCACAAATATTTAGAAATATAGAATGTCTTAAATTGTTTAAGAAAAAAAGTAAAATGTAGCTTGGAGGCAAAAGTATATTACAACTTAGAAGAATTTTATAGTATACCATATATTTTTTTTTCTTTATTACTCATGTATTTTAGGTCCTGTTGCTAAAATCTGTACTAAAATTTGTACCTTTATGTATAACATGCAGTTACTTATTTTATAGTGTATGTTCATTTATTTTATTTTTCCAAAGACTAGACCCCAATATTTTTATTTTTATAGAGCTTACTTTGTTGATAAGGACTATATGTTCTTTTAACAATAAAGTATATTTGAGTTTGAGTTTTGAGTTTATATTATACAAAACAATATTTATACTGAAGAGCACGAAATATATGTATTTTATAATATCCTATTAAGGAATTTACCTTGTATCATCTGGATCTAGAACATCCATTGCAGCATCTTCAGCAATTGGAAGAGTAGTTACTTTGTTCCTAAAACAAATGAATCTTGCTTCATGGTCACACAGAAAAGAGGTTTCAATCAAACTTGCCTTATCGAAATTGTTCGAGGCATTTTAAAGAACTATTTTCAGTTTTTTTAACATTCCTTCAAAACTTACCCATTTACTCCACCATTTGTGATATCCATAGCCTCGGTATCTGGTGGGCTAAAGAAAACAAATTATTAATAGCAAATATAGAGGGTCGCTGGTATATATGCAATATAGGAAAACGGTCGATCATTTCCAAAAGTATGAGAGTTAGCAAAAAACTCTAAATATACAAATTTTAGTTTTAACAAATTTTTAATAACAAGAGAAATGGCAATAGGCAGAAAACTGCATGAATAAACATACCTGTTGCTATCTTCAAAGCCAATATCCATAGGTATTGTAGAAGAATCACTGGAATTTTCATTTATTTCAAATAACAGAAACGATTCGCCTTGGAGCTTCTTCTTTTTCTGACTACAAAGTATTTTATGCATTATGCTAATATCTCACAATCAAAGCAAATGTTTCAAATAAAACAAACGCAAACTGCTAAATACGAAGCTTGAAGCCATTCATAATAGAAATCGAAATGTCTATGAGCAAACGTAAAAAGCAGTTATGTGAGGTTTTTAAAGGTTTTTTAAGGTTAGTTTTCTCAAAAATTATTTGTTATAAATAATAATATCAAGGGGAGGATAACTAGTTTAAAGCTCTGAACAAAAATCATTTTAAATCCTGATATATCTCAATTATATTATTAAAATGTCATTTAAATAGGTTTTCATCACCAAATATCAACCTAAATTTTTAAATTTATGATTAAATTAACTATATAACATAGATCGAGAACTTCCATCCCTTTGGTCAATTAGGAAATCGTGGTTGTTAGAATTAGATGGAAATGTATTTTAAGAAGCAAGTGATATGTGTTCCACAAGATCAGAACAATGAATGAGCCCGGAGAGTTCTAAACCAGCTTTTTATACTTGACCTGTGGTCACCGACCATGACCCAGGGATACATTTTCAAATGGAAAAAGTATTTTATGATTGTGTGGAAGAAAATGAATGATCCATATTCACTAGACTTAAGGAACATGAATAATGTATTAGAATGTAATGACTAGCCCAGATTAAACACTTGTTATAAAACAAGGTAGAGCATATATTCACTGAAGTAGTTTCACATAAGTTATAGAAATTAGCGCGTGCATCTTCTCTTTACTTTGGGGTCTTACGGATAAATATTCTTACTGGGGCTTTATGAGACTTGAGTGTATTAAATTTAGGAGTAGACATGTTTACTCCCCAGAGTGCGTTTCCCTACAGTAAGATACTTTGCGGAAGCTCTGGAGGAAGGTGGGGGGATCATTTAGCGATTTTTTACTTATCCTCCTGATTAAAGAAGATATGTTTTTTAATGACAACCTACCTAATCTAAATGTTAAAACGGACAAAAACAAAAACTGGCTTTAAAATTTCTTTCCCTTGTTTTTTTTTGTAAATATCTAATGCAGTGATTAAAAATGGCTACATTTATTAACCATTTAATTTTTCAGTAAAAATACTACAAGTGGGATTTATTATCATGGATGGAATTTTCTAATTTTTGTTTCATTTCATGTTGATCCAGATACATAAAAATAAATCAAAATCGTAAAAATAGACTTCACATGGGAAAAGTTTGCGTCTTGCTATCATTTTAACAATAATTTTTATAATGGTTAAACAGAAAATTCTACAATACAAAATACCAATTTGCTTTACCTAAACCTGAGATAGCGGTTTTAAATGAGACTGCAACATTTAAATTACCCATTGCAGCTGGTCAGTTTATTACAATTTGGTTTTGACAACCCGATCCCCTTGTTTAGCGGGCTCTTAGTAGTTTTTATAAAATCCACTGTAGCGCCGGGTTTATCTAACTTCGTAATTCATATTTGTTAATCTCAATTCGTTATGCCTAATATGTATTTTAATAATGGTTTACCAAATTTCTTATTTTCTATCCCTAATCCTTAATTTTACGCCAACTATCATTAGGCATTTTTGACATAGGCGTTGCTAATTCTTAATTTGTAAAAGTGAAAGTTATGAACCTGCCAAGACAAGCTCTCTTTTTGCACATAAGTATGAGAATAGTAACAACTAGGGTAAAAAATCCGCCTTAAAATGTAATACTTGATTTAACGTTATGAAATAAAAAGACGACTATAAAGCAGAAATTATCAATTACGAAATTGGATAAACCTGACCCATGTCTTAACCATCAGTTTAAACCTTAAAAATTATATTAAATAACCACATCAAATCAAAAATCTTAATTAGATTAAATCATTTTAAATCCATCTCTGGTTAACTTTTGTTATGTAAGATTTAAAAGCTACTATTGTCTTTTACTTACCCTGCACTTTCTTCAGCATAATTTGAAGAATTTGACGATCTCGAAGGACTACGTGATTCATCAGTCTTTACATCATCGGAATGCTTCTTCTTTGAAGATCTAAGGACATTTACCATATAAGTTATTTATAATAAGAGTAAGAAAATTGTTAAAATAACTTTATCACTTATACATAGTCAAAAACGCACCATTTTCGTTATACAGGGTGTCAAAGTTTCAATTTTTTGCTCGTTTTTGCGTTTTTTTTCCAGTTCCTTCTGAGACAATTAGTTCAAATTTAGAACATGTATTATTTTTAAGAACCTCTACAATAGACTATCAAAATCGTGGATGGTAGTATACAGGGTGTTAAATTTTTTGCACCACCTACAAGTTTATCTTGCGGAACTTTTTTTTGGAGCACCCTGTACGAATTCTTGATATAAAATTTAAACTCTTTGTTCATTTCTTTAGCTCTTTTGTATTTTGCATTATTCTCATATCTATCACAGTTTTCTACTTATTTGCAATAATCAATGGCATGTAGGCGAAATTAAGCAAAAAATTAAGAAACGGAGTGGAAAGTCACGTGAGAGAAGAGCTTGAACCCTTTGGATGTGGTAAGGATACATTAAGTTGTCTAATAAAATTTTCCATACAAGCACAAATGAAATGTTAAGTGTTGCCGCAATTTTCCTCGTACTGGTAGCAGGATCATTTTCTACTGCATTCAGGACTGCTTCCTCGACTTCAGGAGTCCTAACCGTTGTATTTGCTCCTGCTAAATGAATGGATTTCTTGAATGATCCATTTTCACATAGCCGATTATGTACCTTTGCAAATATTTGTCTATTGGGCACCACGTGATTTGGATATTTCTGTTCATAGAGTCGTCTGGCTTCATAACAATTGCCGTTGGCAAGTCCATCAATGAAATGATTTTCTGCATATTCTTGATTTGTGAATTCAACCATCATTAAACAACTCGAAACAATTATGGAAACGTCAAACAAAAAAATATTTCTTACAAAATGTCAGATTAAAGAACAGAATTAACATATGGCCTCCCTCAGCCTACTACCTTTTTTCCACTTTCATAATTTAGCCTACACTTAAAATTATTGCAAATAAGTCGAAAACTGTGATAGATGCACGTTCTAAGCCAATGAAAATAAGTGACTTTGAAAATAAGGTTCAAAAGTTGATATATTATATACAATACATACTTTATTTTGATATTAGTACATATGACTAATATGACATAAGATACATATGACCGTTGTTGCATTTATAGTTCAAATACTTACATATATATATATTATTTATTTATTTATTTAATGTACTCAAAATTTTACAATTTGTAAGGTATTATATATAAGAATTTAATGTTTAGAGTACAGGTTTTAAGTGTACGATGAATTCACATGAATTTGTGGGTACACTGATTACCAATAAATCAATATTGTTTTACTAATTTTCAGCTATTTTCCCAAAGTAAAGCAAATTTCCGAGAATTACAAGTGAAAACTTAACTCTAGTGTTAAAGTAAATTAAAGTAAGTTTGTCTGAAACCAAGGAATTATATCACAAATCTTATCAAAATTTTCAGCTATCCATTTAAATATTTTCTTTTTATTTCTTTGAAAATTTAGTGCAGTAACCCTAAAGGGAATTTTATTTGTAATTTTAGGTATTATATATGTGAAATGCCTTTGCACAGATGAGAAACGGGTATTTGGCGTAGTCAAGTTTTTATTCCAGTATGCCCTTGTACCTAGACCATGTGACACGCAATCTTCCCGTGACTGATTCTTGAAATATAACTTAAAACATGTCTTTATATATAGTTGTCTGATATTCATAAGTTTTATATTTCTGAACAATATATTTGTTGGATACATCCGTTTTTTAAACATTATTATTTTTAAAAAGTACTTTTGTAGTACAAATAAAGAAGTCAGAATGTTGTTAGAAGCTGCCCCCCATGCGGAGATCCCGTAGCACAAAACCGATTCCACAAGTGCCTGGTATAACATCCGTAGCACATGATACGGTACTATCTGTCTCAGGAAGTAAAATTTGTATATGTTCTTTCTTAATTTCTCCATAACTAGGTTTACATGCTCATGCCATCTCATATACTGATCAAAGTAGACTCCAAGATATTTAATTTTTTCTATTTGTTTAATTTTATTTTTACATTTACAGTTTTCAAAAAATTTACAACCCCAATCATGAATTTTTATTGATACATTTTCTGGTAGGTTCCGATTTGTCATAGTGAAAATTAAGAATTTTGATTTATCTATGTTAAGTGTTAATAGACTTTTATCCAACCAGCACTTGATTTTCTGCATAGTCTGTTCAGCTTTTTTTAATACGTTATTCCAACTATTGTCCTTTATTAATATTACTGTATCATCCGCATAACATACAACCCTATTATCACAAATATCTGTAAGGTTATTCACATATATTAAGAAGAGAATCGGTCCAAGTACCGTGCCCTGTGGTACACCAAAATCAATTCTTTTTGGGTCGCTTTCATAATTTTTTATTTTTACTTTCTGCATTCGTTTATCGAGGTATGATCTAAACAGGTCATTAATTTTACCACGTACTCCAATGTTCTCTAATCTTTCTAAAAGAATCTGGTGCTCCACAGTATCGAATGCCTTTGATAGGTCTAGGAAAATTGCCATTGGTTTATGTCCTTCATTAAAACTCCTTGTGATAAATTCCGTCACCTCGGCAACAGCATTCTCGGTACTGCAGCCATCTCTAAACCCAAATTGATGATTGGACATTAATCCATTTTTTTCCAGATAACCCCAAAGTCTCAATTTTATACATTTCTCAACTATTTTGCTCAAGGTACTTATAATTGCAATAGGTCTGTAGTTAGTTTTTTCTGTCTTATCGCCTGATTTAAATATTGGTATTACAATGGCATTTTTGAAGATATCCGGAAAGACGCTTGTCTCGAGAACACTGTTTACCAGGTGTCTTAGAGGTTTTACCAAAAAAAGTGAGTTCTCCTTAACAAATTCCGCAGAAATACCATCTTCGCCACTAGCTACTCCATTTTTTAATGACATTATTTCTTTTAATAATTCGGTTTCAGAAATTGGAGCCATAAATATGGAGTGTGTCATACTGGCCCGTCGTCAACGGGATTTAGGGGCTTCTCAATTTTGTTTGCAAGTTTCTGGCCTACTTTACAAAAGTATTTATTTAATTCTTCTGCTATGCCCATATTATCTAAAATATCTTTTCCATTATCATCTTTAATTACTTTTATCTCATGTTTAGTATTATTTTCGCCTATGGCATGTTTTATGGAATTCCACATTTTTTTAGGGTTTTTTAGATTGTTATTAATTATTCCTTGATAGTACATATTTTTCACCTTATTTATTAGTTTTGTTAACCTATTTCGGTAATCCCTAAACTCATTTAGAGTTTGCAGGTTACCAGGACTTCTTGCAGATCTTTTTAACTTGTCTCTAATCCTTATTGAAGTTAATATACCTGATGTGATCCATGGTTTGATACGTTGATTTTTTGATTTTATTTTTACTTTATTCGTACAGCTTTTAGTAATGTTTTTGATAGTATTTACAAGTTTACCAGCTATTTGATTAGGGTCATTGCATTCATATAGTAAATCCCATTTGTAGTCTGATAGTATGTTTTTAATTTTTTGGTAATCTACTTTATCATAAAATCTAGTTATGTTTTTGTGTGATTGAATAACATCTTGCATTTTCATCTTAATTACCACTGGGTAGTGATCTGTTAGACCCGAAATCAGTACCATTCCCAGGATATTTTCTATCTTGCTATTTTTATCAATCTTTACGAACACGTGATCTAGGCATGACTTTGATTCACCTGCCACTCTAGTTTCCTTATTTATAACACTTTTGTATCCAAACTCCCCTAATATACCTATATAGTTGTTTGTTACTCGTGTATCTGTGTTTAATATATTAATGTTGGTGTCCCCTGTAAAAATTTCTATGCTGCATTTTTTATAGTTTTTCAGAAAGAGTTCGTTTAAATCTTGAATATAATCTTCTGGTTTAAGCGATGGGGATCTATAGTTTGCAATAATACCAATAGATTTTTTGTTTTTTGTTAAGGTTACTCTTAAAAATTTTGAATTTCTTATACCTATTTTCATACTATTTTCAATTAAACTATTTTTTACATAAATTAGCGTACCATCACACTTATTTATATAACTTTCATTATAAAATACTTCATATGTTTTTATTTTGAATTTTTCTAAATTTTCTATTTTGTTGGTTTCAGACAAAACAACTACATCAAAATTTGTATTTAATGATTCCAAGTATGCGACTAAATTATCAAAATTTTTTGTTATGCTTCGAATATTCAGGTGTATTAAGCTAAAACCGTTAGAAGTTCTTATAAAATGTTCAGAATTATCTATGCTCTCACTCAATACTGTGTCACAGTCCTTATCTAATAAGAAAGATGTCGGATCGTTGAATTTTATTTATGTTTTTCCGATATATTGATATCACAACCTGATACGCACTGAAATCATAGTCTAGTTTTCGGATAGTTTTTGGCTTTCTCCTAGGTTTAGCCTAAGTTTTTCAATGTCGTCCCGGTTGTAAATCCTATGGACTGGTTCATTTTCTTTTCTTCTTACGAAAATACATCCGTCCCTTACCCAGATGTATTTAAATCCATCATTGCGAAGTGATCTGGCATGCATGAACAGTTCCCTCGAGTCCCTTGACAAATCTTCATTTAAAAAAATAAGGTCTGTGTCACTCAGACCGCATTTATTTCCAACTATTTTACCCAACTGTTTCCTTTTTTGTATCAATTCATGTTTTTGTTCAACTGTTTTGAACATTATGGTGATAGCAGTGTTCTCTTTCACAGATGTGTTCAATTTTATTTGCGTGTCCTGTAGTTGTATTTCTGGGTTAATATATTTGAGTACCTTCTTTGCTTTTAATTTTATTTCTTCTGGATTATTTCTTATTTCCTCAGCTGTGCTTTTTACACCCATCATAACAATGTTCTTTAATCTATTTTCATTTTCTTTCACATCACTTTGTATTTTAAGCTTCCTTAATTCCTTCTTTATATATTCGTTTTCTTTCTTTAATTCAATTATTTCTCTATTAAAAGTTTTATTTTCTTCTATATATATATATATATATATATATATATATATATATATATATATATATATATATATATATATATATATATATATATATATATATATATATATATATATATATATATATATATATATACAAATATGCATGTGTTTCATAAAACCGCCTAAAGGAGGTTTGCCGATTGTTTTGACTATTTTTTCTCGACATATTAAAACGAATTATTTAAAAAAGGTTCATTAGTATTATATTTTAATATTAATAATACCTTGTAAGGAGTTGCTTGATTATCCTGTATATCCATAACGTTTTAATATAATTAACTTTTATAATTAATTTTGCAAGTATATAATGTCTTTCTTTAAATCTTATAACATATCCTCCCACATTAACTTTTATCTGTGCATCATGCCTTTCAACTAAATTATACACAGACCCGTAAACGACGTCTCCCAAACATGTTTTTCATGAAGAATTCTTTAAAATTGTTTTGAAAGTTTGTAATTCTTTGTCTAATTGATGATGTCTGACTCGAAACTGTTTTAATTCGCGTTGCTCCTGAATATTATTTCAATACGTTAACTGTCAAATTTATTTGGATTCTAAACTGGGATAATTTGAATTTTACTTTAAATCTTACTATTTGATCACATAAATTCTGATGTCAAATACTACATCACATAATAAGCCAGTAATATTTTGTACATTTTACACAACCAACTTTTTTTTAACACTCACCTGATGGAGAACTCTTCACTAGAGATGTAACGAAGAAAATCAAAACAAAATGCCATAATTTCTTCACATTTGTAGAGTCTATTAGAGAGGTGATGTCCAAATAGGTACCAGTCATACGTTAAGGTAAGGTAAAGTATTTCATACTCGTTTAGACTAGGGTGGACTAGAAAATCGGCCCACAAGCTTAAGCGTATTAAAGAGATGAACAAGGGTGTTCTATCCCAGCCACTGATACAGTGAAGCAATAAACCGGAGTTATCCTCCTAGAAACCATACAATTAATTTAACAAACTTCAGGATTTCCTGAACAGAAACTTCTTTAAAAAAGAACCAAAGAAACTTTGATATTATTACAAAAGTAAACATCGCAATGATAAGTCATTCAATAACACTAAAATGAACTTGAATAAAAAGGTTTACCTAAGCAAAACGTTATGTCGAACACTATATATAACAAATAAAAATGTAATAATATTACATACAGTCAGTCTATAAAGTCTCGCACAAATTTGATTAAAATCCAGATAATCAAGTAAGTTTTTCATTTTAAAATTTTCATTAAATTTTTTGACCGATTTAAATTAAACTTATTACTGAATAATCATTAATAAAAAATAAAATTCTGACACCAAAATAAATGCAAAATAAAAAAAATCTAACCTGTATGCGTTTAAGAACGTATTTCATGTAGTTTTGGGTGATAAGTGGCAAATCCCATTCCTTGTAGTCTTGCCAAGAAATTCCGAGATGTTTCTTAATATTGTCACTAGGAACTAATAGCTCAGCATCGTTTGCTGGATTCTCCCATTTGTACTTGAGCCCTTCAGGATTGAACATTGCATCATGATAATCTTTAAAAAATTCACAGCCAGGGTACGGCAGACTTATCAGTTTGAAACTAGAGTAACGTTTAGAGTCTACTTTCTCAGATGCACTTACACTGAAAAAAAATGATATAGCATATTTAGGTCATCATCTTATTTATGTGTTGGCACATTTCCAGAGCCTTATAAATTATTTTCTAATACTTCAAGTACTGTAGACTTATTATTTCATTCAAAACATAAGCATTATGTTCACTAAAGGGCGTTAACTATCCATATCTCGTAAGTCCTTCACGTTAGCGTCTTGAAAAAAAATATTATAACAAAACTGGCCGTGACCAATTTATTGACAATATTTTTAAGTTTCTAAATGACCGCAAGGGGGCGCAGTTGCTAGAGTGAACAATAAATTGCCAAAATTCTACAAAAAGTCATAGAACTAGATATAACTTTTATTACCTTATTTAAACGGGAATTTCAAGCTGTTTTAAGATTCGGATAAAGTTACAGTCCCTAGTTTTTCTCAAATTGGTTAGTTGGTAACAATGGCAGTTTTTTTCAGTTTTCTTAAAATTTTTAAAATGAAAGGTTATACTTCTCTTACGCTAATTCTAAAGAGTAATAAAGTTTTGGCGAAAAACGCACAATGATATTTGTAGTAGTTTTTAAGGTATTTGCGACTAAGTGATTTAATAGGTATGTTTCGAATGAAATGATTGACCACGAGGATATCGGAGTGAAATTAGAATTTCCAGGGGGTCTCTAGACCCTTGTTGTTAGGGAGGCGGGGCACAAAAACCAATGTGGTAATCCGGGTCCCGTATTTACGTTCTAAAAAGACGCCGAAAACCCACTAGAGATTTAATGAAAAAACAAAAAAGTAATCATAATAAATAAATGAATAAATAAACTATTACCAGATACGGGACGGGACGATTTCCATATATGACTAGGCAAGAAAGGGAAAACAATGGGAAAATTGCCTATAAAATGAGCTGTAAGCTCTAGTTTTGGCAGTATTCGACTCCAACCATTTGCAGGTCGTCGTAATGCCCAAATGCCTACCGAAATTTGTAAAGAATTTAAATAATTAAAATGAAACCTTTTCCGATTAAAAAGTACTAGTCAAAAGTAATTTTTTATTTTATTAACTGGTTCCACTGTCCAGGTATTCGTTGTGTGTGCGTAAGAAAACTACGATTAGTGATTAAGGTCTTTTTGTGATGTGTTACTAACTCAACAGGAATTAAGGATTATTTAAATTACCATGAACGATTGACTCAGGGAAGTAAGTAACCTATTGATTGTGAACTTTTGTAGTGCAATGTTGAACCAAATAAGAAATGCAGAATTGTAATTATTGATCGCAGACATCCAATACAACTTAACTAATAGAGAATTTTTGTTCTAAAAAATAAAAATGTATGACCTAATTCTGAATGAAAGTGATAGGCAGTAAATTCTTTCTCCGTTAAGATAAAGTAAATAAAATGGTTAGGGTTTTCGAAATATTACCTGGACTACACAGTGTGGATCCGAAAGAAATTAAAAAATAATATAGTGCACAACGGGCGGATTAAATTGATAATATGAATTTTAAAGAAGCTGGATTTAATATAAATAATTTTATTTTATATATTATATACTTAACAAATCGTCAAAGCTCCCTTTGTTTAATTTGATATAATAATAATAGTAAGAAAACAATTAAATGAATAGCTCGGAACTTTATATTAAATTGATGTATTAGAAGTTTAGATATATACGCTAGAAATAAAAAGTGTAGTTTGTAAAGAAAGGAGATCGAAGTGTTAATATAGGATAGAGTGCACTCTGGTACTCGAAACTCACAACTTGTAACCTGTTAGTCAGAAGTAGATATGAAGCTCATATCCACCGTAAGTAAATGTTAAGCAGAAGGGGATATGAAGACCATATCCACCATAAGTAAATAAAGGCCATAATGGTAAGAGAAGTTTGGAAATAGGTTATGAGCGGTATTCTGCTAAAGTAAAAGTACAAAATTTGTGAGGATAGGAAAGTAGGTTACCACACTAACTAACAAGAAAATAACATGAAAACAATATTATTTTTGAATACTGGGCAGAATATTATTCGTTACTTTTGGATTTCCTCCCTTTACACTTTATCTAGGCTTAGAGCTGGTCCAAACTTTGTCAAAACTAAAGGTTGTTTACGGAACAACATAACAGTAAAAGTAACACGAAAACACAAGTAAACAACAAAGACAGTACTTTGTAGGTAACTAGATAACAAAGAAAACCAAAAATTTTATAATCTTCAAAATGTTGTTCCTTATGTAGAATGCATCGATTTAGCCTTCGAGTCAGTGATGAGAATCGTTGAAATGGATTTCCTTGGTCGGTTAGGTTTCCAAATTTAACTTGTTTGGACGTTTATTAATGGTATCTGATTAAAAGTTCGGTTTATAAAGATCGACCAACATCATTGAGATGATCAGAATTGCCGTAAACGGTATATCAAAGGCAGAAAGAAACTGCTGTTTCATTGACTCTCTGAAGGTTAAATCGAAAACATAAGAATAGAATTTTTAGTGTTCTTTATTATCTAGTTTATCTACAAAGTGCTGTTTTTGCTGCTTTACTTGTGCTTTGGCTCGATGGCTTCTACATACGCTCGAAACTTCGGTTCTGACAAAGTTTGGACCAGCTCTAAGCCTAAATATGTGAAGGGAAGAAAGCCGAAAGTAAGAAATAATATTAAATTATTGTTAATTGGAAATAATTTAATTAAGCTCTAAATAATATTCTGCCCAGTATTCAAAAATAACACTGTTTTCATTGCCCGTTCGATCAACTCTAATTGTTGTTTAATACTATTTTTACGAAGATATCTAAAACGCATCGACCTTTCATAGTCTTATTTTTCGACGAAGAAACAATATTCCGTTTTTTTTTCATTAAAATTATCGGAAAGTTTGGTGTTTTATCTATTTTATTTTTTCTGTTTCAAAAAAGTTGGTTGAAAAACTGTAGACTTTTCGAGTATTTTAACGAATAAAGTTTTACTCGAGATTTTTTCGTCGAAAAATAAAACTACTTTGAAAATTCGATGCATTTTTACGTATTGTATTTGGCTGATCTTTTGGCACATTTGGTAGACTAATGAGGTTTCTTTCAGAGGCCCACATCGATCTGTCACACCGCAGATAACATGTGATTTGTGTAGCAGCAGAATCCAGATTTTCAAGGGCGTCAGAGGGGCTGTGCTCCTCCAATATATTAAGCAGTTGACTAAATTGTGGTTGAGTTAGCAAGTTGACAATTTATGAGACACAATTACCAACAAGCAGAACCGGGATCTAAACCGAAATTACTGTAATACAAAAAGCATATAGGCCTAAGCTTATTCAACTCGGATAAGGGGTTCAGAAGATATTTAAATCTTTCGTAAGTCAACAACTCCCCCTCACCCTTATGAAGGGAAATGTAACAATCGGTTTAGAACCAAAGTGATAGCAAATAAACTCATCTTTCCAATGAGATAATAAAAGTTATATCTAGTTCTGGGAGTTTTTGTAGAATTTTTTAAATGTATTGTTCACCTTAGCAACTGCGCCCCCTTGCGATCAATTTGGAAACTTAAAAATATTTTCATTCAATTGCTCTTGGCCACTTTTGTTATAATATTTGCTAACATGAAGGAATTCCGAAATATGGATAGTGAACGCCCTTAAGTGAACAGCCTATATACATGTTAAATTGGATAGGTTTGTAAAAAAAAAGAAAGAAACTTAAAACCGTGGTACTTATTTCTTTATTGCATCAACAACTTACAAAGGTAATTATAGATACATTTTATAAAATAAACTAAATTTAACCTCTAATAACTACTTTAATAATTAAGATTAAAATTGAGTTTATTGGTGTATTTGAAGTAAAGTGTCTCTTAAAGATCAATAAAAATAGATCAACTGAAGTTTATAGGTAATTTTCGCCGTGTGTTAAGTGGTTTTGGTTTTAAAATTTCTTAACAATGAAACCAGTTCCAAATTGTAGACGGTGGTTCACTAAAGCCACAAAATCTAGGTCCCATTGGGCCCCTTGTTTATCCTCCCCTAGGAACATCGATGATCCTAAGTCATCAACCAACCAGTTTATTCTTGTGAGATAGGAGATGATTTCGCCTATGTAAAGTACCCTTAAGTTGGTGATGCAGACCAGACCTCTGATTGATGCTGGCAGTAGGACACTCATCTCTGTGTTGACAACTTCTTCAAAGAAAACTATCAGCCAACAAGGGTTCAGTCAGAATTATTCCTATTGCAAATCACAGGTTTCTCCTCTTAGTAACCCCTAACCAGTCTATTCTTGTAAGATAGGTGATTATGTCGCCTACGTAAACTACTAAACTACCATTAAGTTGGTGATGGTAGGTCAGCACTCTTACTGATGTTGCCAGTAGGGCATTCATAAAGTAAATGTGATATTGTCTCATCTTCTTGTTCGCAACTTCTGCAAGGCGAAGTATCGCTTGGCTTCATATTATTAAGATATTAGCTCAGAATTTCTTTTGCAAAAAGCAGATTTCTCCTCAATGACACTGCCAAGTCAACCTTAGTATCTCCTTAGCAGGTCTAAAAATATTTAGACGGCTTGCCGTCTTGACTAATTTGTCAAATCTTTTATTACCTCTACCATGTGAGTATCATTTAACCCAACAAACAAACTCTATTTGTATAGAGAACATCTCACTTCATGCATACTGACCTTATGACTGTTTTATAGCTCTTTTAGACTACTAACACGTGTCCACTGTTTGTTAATTTTGCCCGACTGTTGTCTACTGGTAATCTTTCTTGCACTTGTAGCTAAGCCAGCCAGTTTAGCTTATATAATGACTGGCGACTAAATTCGCAAGCTCCGTACCAATTAAAGAGGACACACTTAGATAAATATCTACTGGGTATAGACATAGCATGACCTCGCATGGCTCTTGTTTGCATAATGCGTGTTACGCCCATTGCCTTTGAATTAGGTAAACATGTGTAAGATATAAAGTCTATCATTCAATAATTTATTCATGTTAATTACAATATGCTTACATACATCATAAGATAATGTCCCCAGGGCACAAAATTTAAAATCGATCTTAGCATAAAACTATATAAAACCTAATAAAATAAAAGTTCAAATATTAATCTAAGGAATAAAATGCATTTGAAGCCAAAAAGCCTTTTATTTTATTTTTAAAGCTTACTGCAGGCAGACTTCTAATATTACCAGGAATACATTATAAAATTATATATCCCAGTACGGACCATCCTGATACCTTCTTAAGCACCAGTATGTGAGAACCAAATTATACCTGAAATGGGTATATGATTGTGTATGTCTTCGTGAGTATGGAATAGCCCCATGTTCTGCTTAACGTACATTAGACAAACCAAGCCATATATAAGGTACAGTCAAGAATTTTAAATTCACAAACACACACCTACAGTCATCCCTGCATCCCAACCCAGATATCGCACCTCCGCTGAATGCCCCCAAGCAAGAATTATATATGAAAGGTGTGAGTGAAAAAAAGCAAAGTTCGGATCAGATCAACTGAAACACACGGAGATATTTTCCCAAGAAAATAGAGACCCTTGTTGAGTTTTTTTTTTGAGAGCATCAATATGTTTACCCCACTGTAACTTTGAGTCAAGAACACTGTTCAACTCTCTCATGGTAAAGATCATTCTGTTCAACTGGTCAGCATTTAGCAGCAGCCTATTGGAACAAAACCACCCTTCTGCCTGCTCATGCGCCGCCATGGATCCATTCAGCTACTCCTCCAGTGCAACTGCAGCAAAGAATACTGTTGTGTCATCAGCATTTTGTGTGTATTTTGTGCAGTTATCCTTGTAAGTAAGGTCACTGATATAAATTAAAAAAAAGTATATATATATATATATATATATATATATATATATATATATATATAGGGCCCAGAACTGAGTTGAGTCCTAGGGCACTCCAATATCGGTTTCGCTCTTTGCTGACTACACCACACCCGTCGTCTTCACCAGCTGATATTCGGCTAGGAGAGAAATTGTAATACTTAAGTTTCCAGAGAAGGAAATCATCCAAAACAAAATTCACTGAGCACTTGATCATTTACCTTCTAACATCCCTTTGGTCGAGAATTGAGATCCCATCCTGGCTGTACCAAAAAACAAAACACAAAAAGTTTTAGATATTTTTCGAGTATATCTATGTACCTTTCAATAACATCCTTGATAGCCCACTGTTTTGCAGAACAGCTTTTTTAAGTTTAATGTTGTTTCCTGCTAGAGTAACCTCATTTTTGGACAAGCTTCATATTTAAATTTTATTTCCGGATAAATTTTTGTTTTGGTCAGAAAATTATTGATTTCTCTACTAGCAAAACATTTTTTGTGATACTATTTGGCATGTTGAGTGCATATTGAATTTTTGCATTGCAATTTTTCTTCATTTTTTTTTCTCATCTAATATATCAATCATTTTACAGGCTTGTTTAGATAATTCCAAAAGCTCCTAAGATTTAAAAAAAATATGGATAATTATTATGTCAAACTGACTACAAAGGTTGACTTTCCAAAGACAACAGTCATTTATACTTATTTTGTGTAAAATGTACGGTTAAGAATGTGCAAGAAGTATTATTATTCAATATTATTAGTGGATTTAAAATATATAATTTTCAAGACTTATCTAGGTATTGAAAGAAATGCTTGTAATGCAGCTGTATTGTTCAATTTTTATTTATTTATCAGTAAACGGGAAACCCCATTAAAAAGTTTATATTTACTAATAATTATATTGCTGATAAAAAAAGATGACTCTATTCAACAATACCATTAAAGATTAAAATTAACAGAAGCAACAAAATATAATAAAATATCCAAGGACACAAATCTCACTAATAATTAAAAAACAGTCAAAACATATTAACATATCTCAACCGCAGGTACAAATATTTTAAAAATTTAAATGAATTAAACCCAGAGATGAGATGTTATATACGATCAGGAACTTTTTAAAGACACTTGTTCCAAATAATGTTGCAAAATCAATAAAACTATTTAGTAATTTATATATAAAGAGAAAATCGTAAACAGTACGTCTACTATTTAAATTGTTAAACTTAATTTTTTGAGTGACCAAATTTAAAATGAAAAAAATTTGTTTTCGTTTTTTTAAATATTAGTAATATGAAGATCATAATAAGGTGACCACACAATGCAAGAATATTAAAGGTGAGGCCTCACAGGAAGGCGGTAAAGCATTTTCAGGAAAAAATGTAAGAATAAAACCTAGCGCTTTATGTGTCCTAAATGTAATTGTAACTTTAATTACTGTCAACTGACTTCCTTCAATATTATAGACTGTATGAATTCTGTTATGATTTAGATTTTTATGAAAACATTGTATTTGTTGATGTTAGAGACAGACAATTTAACCGAGACCAATGTACAAAGATATCTAGATTATTTTACTACACAATGCCATCATATTCAGAAGAAATGACGCGAAAAGGAGATAATCAAAAGAATTAAGAAACTGTCCAACATGAGGATTAAGAAAGTGTTTTGTAACCAGTGGTTCAAAGCTAGTCTGTGATTGGGTTATATAAAACGCGTACACTGTTTGGTGCAAGACCAAATTTAAGTGTAAAAGATGATAAAAGATTAATATTAACCAAAACACCCAAATACCAATTACTGTTTAGTTCTCTGTATTTTTAATGTAACATTTAACATTGGATAACATACGATCAGGAACTTAAATACATAATTGAGAAACTATGCAAAATACATTAAATCCAAAATTAGTTTTGAGTAAAAGGGAAAAAAACCTGAGAAAAGAAGAATGACGAGAAAAAATAGTTTTTTTTCAGAATGATTGAAATAACGTAGTGTTAAAAATCGTTTTATATTTTCAGTAGAAATTTGGACAAATAAGATTTTAAGCAATTTTTCTTATATATTTATATCACTTTGTTCTATAGACAAATGCTCAAACATAACTTGCATATATTGCAGTTTGCTCAGTCCATATTATTATTATATAGAAAAAAGGTAGAACAAATCAAAATTATATATGAGCATACAAAAAATTATAACATTTTAACCCAAAGTCGTCTTTTAGACAATCTCACCATAGGGGTTATTCTTCATTGCTATTTACATCTCTCTAAGATATTTGTGCTGCTTAGGTCAAAACTTCCCCAATGACTTTTTTCAACAAAATATACTACTACCTATTTTTATTTAGAGTTTTACCAATATAACAACTCTATGGATTTAATGCATCTTGCTTAAACGTATTTGGATTTATGCCAGTTTGCTTGGATGAAATAAGGATTTAATGCATTTCGCTTAGTTTAATTTTAATATGTATGACTCTATTGAGTTAATGGAATTTGATCAAAAAGTAATTTAGATTATAGATTGACTCAAATGAAGTTAATATCTATACTTGGTCTAATATAATACTTTTCAAAACCTGCATTTTCCGTAAACCTTTTAATTTATTGACACTCATCCAAACAAAAATATTAGATGTTAATATATATTTTTTTTTAAATGATAGAAATACTTACTACAGGCTGTGCTTAACCTTTCTCTTCTCAACCATAATATCAACAATGGTATTTACTTTCAAACTTCGTAACAGCTTAATATCTAAACTACGAACTCTATCACAGATCGTTTGCGTTCTAACATCGTTATCGTATGGCCCAGGTCCCTCGGGCGCCTCCTCATCCTCTTCGGGCGTGGGTCCCAATCCTTCAGTAGGCCACCACAATTCCTTGACAGAACGCAGCAATTCATATCCAGGCACGTTAATCAATCCGGTCCGGTACACTATTTCTGGCTCACTGGACAGTGTGGCAGAACGACATATGTATTTGCCATTGAAAAAGATTACAGGAACAGGAAATCGTTGTCTGCATCTATAAAGAAGAAGTAATATTGTTACTGCGAGAACTAACAATTTTTTTTTCAAATGGAATTCCGCAGACTTGTTGAGAATTAATGTCAGGCATCTTAGCGAGTTGGGAGGTTACAGATAAAACATGGGAACGAATAGGATTTAGTACAAAGGCTTTCATGGCTGGAGTCACCATAATACCCTGGTTTAAATAGGATTTTTTATGTTCGTAAGCATATACCTGTTGTGTAGTTGTTTACTGTATTGGCTTTACAATACTTAGCTCTGCAATTCCAAACTTCATCCAAACATATTTTTTATTAGTTTTTTGATCTAATTATTTTTCAGTATTTGAGATTTGGTTAGGTATCATTTCAGTCAAGCATTGCAGAGTGAGAATCGGTAAATGAGTTTCACACCAAATTTTCCATGTAACACAAATCTTTTTTTTTTATAAGAGAAATATAATACATTTTACATATGAATATAGTTTGTACCAAATAACTATATAGTATTATATATATTATATACAAATTGTGCCATATTTCGCTTTCTCATTATGAGGGAAGTTCTGGATATTGTCCAATTTACTAAATTTTAATAAACCTTCCGATAGCTAAAATAAAAAGGGACCTGGCTTAAAATCAATATCTACCTTCAAAACCTCAGTATTACTTTTTTATTTTTAATACTTTTGTATTTTTATATATTTTTGCATATAATTTTTCCATTACTTAGTTAAATACATTTTATTTTTATTTCTTTATTTTTTAGAATTTGTACATTTTTATTTTTTGTTTCACTGTATTGAATTCATACCAAAATTTTTCCAGCTGGTTTTTTACCATGTCATCTCAATGTGTCCTTAATTTTTGACCAATTCGAGTCAATCGGGTAAGTACAATATACAGGCAGACAGACCAAAGGAACTGAGAAAACATCTTTTTACTTTCCTCATAAAGGAAAGTATTCTAATCGTAAAAAAATTACCCTCAGAGATTTTTTCAGGGTTCCAAGATACCTAAAAATATGTTTTGTCAATTCCATTGGTGTGTCTGTCTGTCGATCTGCCTTTAGGCGGCCTAGTTGAAAAACTATTCATCCGATTGACTTCAAATTTTGGTCAAAAATTAAAGGTCGTATGGAGATGACATGGTAACACTTTGGTACAAATCCAGTATTGTCGAATAAAATGGCGACCTAACAAAAAAAATTATTACTAAAAAACTACGTATTCAATTTACCCAAAATTGTTTAGAAAAATTAGTTGTAATATGGGTATGAACTGATAAAATTTTGGACAAAAATCAAATGATATATAGCGATAAACTGGTAAAAGTTTAGTTACGAATTCAAGATGGCATAACAAAATGATGATCCAAAAGTTTATAAAATGGGTCTGAAAAACTATTTATTTAATTTATTTTAAATTTTAAACCAAAATCAAGTGTTAAAAATTAAAGGTTTTTTTCCTCAAATTTCAAATCAAAAATCAAGTGTGGCACAGGGATAAACTGGTAAAATTTTTGTGTCGAGCCACTATGGTGTAAGAAAATAGCATGGCGGCTGGATGAACTGATAAAATGTTGCCAACTTTATATAGCAAAAGAAAATCACGGTCTAATTAAATATTTAAAAAGCTGGTACAAATTACGACTTCCCAAAACCAAAATTAATTTTTCTTTACAGTGGAAGATACCAAATTTGTTTTGTTTTTGTATACATTTTCTTTTTCGATAACACAAGGTGGTCGTACGGGGTAAAATAGGTACATTAATTATCCTGATTTTCACTCACACAGTTACGAGTTATTACACTTACCTGGCTAATTTAGCACCCTCAAATAGAGAAGCTAACTCTGCTAGATCTAAATTAGTGGTTTTGGTTTCATCTTCATTTTCATAAATGGTTGTAACACTTCTATCTGATTCAATAATTGGAAGAACTGATGGATACTGCGGACACAAAATGCCCTCATGATTTTCTATTTTTGCAACCAAGTAGTCTTTTTCCAGAAGTTTCAATACATCAATGATGTAAGGACGAGGCTAAAAATTAACAAAATCCATAAGCTGTTTTCATATGTTTCTAATTGGTATACTAGTTGTCAATAATGAACAATATGTCAAAAATTTAGATATCTTAGTCCAATTCAACTTAGAGAAAAGGCATATATTTCTTTTGAACGAAGTGAAATAATTATCTAAAAAATAATGGTAATAGCAATAATATTCAAAAACAAAATATCCTAAATAAGGGACACTGATTTTTGTGTAATTTTATCATGACTATATACGTCCCTACAACTGAGTGGGTCCTAAATGATATGAACGAATGATGCTCCTCAGACAAACCAGTCCTAAAGACAAACAAAACTATCACGATGGATCCCTTTATATGATGGTTCAAAAATAGCACTTAGATAAAGCGAGCAGTAAAATATTTTGGCTACTAAAATTAAAATGTTTTATTTATATCACTGCTTATACCACACAACAGAATGTGTACCCTCATCTCAGTTATAGTGTAATACTGTGGAAATGATGCTGATATTAGTGACGAACTAGCAGTACTAAAGCAATTATGTATTTTACCTTCGACTTACTCAAGTACTTAAGGTTATAAAACATTTTGAGCATTTATACGAAAGAATATATATATTAGGTATACACAATTACAAAAAAAATAACTCTGAACACTACTACAGCTGTCAGTTTAATGGGAAATGTACGTAAGAAGCATACAAAAATTATTATGTTCTTATTGCAAGTGTCTACTGAATGTAAAAGATAATATAAACTCTTACAACCTACGAAAACCAATGCATAGTTACAATACAAGATCTCATAATAGCATAACAATAGATTATACCAGAATTTATAGAAGCAGAAACCTCAGAACTTATTAATAACTTAACTTTTTCAATAATTATGTAAAAAATATGAGAGGCACTTGAAATTTAATGCAGTCACTTTTTATGTGCACAGTTTCTATTCGACTTAGGGACATTATTAAAAATTATAAAAAAAAAGTATCTTTTAAAGATACCCGAGGCTAAGATAAGGTTCCTCATGTATCCTTTAACTAAATTATATAACTGCTGTCTTGCTAAAGGCATCTTTCCTAGTGTTTTGAAAATATTTAAAGTTCCAATTTACAAAAAGGGTAATATTGATGAAGTGACCAACTACCGCCCCATTTCCATTGTTCCTATACTATATAAATTCTTAAACAATTCGGTTTTAGAAATAGAATGTCTACAGAGATGGCCATAAATCAGCTTATTTCTATCATAACCACAGCTTTTAAAACTGGAAATAATGTAGCAGTCTTATTTTGTGACCTAACCATCTCAGCTTAAATATTACAACTTTTCCCTCCAAAGTATTAAATTAATTCACTCCTATCTTACAAATCGGTATCAAATTGTAAATTATAATAGAGCTTCAGAACTCCTGCCATTTAAATATTGAGTGCTACGGGAGTCACTGCTGGGATGATTTGATGGTCTGTGATACCCGCATCGACTTATCTTGTTTGCAGATGGCCCCACAGCAATGAAAATTGGAAAGGATGCTTCTCAAATAGTTCATGATGATGGCGAGTCACGGTCGGAAATCTCTAACTGGTTTACAGCAAATCGACTAACCCTAAATGTAGCTAAGTATGTTATTCACTCTCAGTACTTCTACTGGTGTGACCAGTGACCCGGTTTCAGTTCGATTCTTGGGTGTTTATTTGGATCATAGGTTGTCTTGGTACTCTCAGCAGTTTCCAGTAAACTGTCGTCTAATATATGTTTTAAGAAATTTAGTTGATACTGTCTCAAAAAAACTTGTTAATAATTACATTTCATGCTTTGATTCAGTGACATATATCATACGCTTTACTTTCTTGGGACACGCAGCAGCAACATATAGAGTTTTTGCGTTACAGCATAAAGCTATTTCTGTAATTGTAGGGTTGTCTTATCAAGCAGACCGTAAATTCACCATTTCGCTATGGCAAGAAAAATGTAGGCATCAATAAAAATTAATTTTAAATAGATCATTTTGACCATAACAAATTTTAATTTGCAAGTTTTATTGAAATATTTAAAAATCTCTCTCTAGAATTAGAATATAATTTATAACAGTATATTTCAGTTAATGTTACAAATTAGATTATTATTAAATAAATAAATGTAATAATTAAAAATATCATAGAATTCAGTTGGTGCACACCTTAAGTGATCTGAGATTATTCATATTTGATGAGCAAAATGGTTTTATTTAACCTAGAGCCTTGAAGTCACTAGAATACATTTAGTAGTTTTACTTGTGTATTATGAAGTAGTGCTGTAGTTTAGCCCCCGTAGCAGAAGATCTATAGTAGCAAGTTGGAGAGAATGCAAAACAAATTTCTCCAACAAGTCCAATCTGAAGAACTTTAAAAGTTGATACACTTAGCAAAAAATGGATTCTAGGAATAGCAAGGAAACAAAGCAAGAAAGCTCTCAATGATTGGATCTATCCGACCTAGTGCGGAAAGTGGCAAAATTAAGGCAAAGAAAGACAG
Organism: Kuschelorhynchus macadamiae; assembly: GCA_030620095.1. NCBI lineage: Eukaryota > Metazoa > Arthropoda > Insecta > Coleoptera > Curculionidae > Kuschelorhynchus > Kuschelorhynchus macadamiae. The sequence goes on along the minus strand of JAUTXW010001092.1, from coordinate 97,409 downwards.
ACTAAGGACTTCGTCATGAGACCTAAGAAAGCTAAAAACATCTGGTTGTTCGTAAGGAGTAGATGAAATATCAGCCCCCCTCTCGGGGATGCTTACAAGCTAATGTCGATTGAAGAGACACCTGCCACTGTTAAGCATATAGGAAGACTTGAACTGCACTGCATGTGGTGAGGAGGAGAAAGCTTCACTACTCTACCTACACAGATGTGAGGCTAAAACTAGACTGTAGAGGGACGAGGTTAAGGATCTCCTTTGGCGGGATATCCAGATATTTATAAACAGGTATGGCAGATTTAAGGAAGGCTTAGAGGTCAGACAGCTGTTTGGGCTGCCATAAGGGCCAATTTGGCCTTTGAGCCAGGCTACCCCTGCTCTCAACTAGTATTTTTAAAGTGCTAATCACAAAATTATTGTTACTTTATTTATATGCCCTAAATTGTCGCAGCTCATTGATTTTAGAGTTGAAGACCTTAAGGAATAATGAAATATTTCTTACTGAATTTTATGACACTAGTTATTGCAGACATACAAGTATAAAACAGAAACGTACTTTACTTTGAACTGGAAACGTGATTGTTGGTTATTCATATTTGATTCGATAATGCTACTGTTGTTTTTTTTTGCAATAATTTCTATTTTTACACATTTTCTTTTAAGATATATACAGTGTGTTTTGCACAAATTCGATAAAATTCAGGTAATTATGTCTGACAAGAATATTAAAACCTGAAGTGATTCATTAAAACTGTGGTCCTTTTGGCACTAATATTATGTACCTACATGTTTGCATCATACATGCTATTAATTTTTGGGTATCTATTTACTAAGATGCTGCAACATCGGTGGTCATTTTTTTTTTAAATAGAATATCCTATTTCTATTACATATTTAATATATCTGCAAACTTCTAAACATTTTTTATGTAGCATATCCTATAACAAAGTTCAATTGTTTACGAAATATTGACAATTTGATCTGCAAAAAGGTTAAAGGGGTGTCTTAAGCAAAAGAATTGCACAATCCTATCTTATTTTGTTTTAGCATCTTTCTGAAAGCATCAACTTTTTTAGTCGCAAAAAATAAAATTGGAAAGTGACGAAAGCAGTGAAGTACGAACCATTCCAACTGTCAATATCTCAAAAACAATTGAATTTCGGTATAGGGCATGCTCCACGAAAACTTTGCCAAGATTTTGCGCAGATGTCAAATAAGTAATAAAAAAATAGAGTACCTATTCCATTACCACCAATACAGCAAGATCTAAATGAATTACCTGGTATACTTAATACTAGTGTCATAAAAATCACATTACCTACATGCTTTAATAATTTTTGTCAAAAAAAGTAGCTAAACTTCAATGGAATTTGTGCAAGAAATGTACATCGAAAATTAAGAAGATATCGGAGTAAATTTAAAACATCGATTCTGCTACTGCACATAATCACAGTCCTTTTTGGAAAAAAAATCAAAATAAAATGTATCTAAATTTTGCATTAGAATAGCGGAAAAACAGTATTTCAATAAACAAAAAGAGAAACTTTTTTGAAACAGAAAAAAAATAAATAAGAAAAATACTGACTTTCCTATAATCTTAACGAACAAACCATATGCTTTTACTAAAGATATTTTTTTCCTCTTCTAATAAGACGATGTAAAGTCGACGCGTTTTAGTTACTGCGATATCCTCTTAAAAAAATAAAATTGGTTATTATACAGTAACTACCTGAAGAAACAAACGTTACTAAATAAATTAATTTGTGGAAACCAAAATGTAATTCGTAGAATCCGTTAAGAATTAATAAACACGGGTTAAGTTTGCGAATTTGTCACCTTAAAAACGTCAAAAGTAAGTGTTTAGCCGTAAAAGATAAAAATACATGAACTTTATGGTTACTTGTTAAAAAAAAAGTACTAAAACTAAAAATTTGTATCTGAACGCTTGTACTAAGGTGTCATATTACATGAACCCATTTTAAGTTTTTTTTTTCGCAAAAACAAATAACTTTTCTTCGAGTGTTTCACTTCGTATATTGATCCGGTCCTGAACTGTTAAATTAATGTGCATTTCGAACGTATTATCGGCTACCTGTGCCATTCAATTTTAAGCTTAAAGCAAAAAATCAGAAACCAGTTTAAGCATTCATTCATGACTGATATTTCGTCTGTTTAGATACTGTGCCGGCGTTTAGCACTAAATATATAAAGACCAATATCAAATATTTTTTTCTATTATCTCTTTTTTTAATTTTAGGAAGGTATTTAAACACAGACTTTATAATTTTCAGTTGAAGACGTGAATAAATTGTTGAAAAGCGAATACATTACTATTTTTATCCAAGTAATTTTGTCATAAAACCACTGCATTTCGTACTAAAGTGCAAACATAATAATTTGTTTTATCCATAATAAACTCATTATACCTACTAGTGTTTTTTTTTTTCAATTATGATATACATATTTACTACTAGCAGTAAATATGTAATTAACAATCATTATTCACTCGATAAACACAGTTTCTTTAATTTTATCAAGTAGGCGGGGGGCTAAGCTAAAAGTCTAGATTTATCTGGGCCAAAACGATGACGTGTCACAAAACTGAATAATTAAAATAAGTCAAAAATAATTTGCATATATTAAAAAGATACTTATTTAAGAGTCGTGGAGAAAATATAGTATTTTATTCACATATAAGCTTGTTCAATAATATACTATTATGTGTTAGTAATAAATGAACTCTATTATATCTTGCTTCCCTATTTTATTACATCTTTTCATCCGAGAAAACATTTTGCTCAACTCCAAATTAAAATTTGAGTTGCTTAGGATATTGAAGTAATATTAAAATATGTTTACCTCTTTAACCTGCTTATAAGATGAATAGGTATTGCTCTTAAAATGTGTGATAAGTTCACAGATTTCGTCTTCACCGAATTTAGTACGTTTGAATCCTTCGCCAAAATAATTGGGGGGAGCATCATCCGAACTATCACTACTATTCATTTTAACCGAAATTTGAAATAGTTATTTAAGTACAAGTTTCCCCGGGAAACCGTTAGCTTTACTACAGAAAAAAACCAAACCGAAAAATGGCGTCAAATTATTCAAATCAAACAATGATCTTGTTGCTTATTGGCCGATTTTTCGCGGCAAATTTAAAATTAAAATAATAGTGTCAATGCGCCGCGACCTACTTTCCCAACCGGACGTAACTAGCATTTGATAGGCTGAAGCAGTGTTGCCAACCTTTGCTATGCGTTTTTCCCTTTTCCGGTAATAGAATTTCCCGTTTTGCCATACAAATTCCCTCCTAACACACATGTTCCAAAATACGACTAGTTGTTAAATGTAGGTTTTTAGTGTAATATTCTATTAAAAAATTACACATTTTTAGCATTTTTTTTTGTTCTCACGCAAACAGGTTATTAAGTTAAATATAATAAGTGTTGAGTTTGTCTAAAAAGGTGGGACAAATACACTAGTTTATTTTATAACTTCTATTGAACAATACAATTAGTATAACTTAAAACATAAACGTAACGTATTTTCTAGTAGAACATCTTAAATACATAATGAAATCAAAGAAAACCAAACAAAACTACCTATCACCTAGCGATTTTTAAAATCATACATCTTAATGTTGTGTAATTTTAACATTTCATCAGTAATTTTATATTTTGTACAATCTAATTCTCTACTCTGAAGACTAATACGTAAAACACACATTGCATTTAATGTAACATCACCAATACGATTACGCTTTTTTACTTTAATATCCGTGACACAGGAAAATATTCTTTCTGCCTCCGCGTTAGAATGTGGTAGAGAAAGAACTATATTTATTAGTTTTTTTAAGTTAGGAAATAAAAGTTCATCGTTAAAATTTTCTGCTTTGGTAATTTTTAACCACATTTCTTCAATGTGCATGTTTTTAAAATCTAAAATTTCATGTTCATTAAATGTATTAGGCAAATTTTGCCATTCCACACTTAGTTTAGTGATATCAATATGATTTTTGTAACACTTGGCTATTTCATTTATGTTTATATCATATTTTAAACGATTATTTAAATTAAAAGCTATTTCCGGATCTAGAAATTTAATATTTTTAATAAATGTGTTATTTAGAGGCAACCTTGATTGCATTTCCGTTGCAATTACTATATAAAATTCTAAAATTTTTTTTAAAAATAAGTCTTTTTCAGCTTTGGACATTTTAAGCAAAATATCATGACATTCCATACCCAAATTTATACTTTCTAAAGGTAAAAAATGATCTGGATGTTTTAAATTAATTTCACTAAGGTTACCTTTGCTATAAACCTCAGGCTTTAAAAAGTTGCTACATATCTGTTTCAACAAGCTTTCTGATAAATCTGACAGTTTATGAATCAAAACAGATCTTGACTGAAACAGGGCATTAAAACTGTTCAGAAAATTCAAAACATATTTTAGAAACAGCAAATAACCTTTCGTAGAAATATCCTGCATTTCGCTTAAAATGTCCTCCGCTGACTTTAATTTATCTTCGAAAACGGCTAATCTAAAAAAATGTTCAAGAACGTCCCAATTATTTAAAATTCTCTCAATACAAGCATGACGACTTAGCCAACGTGTTGTAGATAAACTTAGAATTTTTGCATTTTCCAAGCGCATGAAATCTTGTATTTCTTGTAAAATGGCGCATCGTTTTGCACTTCCAGATATATAGTTGCCTATATTTCTTACCAAATTTTCTACGGGCAACGGTAGTACTTTACAAGCGGCACTAGCAATTAGGGCTGCGGAGTGACAGATACAACGCAATAATAGCACGTCAGGAACTTCACTTTTTAGGTGGGAAAAAAAACGAATTATTCTTGCCAATCATTACGCTCGCCCCATCCGATGCAACACCAATTATATTTATGAGAGGTATCTCATGTTTAGCAAAACAGTTTTTAAAATATTTATACAATTCCGAAGCGCTACAGTCAGCAGCATTTAGAACAATCAGCTCTAGTAGTTGCGTCACCACTTTAAAACATTTTGTATAGCGAACTAACACACATAGAGATTTTTTGTTACCAATATCTGTACTTTCGTCAATTAGTACAGAAAACTGTGTTTGATGTAAATCTTTTACCAACAGATCTGTTTCGTATTTTCCGACCACATTTTTTATTAGCTTTGTACACTTGGTTCTTCCTAAATTCATGTCTTGACAAATTTTCGAATCGGGAAATGCCTCTTTAAGCAACGGTATTAAATGATCAACTACATGAGTTGCCACATTATGTTCTGCAAAAAAAAACACTTAGTTTTAGTTCAGCTTTTTTCACGTTATTCTCGTGGATCAATTTAGATCTGTCAATCATAAAAGATGATACACTTGCAGTCGATTTTACCGCCTTCATATTTTTCATGTGTTTTTTGCCATCTGCATGTTTCATCAATTCACTTTTTCCGCAAACACTTACATTTGTTGTCAGGAATAGCTTTCAGCCATGTTTTAAAATTGGGATCCTCTAGCCATTTTATGTTAAATATTTTTAACTTTCGTTTGCAAACCTTAATTTTCTTTGCTTCCACGCCCACATCAGTACATTCAGATTCGATATCACTATCGCTCATCTTTACTAACTGCTTAAGTTAAATAAATAAACAATACACGATTTTATTACAAATGAACTCGGTCTCTACTGCATACTGCTTGACGTTTAACGAGATCTATACAAATTCGCAGAACATGCCGGGGATCCCCTGCTAAGTAAACGATAGTAATGAGCTAGTCAATATAGTGCTGGGCTAAAAGATTAAATTTATGTTTGGGTAATGATTGTCTAAGATTATGTTTTTAATATTTGTGTTGACTTTTGACTAAAAAAATTTAAAAATGTGTTTAAAATTAGTCATATTTATATTAAATGAAAAAATCCCTCCCAAGGGCATGATTTTCCCTTTTTCCCTCTTTGAATCAAAAATTCCCGTAAAACGGGAAATTTCCCTCCGGTTGGCAACACTGGGCTGAAGCTGTGTCCGATTTAGCGCCTCACTCGCTAGATCAATTAGAAAATTCAAATAGGCGTTGTTGCCAGATCCCATATTTTTACTAAGCATTAACTAAGGAATCTATTGGCCAAGTTGGGATATCAAATATTAATTTTATTAAGCGGATTCAATTTTATTTGTGAAGGGCGGGATGTTGCTTTTTATCTTGATTTCTTATATAGGCCACTGGGTAAAGGTATCGATCTCTCAACGACGTTATCAATGTCAAGCTATTTAAATATTTTCTTCGCCCTATTTTACTCTTTAACCTGATTTTATGTGACACTTTTTGGTTAGCTCTTAAAAACGGAAAATCCAAACAAGTAATTATTTCTCTTTTATACTAATATAACATTCATAACAATTAAAAAAAGTAAAAATAAAAATTACTGGAAATCGGATATTCATTACTATTGCTGTTTACTTCACTTTTGAACTTCTTTTGCAAAATGTTTTTGGTTTTTGGACGGCAAATACAGGTACTTTAAACGAGAGGGCGTGGAAGGCGGTAGAAATTCTCGGGGCCCCCGGAAAAGTGTCAACCGAACTATCTACATTCGAAAAGAGTAAACGCAAAAGACATTATCAAATGATTCATTAGAACTTGGTGGGGAGGAATATTTTAAAGTAAATGTATTTTATTCAATTTTAGATGCTGTTATTTTAGATGTATCCACAACATTTTAAGCAGCTAAACCAATTGTGAACATGTTTAGTGTGTTATGAAGAGTTTGAAGTTTAAAAGATATGGAAATTGAAGAACAGGCGATTTTTATTGTCTTCAAAAACATTACGACGCAAATATCAAATAAAATCTTAAAGCAACTTTTCTGCAAATTTTCACGATATTGGCGTCATTATCTTTTAAAATCTAAAATTATTGAAAATTTCGCCTCTACAAAGTGTCGTAAAGCTCCTCTAAAATAATTTGTTCTTTGAGTTATAACACGAGTAGTAGCTTGTAGCAGTCGTAGACGATTTTTCTAAATTTCATTAGTTTAGTTTGTTTTGTAATACTGATTTTTAATAAAGAATAAAACAAGTTTTCTTTAGGAGTATGACAGTGTTTTTACACCGTAAACAGCATATCGATTTATGCTGAATCTTGAATGGTGAAATTTTTTGTGTGGGATTAAAATCATATGTATACCTACAAGAATTTTGTATGTAGATAAATTCCCATCTACTTACTTATAACATGAATGCTATTTGCGTGGGGTGTATAGAGAAATGGTTCCCTTCATTGCAATTTTTTTAAAAATAAAATTTTATTTTTATTATATATTCACTCAGATTGCTCTTAAAAATGATATGATCAATTCCTATTTCTTCATTCGTTTTTCAGTATCATGAGCACAAGTAGATACTCTTTCTGATTAAAAAAAAATCTAATGAAATCTGTTTTAAAATAAAATATTTTTGGGGCAATGCCTCATAAATTCATTATTTTAAATGGTTTGAGCTTGAACCCTAAAAAAAATTTGCCTTCGGCGCATTTATTCATTTTTTTTTACCGTTGAGGGGGGCGGTCTTGATTTTTGTCTGTACCAGGCAGGGCTTGATACGGCTTTCGGCGGTCCTGACTTTAAAAACAGACAGAATCTGAAGAAGTAAGAAGCATTAAGTTTTCATGAAATTATTTTTTCCGTGTTAGGGAGTTTGCGAATTAATAAATTTCCGGCGCAAACACGCGATTAAAGTAGGACACAAGACAGCAGACACCTAATTTCTACTGTGTGCGCTCATCTAGCCATCTAGCTCCCCTCAAGGATCGAGGAGGTGAATTAAATCTGTGTCGTCAACTCTAGGATTTAACGAGAAAAAAAAATTCGTTTCAGTTAGAACTTTGGCACGACCGCCTTGATGTACAGTTCATGCATCTTAGTAGGAGGAATCAGAACAGACCCTGTGGCCCAAATTAAAGAAGTCCCTTTTTTGCACATAACTTTTTTGCGGGGTTGAGAAAAATCATGATTTAAAAAAGAATCAGAAATCGCTGGTTTAATTTAATTTTTTTTTATTTCTTTAAAATAATATTTTAGTTTTATTTGTTACGGCTGGTAATGCTTTTTTTTTCAAATGAAATACAAATTAACACATACCTACATTTTGTTACGTCATGTTGAGTTCATACCAATTTATCCTATTTTTACTTTTAATTTTTCTGCAAAATTTAAAGTTAATTGAACAAGATTTTTTACGTTGATTTTCTATAAATTTTATTTGTGGCCGCCATTTTGTTTCGCCGTCTTAAATTCGTACCACAACTTTACCAGTTTATCTCTATATCAAACTTAATTCTTGCACAAAAATTGAAATTAATTTAATCAGGATTTTCAGGCTGATTTTTTAAATATTTTATTAGGCCGCTATTTTTTTCTTTGGTTTGTGTGCTCGACCTAAAAGGGTCCTTTCCTTTCTAAAAAGGAGTGGGCTCTTGGCCTGACAAGCCGACATGGGGGGATAGCACAATGGGCCCCAGTGAGCCTAAGTGCTGCCCCTGTCGGGCTCCCCATCTATGTCTAATGTCTAGGCCTAGGCCGCTATTTGGTTTTGCTATCTTGGATTCAAAACAAAATGTTACCAGTTCATTTACACTCCTACATATGTAACACTCGATTTTTGTGCATAATTTGAGGTAAATTGGATAATAAGTTTTTTTAGTAATAATTGTTTTAACATTGTTCCGCCATATTGGATTTATCAAGTCATCTCCATATGACCTTTAACTTTTGACTAAAATTTGTCAATTTGGTCAATCTGGTAAATAGTTGCCGCAAACTGACAGATAGACCGACAACGGGCCGACGGAATTAATGAAACGTGAAGACATGTAATACCTGAGACAGTGATTTTTTCACGATTACAAACATTTTTTTTTGGCAGCCATTTTGTTCGGCCATCTTGAATTATTACCACAAGTTTACTAGTTGATTCCTATACCACAATTAGTTATGGCACATAATTTGAAATCAATCCATTAAGCGGTTTGTTCTGACTGAATTTTTAAATATTTTATTTGTTGTAAGAACATGTCAAGATAAGAAGAAAAAATTAGACAAGCAACTAGCAAGAGCAATTTTTGCTACAAATTGGAGTTTCAGGTCAATTGAACATACAGAAGTTCTTAAGGCTATTGAAATATTAAGAAGACCAGGCTACAAACCACCTTCAAGAATTCAGTTGTCGTCAACCCTGTTAAACGAATATTGAAAAAGAAAAATCAAAATCTTGTAAGAAATTATCTTTTCAGTTTCTTTGTATGTCTATCGATGATTGGTCCAATATTCACAATGAGCCAATAATATGTGCAGCTTTGACAACGGAAGATGGAAGTAGTGTTCTTCTAGAAAGTGTTGATACTTCCGGTCTTCCCTACACCGGTGAATACCTGGTACATATGGCCATTGGTTTAATAAAATGTGTAAAGATGAATATAATGCTACAGTTACCAGTTTTGTTACAGCGAACGCAGCAAATATAAAAAGTGCGCGAAATTGAAAACAATTGTGGAAGCAATGGATTACCCCATTTTTACATTCTGGTGTTCTGCTCATATATTGAATTTGCTCTCCAAGGATTTAGAAGTAAGACATGTGAAAGATCATGTAGTGCCAATTGTAAAATACTTTCGAAATACCCATTTGCCAAATGCTTAGTACAAACCAAAGGGAGGGAAGAAGCTCATATTACCAGAAGATGTTCGATGAAATACAGTTTCTGCCTGCTTGGAAATTTACATCACTAAGTGGCCAAAACTGTTGCAAATTTGTGAAGAACCCAAAGGTGACATTGATTCAGTGATTTTTCAAAAAGTATCGAATATTCATATTAAATGAATAGCTGAAGATTTTTTTAAAACTTAAACCAATTTCTATGTCACTAGATATAGTTCAGCAAAAAGGTGTCTCTTTGTCTAATGCAGTTGAGGCATGGAAAAACATATGGCTGTTTATGATAATGTCGAAAATGATGACAAACAAAAAAACAAGCACTACAGTGGTGGAGATATCAAGAAGTCATTCTAGAAATCAAGAAAGTACTACACATAAATGTTTCCATTATATGTGCCTGTGCATCTTCTTACGACTTGGAAAGAATATTTTCTACATTATCGATTTGTTCATTCTGATATTAGAAATAGACTTGACAATGAAAAGGCCTCTAAATTAGTATTTCTCTTTGAAAAATGTAATACTTAATTGTTCTATTTGAAAGCATACTTATTTTTGTTATTTAATATTATGTAATATTACATTAGGTATTTAGCTTTTTTAAAATTTTGTAATGTTTTAGTTAGTTTTAAATGCTATACATATGATCGCTTCATAAAGTTGTGTGGCAAAAACTGTAAGTTTATTCTGATATGTTTTCCCAATAATGTAATTACTTAACTTATCATTACGGTCAAAATATAACTGTGGTATTTGATGACTACGACAAAATTCAGGCGATAATCGTACAGCAACATCATAAATCGCTTTTCAAAACAAAAAGATATTCCACAGAGCTGGTTTATAAAGATAGTAACTTGCTATCAATAAATCAGCTGTATGTTAAGTCAATTATTAGATTCATGTTAAAAAATAACTATTATAAAGTGAATGTAAGCCACGGAGTAAACACAAGAAATGCTGCTCAAAATAATGTAGTCCTGCAAAAGCCTCGTCATACTGTATGTCAGAATCATATTTACTGTTTAGGGCCAAAAGTTTTCAATGAACTACCATTAGATATAAGATTAAAGCCATACTATAAAGTTAAGGATAAAATCAATGGATGGTTATTTGAGTCTAATTATGTAATCAGATATGTTATTTAAAGTGGAAATTAATACAAATTGTAGAATTGTTTTCGTTATTACTATTACTATTATTATTTTTTATTATTGTTTTTTTTTTATTATTATTGTTTTTTTTTTTTTTTTGATGTTTTAGTTGATGGGTATAATGACATTATATAATTTGTGTACAATTGATTATTGTATAACCTCAAAATTATAATTATAAATGGTTATTTTTCTAATAATGTGGCGGTGCACTCACAGTATTTTAAATACCATTGTGCACTGAAAGCTTTTAACAGTAACAGTAGTATTAATTAATGTTTTTCTTTTCTTATTGTAAATTTATATTTGTAAACTGTTGTATTTCTTTATTGTAAACTGATATTTGTAAACTGTTAAATAAAAAAATAAATAAAAATAAATAAATAAATAATAAGTCTATGGCAGAAAAACTGTACCTACAGTAGCTGTCTCCAACTACAACTCTTAGGATGCCAAATTTTATACTTGCCCTTAGTAAAGTGTTGAGTGACACAAATGATATATTCGCAGATGGTGATGCGGATACTCTAATAGTAGCAACAGCGGTAGCCATAAGCAAAAAAATCTCTTGAAGGTCTGGTAGATGTGATGGTTTTACTAATTAATTATGGAAAAAAAATATGTTGATGATTCTCCCGGGAAGAGTACCAAAACCAAATAAAATATCAAGCATAACAATACTGCAAGAGAAATTGGGAGATCTTAAAAAAATTATTCTAAGCATTCATGCCAATTCCGGATGCGACACAACGTCTGGTTTGTTTAACAAAAGAAGGATTAATTTAGTGATTATTAAAAAGTAGAAATTATTCAGCTTACTAAAACACATTTATAATACACGTACCACAAAAGAAAAGCTAAAGACCATATTTTCGATTTTTTTATAGCTGCATATGTCAAAGACTCAACGGATTCCTATCTGGATACTGTCACATACATCCTATACTAGGGATGGATTGCTATTTGCGAAGCTGCTATTTTGAAGCAGCTATTTGGCCGAAGCTTACCGCTACTTTCTGTTTTAAGAAGTATCTGCTTTTTTAACCGCGGTATCGCGATCGTGTCTATTTATCCCCACTATCGAATAGCCGCAACCACAACTGCTTCGCCGACCGCCGTTGCTTCGCTGGGGTAGAGAAATGTACCGGATTGACGTCGCCGTTCGGATAGCAGTTTTGGTTGGATGTCAGGTGAAGGATGGAGGGTAAAATTGCGTAATATGTAAAGGCAGGGTTTTTGCGGTCTGTATTATGTGGTATGTGAATAGGTATATGGATGTATAAATAAGCGGGTGCATCTTACATATTCGTTTATTTTTTGTAGTATTTAATCTTGAGATTTAAATTTAGTGTGTAGTAAATAATTTATAGTATTGTTTTACTGGAAATTATAATTTTATTAACATAACCTATTAGGGTATTCAAAAAAACTAAATAAAAAACATTATAAAACTCTGAAAACTAATAATTTTCTTTGAAACAGAACAAAAACGTAAATTCATTTAAAAAACAAATAAGTAATATTACAGAAAGAAAACTAACTACTTCTGCTCATCTACTGCATGCAGCATGGCAGACCTCGACTTTGATTTACCAAGAAACAGCTGCTTGGGTGATACGGCGACAGGCGAATTGCGAGCTGCGTCAAAAACTGCTTTTTTGAAGCAGCTATTTGAAAGCTGCTATTTCAAAGTAGCAATACCTGCTTCAACTGCTATCTAAAATTAGTCGATTTGCCCACCACTATCCTATACTAACAGTATATAGCTAAGCAGAATTCGAATCATGACTTCAATTTGGCTTCCCTACCACCCACAATTAATGCTGCTCAATATCATGCTTTCAGGAAGTTAATATTGTAGATATCTAATTCTCTAAGAGGTAACAAACTTATTTGTTAATTATTTTAGTACAATTTTTTTTTATTTGGTTTTGTCTATATTAAATATTTAACACTTTTTTTTGTCTCCAGGTTCAAGCATGGCTGAATAATTTTATGCCATCAGAGGAATGGGGATGGACATTTACAGAAACAGACCAAAGCATAGCAGCACAATAGGTACTTGAAAACATTTTTTGCCACTGCTCATCAAGAGTATGCAAAAATGTGTGTAAAACAAATATACATAACATATGAATTAGTACTTTTCAAACAAACACGCAAATATTTAACAAAAGCAAATATTCATAATACCTAATTATCAAACAATTAAAGAAATTCAGAACTATCAAAAATGCTACTGTAAATAATATTGTCGTTTCCAAGATAAGGTACACATAAAATTTTATTTTAATTATTTTAAGCCATAGTTGTCTTATTAAATGTTGTGACTACAAAATTATTTAATTAATTAATTGTTCAATAGTTAAGTATTAAAATGTTTGTTTTGTTAATATTAAATATTTGTGTATGTTTGTTTGAAAAGTACTAATTCATATGTTATGTATCTTTTTTTAGACATGCAATATCAGTTTCCTTTACCACTAAAAACTTCACATACTGTCATTGTCAATTACACATTATATAAAATTGCATAAAAATACATTTTACCAAGATAACTTCGAATGAAAAAATCCACAACTACGACACTGATAAAGTAAAAAAATATCTTATTACACCAAATTGCACAAAATCTTACGGTTTTCAATGTTTCTCTATTGATATTTTTTTGATAGAACCTTGTTATTTTTTGACAGAACTTTGTATTTTCGAGAAATTACGAAAAAGCTAAATGGTCAATTTTCTCCCATTTAGAAGGTTTAGGGAGGACGGGCTCAACCAATCACAGGTGGGGCTTTAGGGTATTCTTAGTAGCCCAAAATAAAGCAGTATACCAAATTTCAGCTTTTACCCAATTCGTTCACCATCGACCTGTATCTACCCTGGGCTAATTCGGCAAAATTTCAATTCATGGAAAAACCTTTTTATGGAGGATATTGTATTTTATAAACAAAGGTAACAAGATAAAAATAAAATAATCGGTAAATTTGCCTTTATTAAGAACTTCCCACGTACAGAATCCTACTATACACAGATAAAAACCTTTTATGAATCCACAAAGTTGTTTGGTAATAACTTAAAAAAATAAATTAAGTAAATTACAGTTTACATGATTTGTCTAAAGTTATTACCAAATAATTATACCCAAACTGTTATCTGTACATATAGAAATATAACCTAGTTGACTATAGTATTTGACGATTTTTACAAAATATGGTTCATATGAATAAATATGAATCCTACCCAAACATTTATGAGTGGCGACAAGAATAGTTATGGCCAAAAAGTGAAGCATCTGAAAAATGTGTTACCGGATTCGTCGAATTTGCACATGCGCAAACCATCTTGTCAAAAGTTAATTTTTATCCACAAATGTAGGCAAATGTTACGAATTAAGGTTTGAAAAGAAATACTATTCGCAACAGTTCATACCTGGAATACTGAAATTTACAGTTAATATTTATTTACATTGAAACGTTATATAGGTAATTATTATTAAATCAACGTCAACTACTCTAAATAAATATGCAACATTCGGCAATCATGTAACAATCTGACGGTGACATGGCTTTTTTTGTATTTACATTTCTAAGGACGCTACCGGCAGTTGTAAACAAATATTTTTAAAAAATAGTCTTAGCTCCCTGGAACCCGAAAAACATGTTCTTCCGTTTCTATCTCTCGGCCTGTCCGTTTGTACACGACCTACCTCAGAAACTATTTATCCGATTGGCTTCAAATGTTGGTAAAAAATCAAGTGTCGTAAGGGGATGAAATTGTTACATTTTGGTAAAAATCCAATAAGACGGCGACATAAATTGTAAAAAAAAAACGGTAAATTTCCCTCGTAATGAAAATCAATTAATGAATAATCAAAGGTCCGTTTTTAGTGAAAGTCCCAATACACAATTAAACAAATGGGACTCCAACTTTTTTTATGATTTATCTTAATGATTGTTAGTTTATTGGCAGTTAAGTAAAATACCCGCCCTATACAAAATATACATTAAAGTTTTCCGTTTGTGATATCCAGTTTAATATTACAATTTTCAAAAACTGCTCTTACAACTGGGGTAAATCTAAGGTAACCCAGCTAACTTTTTTACGTTATAGCAATTTGCATATTAGTCCATTCGATAAGTAGTTTTTAAACAATTTTTTTTTACATTTTTTAACGCCTCCATAGTGGATTTTTACCCAAATTTAACCATTTCATCCCCTTATGATCTATCTATTTTTAATTTTTACAGCTAACGACTAAAACTTTGGCTGATATGCGCATGCGCGTCGCTAGGAATATGATATTTTTAGGAGTGACAAATTTGCAAACTTAACGACCTTTTTTGCGGGTTCTACGAATAAACTTTTAGTTTCCCCAAATTAGTTTATCTAAATTTATAGTTTTTACTCTAAATTTTATTATTTAATTTTATAAATCAAGCGTCAGTTTTAAGAATAAAATTAGTCATTAAGACCGTGAACACGGTCAGCCTGAAAAAGTTATTACTAATGTTACGGATAAAATTAAAGAAAAGGAAAAAAGTTAATAAATTGTTGAAATAGTAAGGTAATGCCTTACCATTTATATCCAAATGATTTTGTCATAAAACCACTGCATTCCAGACTAAAAATTATACATACAAAACTCATTATTATACTACTGTTTTTTTTTTCAATTTTAATAATTCACTACTAGAAGTGAATAACCATTAGTGACTCAAAAGTAATGATAAACACAGCCATAGTTCCTTTTTTAATTTTATCAAGTAAGCGGCTATGCCAAAATGGTGACCTCAAAACTGAATAATTAAAATAAAGGTTACAAATAATTTTCATATATTAAAAAAAAAGTATTTAGTATAATATTTTATTCACATATATCAGATATAATTATATGCTTGTTCAATATTGAAGTACCTAATCTTAAAATATATTTACCTCTTTAATCTGTTTATAAGATGAATAGGTATTGCTCTTAAAATGTGCGATAAGTTCACAGATTTCTTCTTCACCGAATTTAATACGTTTGAATCCTTCGCCAAAATAATTGGGGGGATCATCATCCGAACTATCGCTACTATTCATTTTAACCAAAATTTGAAATAGTTATCTAATTAAAAGTACAAGTTTTCCCGGGAAACCGTTCGCTTTACTGGAGAAGAAAAAGCCAAAACCGAAATGAAAAATGGCGTCAAATCAAACGATGCTCTTGTAGCAGTTGTTTATTGGCCGATTTTTCGCGGCAAATTTAAAATTGAAATAATAGTCCTAATGCGCAGCGACCTACTTTCCCGACTGCGCGTATTTAGTATTTGATTGGTTGATGCAGTGTCCGATTAAGCGTCTCATTCACCGGCCAAAAAGATCAATTTGAAAATTCAAATATGCGGTGTTGCCAGATCCCAGATTTTTACAAAGGAATCTATTGTATAGATAATTTATTAGTCATTGTCGTAGTATGCTATTGTTGAATATGGTAATACATTTTGGGTAGGCGCGCAAATAAATACCAATCCATTGCACCTCTCTTTAGCGATACATCCAATAAATGCAGATGTTTTATTAGTAAAGGTATCGAGCTCTCAATGATGACATCGATGTCATCATGTTTAAATATCTTCTTTTGACTGGGTTTTAAAAGCGAAAAACTTGAACAAGTAATTATTTTTTATTATAACATCTATAACAATCAAAAAAAGTAAAAATAAAAATTACCGGAACTCGGATATTGATTAACAGCGTCTACTATTGCTGTTTACTTCACTTCTGAGCTTCTGCAAAAAAACTAAACATGTTTCAGGTTTCTGGGGGGCGAATATAGGTACTTTAAAAACCAACAGAAATTAAAGAAGTGAGAAGCAAAAAGTCTTCCTCGATCTCTGAACTTTGCTCGCGGCGACTTCCGCATGAAAAATTGTGGTGAATGAGTAATGACTGGATTACGAAATACAGATTTGTCAGATCCTTTAACGGAATGCCCCGATATGGGATTAAAAAAAATCCAAATTGACAACTTGAAAATTAAAATCCACCCAAAAAACAGTTCTCCTATAATATAGAGGACGTAGGTATATCAAAATAGTTAAATAAAAAATATATTTTCACATAATAATGTTGTTTTTTTTTTATAAAAACAATTCACTTAACAGACCCAGACACAAAAAGCACACACCAGAATTGAAACTATCTTCTCCGTGTTAAGGGGGTTTGTAAAAAGTCAAACCAACAAAAACTAATTTGTCTAAGAAATATATATGCTTCAAACAATAATAAAATATTCACAAATAATATAAGCATATAAAAAACTTTCGTCATAAACCATTCTGTGTCTGAAGTCCTGCACAATGTAACAGTTAAGAAGACTTTATAGTTTGGATTTAAATATTCTTACTTTCTTATAATAAAACTAGCATCCGTCACAGGTAGGGCTGCCAGTTTTGCAAAAAGCAAAAACAGGAGGCTAGTTCCTCGTCCTCCAAAAAAAAAATCTCCTTATCCTTATTGGAACCAACAAACCTAGGCTGGCCGAGACACTTGTGGAGTCACATAGGTGTACGTTTTCATTTATTTCGTTGATGAATGAAATTGTTGAAATTATAATTTTTCTTCTTTCATTGTATTAATGTAATTGTAATTAATGCTTATTTAGCCTAAAAAGCGGGAATTTTGAACCATTCGGCTGGAAGAGGGAGATATACATAAAAAACGGGAGACTCCCGCTTAAATCAGGAGAGTTGGCAACTTATGAAGCAGGCAACACTTCTTTATTTCTAATATTGTAAATATGTAAAGTGAAGCCTTTTTGGAAAAAAGTACGAATACACAAATTTTGAAATAATATTGTCCTGCAACGGTCAAAATCCTAGAATTTTTAAACATTCCCCATCACGAAACCTGAAAAATAACACGAATTACATCTTCTCAAACTTGCTTCCCAATTGATTATGTTTCGGATAAATGACTGTGTATGTTAACAAATGAAGGTCTGACTCTCAAGGACGGTTATCACATTTAATTTTTGTGCAAAATTTGAAGTCAATTAGAATTAGTTTTTAATATGCATCTTTAAACGTATTATTTAGCCGCCATATTAAATTCACAGCAAAATCAACCAGTTACCACCTCATCCTCCTATCACATTAGATTTTTGGGTGAAAGGTCAATTCGGTAAGTAGTTTTTACAGTAACTTAAAACATTCTTGACCTAACTCCGTTATCTTACCGGTTAAGTTCTATACCACACCCGGTGGTTATACAAAAATTGAGGTCAATTGAATTCGAAAATATTTTTTTTACAGTCTAAATATTGGATTTTTAGAAAACTGTTACCAGTTCATCGTCATATAACCGTCGATTTTTGTGCAAAAGCTGAGATCAATTGGACACATGGCCTTTTACCTTATTCCGAGAACTGGCTGACAGTCGGCTTGTATAATATTCAAGCGTATAGGAGTCACACATCATAGAGAGATTACTTAAAATATTAAATAACCCCATTTTTTAATTTGTTTACATTACATAGCTTCTACTATATCCTTTTAATAATAAAAAAACAACGCATTGCAATTGGGGAATTTAAACTTACATATTTTAAAAACTTAACTTGGGTTCGTCAAGTGTTGTCGAAAAATAACGGTAATTTTATTTGTCTTGCACTTTGAACACTCTTTTTTTCTTTGTTTCTTTCCAAAATGAAGTCGGCTGCCACTTTTTTGTTTTCAGTGCCATTCTCCAGGGCGGCTCTCCGTCCGGGGCTTATTCAGAGCTGGAGCTACCCTTTCAGATGATTTACACCATATTCCGGTTTGAAGACGTTAGTGATGGGATATCTGGTTGGCGAGCTCTAAGCTCCCGGAACACACCGTGTATTTCAATATCTTTACTTTTTTCTTTTCTAATGGATTTTATATTGCACTAGATGTCCCTTGAGAGTACTACTGGTCTCACGAGATGACCTTTTCTTTCAAGCTATCCCCTTACCCCTCCCACTCCCGCCACATAGCGGCCATTACGCTAATATTCTATGTAGAACTGCGGCAGACGAACGGGATAGAATGCAGGATGACTCCTTTGAATACTCAAGCACTTGCTCCCTATACTGAAAAAGTCTGAACCCGCCTATGATCGCATGTTTGTTATTCCCCATTAGTGTACACTATTTTATATTCTATCCTGGTCTTCCCTTAAATAGTGAAATTCCATCAGTGTAGAAACGGTTATTAACGATAAAAAAAAGACACACCTAATACACAGGATACAAACTACTCAAAAATCATTTCTATTACCAAAATTAAAATAGGGAGTTAGGACAAAAGTTATTGGCGCCTATGTTATATAGGTAAATGAAATAAGAATTTGTTTTTTCATACTGTTTACATTAAATAAATAAACACACAATTAAAAGATAAGCCAGTGAGTTGTACATTACACTTTTATATTGGGTTTTTAAAAGGAAGCATATTTTTATCTCATAAGTAAATAATCTAATTCTTATAAATAACAAACATATTTATGTTGATCAATCCTTATCCTTTATCTAAAATGCAATAAAACAAAGGAATCAAAACAACATATTACATACATAATAAATGCATAATTATTAAGTATGCCTTTTTAGCTTCTATGGATATTATGCTCCTATAACATATATAATCACACAATCATTAATTATCTACATAAAACGAATTTCAAGTGATAATTGGCAGTAATAATTCTTGAATCAACTCCTCTTCTCCCTCATTTTTTCCTTTAATTTCTTCTCTTATTTTTATTTACTATAGATACTTTTGGAGGTTATTTCGAAAAAAATCTTTTTATACTATATAATATTTCTTTACATTTAATTACTCTTGTTTTATATACCTTGCACAAGAAGAATCATGCAGATATTTTTTTAGTCATATAAGCTTTTTATTCTACATTTTTCTTTTAGAAAGAATGTACGGCCACTACACAGAAAATTTCATGTCCAGATTAATAACATGCCTGCCCCATATTTAACACGTCGATTCAAAGACAGATTATACTCTAAATAGACAATTCAATTGAAAATAAAAGACTCTCCAACAGATCCCAACTTTGCTGTATTTCAGTTCCATCAAGAGATTTCCCTGAAGGTCAACCCATATCACAGTTAGTGTTGTTAATCCGCGGCGGTCTTCGACCTATTGGCTTCCTTTACAGATATTGCTATTTAATTTTCAATATATATTTATAGTTTTAGAAATGCACATTAAATTATTTCTTACTGCTTTAGAACTTCCAAACGCATTTTAAATTCTAAAAAAAATAATTTTTACTCGAGTTATTACAAATTTGGCCGCGCACTTGCTAATAAATTCAAAAATATTTCTCTTGGTCTTAAAAGAGAGGAGAGGAAAATAATATAAAATATATGTATATATATATATATATATATATATATATATATATATATATATATATATATACATATATATATATATATATATATATATATATATATATATACATACATATATATATATATATATATATATATATATATATATATATATATATATATATATATATATATATATATATATATATATACAGTGGCCCAACGAAAAGGTCCCACCCTTATTTATGACTTTCCTGGTATATTTTGGGAAAAACGCTTGGACACGTCAATTTTGATTTTTAGGGGGACGTCTTTTCATGTATGATTGTATAATACAGGGTGTTCCAAAAATAAGATATCGCATTACACTTGACATTTTTAAATGGAAACCCCCAATTTTTTTTCTATTTTTGGATTCTCCAGGAAGTTTTTAGTAACTTTTGTATAATAGAGTTTATACCTATCTTCAACCATTTTGAAGTTATTTGAATAATTGAATAATATCAAGTATTGATAAATTAAATTCAAGAAAGGGTCAAAATAACGAAACTTTATTATCAAAACGGAAACATTGCAAGGGCTACTGCCCGGTTGTTTAATACGTTACATTCAGTCAAAAATATTAACCATAAGTATGTGGCTAAATTAATAAGAAAATTTGAAGCAACTAGATCTGTATCTAATATTCGCCGGAATCAGGAACACTAAACCATTTACAGTTTTACATTCACATTAAAATTTAAACAAAAATTAGTTACTTAGCTACAATGTGTCAAAAAGTCAATGTGGTAATAAATGTTGAAAGTGGTGTCCGTTTACCTCCATGCAATAATAAATATTTTGCTCAAATCTATTCCTAACATTTTCACACATTTCTGGAGTTATTTGTCTGCATTCCGCCGTGATCCGCTCCCGAAGATCTTGGATGGAGTCTGGCTTCGTACTAAAAACCTTACTTTTTATATGTCCCCAAAGAAAGTAATCTAAAGGACTCAAGTCCGGAGACCTTGGTGGCCACTCAATGGGGCCGCGCCGTCCGATCCACTGATTTGGGAAATGGGTGTCCAAAAACTGTCGTACTGGAGCTACATAGTGCGGTGGTGCACCATCTTGTTGGAAATGAAGAAAATTTTCATTATAATTAACCTCATTTTCTATTATTTCGGTTATTCGTGGCTCTATTGTATTTTCCAACATGTCCAAGTACAACTCCCCCGTCAAGTTTCCAGGAATAAAGAAAGGTCCTACAATATGATTTCCGAAAATGCCGGCCCAGACATTAATTTTTTGTGGGTATTGCGAATGTACCTCTCGAAACAAATGTGGATTCGAGTCGCTCCAATATCGACAATTATGTCTATTTACAGCACCATGTAAATAGAAGGTACATTCATCCGAAAAACAAATGTTAAATAACAAATTTGGGTTATTGTTCAAACGTTGTGTCATTAATTCGCAAAACTCCAACCTTCTATCATAATCGTCTTCATTAAGCTCATGGACAAGTTTAGTTTTGTACGGGTGAAATTTATAGGATTTCAAAATTCTTTGCACTGTTGAGCGTGTAAATCCTGAAGAAGTAGCCAGACCACGAGTACTTTGGGTGTTGTCAAGAGCCACGTGTCCCAAAACTGCTATTTCTCTGGCTTCATTTCTACTTGGACGATTTTCCTGATTCCGGCGAATATTAGATACAGATCCAGTTGCTTCAAATTTTCTTATTAATTTAGCCACATACTTATGGTTAATATTTTTGTCTGGATGTAACGCATTAAACAACCGGGCGGTAGCTCTTGCAATGCTTCCGTTTTGATAATACAGTTTCGTTATTTCGACCCTTTCTTGAATTGAATAAATCATTGCAAAATATTATAATAGAACTAGGCAACTTAACGATTTCAAATCAAAGATAAAGTTGTTCCATGATTTACGATGACATTGACGGATGCTAAATTTCTTGCTGGTATCGGTGATTATTATTTTTTTCCGTATTATCAGTACTAAATTAAATGAGGCGAATTTTATAAAAAAAATTAAAAAAACTTCAAAATGGTTGAAGATAGGTATAAACTCTATTATACAAAAGTTACTAAAAACTTCCTGGAGAATCCAAAAATAGAAAAAAAATTGGGGGTTTCCATTTAAAAATGTCAAGTGTAATGCGATATCTTATTTTTGGAACACCCTGTATTATACAATCATACATGAAAAGACGTCCCCCTAAAAATCAAAATTGACGTGTCCAAGCGTTTTTCCCAAAATATACCAGGAAAGTCATAAATAAGGGTGGGACCTTTTCGTTGGGCCACCCTGTATATATATATATATATATATATATATATATATATATATATATATATATATATATATATATACATACATATATATATATATATATATATATATATATATATATATATATATATATATATATATATATATATATATATATACATATATATATATATATATATATATATATATATATATATATATATATATATATATATATATATATATATATATATATATATATATATATATGCCTGATTATTTATATTTTGTCTGTGGTGATTTTAGTATTAATCTCAAGTTACAGATTCAGATTAAAAGAGACTTCTTAAATCTACTGTTGGAGTTCTATTTAAAACCCTGTACACACAATGACACCCAAATAACCAAAACATCCAGAACATGTATAGACAATATTTATACTGACTTCAGTGATTTTATAGTTCTTTTAAAAGACACGTTTTTGCCAGATCATACATATCAGTTAGTAAACAATGGTTTAGAATAAAACAATTTAATACAAAAAATTCATTTTAATTAATTTATTTCAGATAGGAAAAGAAAATTGGTGTTTAAACAATAGGTACTTGATGAATCGGTTTTGAACTTTTCCAATCTAATTTTATGGGTGGTATAGCTCGGAGTCCAAATAACTGAACAATACTCGAGGACGCTGCGGACAAGGCAGTTGTATAAACACATAATCTCTTTGGTATCGTTAATGTATTTTGTATTACGTTTGATAAAACCCAACAATCTGAAACTTTTAAGTATAATGCTATCTATGTGCTGATTAAAGGTCAACTTCTGATCGAGAATAATTCCCAAGTCGTTTATCTTATTTACGGTGTCAATAGATTCTTTGTATACCTTATAAGTGGAGGTTATGGAATTTGCACATTTATAGAAGCTAACTGCCTTGCACTTGGATACATTGATCTTTAATAGGTTGTTAGTGCACCAGGAAGCAAAAAGGTTAAGATCAGTCTGCAGTGAGTTTGCACTACCATCGACAATATTGTAAAACTTCAAGTCGTCCGCGTATAAGAGAAAGCGAGATGCTCCAAAGCAGGACGCAACATCATTGACCAAAAGCAGAAACAGAACAGGTCCGATGTGCGACCCTAGAGGGACTCCAGAAGTCGCAATGATTTCTCGGGATGAACAGCCGCAGATCTGTACATATTGTCGCCGCTCAGAGAGGTATGACTTGATCCATTCTAGGTAACTTCCAGTGATGCCAATTTCGGATAGTTTCTCTTTAACAGGAGCGGATGACAGTCACCGGCGAAAGCCTTAGATAAGTCAGTGTAGATTGAGTCAACTTGGTGTCCCGTCTCTACCGAAGGCAATAGAAAGTTTTGGTAAACGGCAAGGTTGGTGTTTGCTGAGCGTCCTCTATAAAATCCAGGCTGTTCTTGTTCTTGCTTCAAAAAGTTTTGGAATGGCAGAAAGCATTGATATACCACGATAGTTGGTGATGTCGCTCTTGTCACCGGTCTTAAAGATAGGCAC
The DNA here is from genome assembly GCA_030620095.1 of Kuschelorhynchus macadamiae. Lineage (NCBI taxonomy): Eukaryota > Metazoa > Arthropoda > Insecta > Coleoptera > Curculionidae > Kuschelorhynchus > Kuschelorhynchus macadamiae. The sequence continues at coordinate 73,386 of JAUTXW010001092.1, read as the reverse complement.
GAGGTTTTAGACCTTCCACACTGACACACACAAGATCCACTGTCAAGTGAACGTTGAACATTTTTTCGCAAAGGTGATGCAAAAGACCTCGAACAAGACCTTAAAAATATCGTCGGTATGCCGACCGGGCCAGCTCTCTTAAATGGGTCCAGATGGTTCAAACCATTAGCTACTTCTTGTATTTTGAAGGTGTGAGATACCAATGTAGCAAAGAAACGGACGGGAACCACACGCATCACATCAACATTGTTATTTGAATATGAGGACTGAAAGTGCGAGACAAATCCATCGGCAATCAGTTGAGGACCGCCAAGTTCACGACCATCATACCTCATTTGCTGGGGCAAGTTCGAGTCTTTTTTGAGATTATTAACGTAGGACCAGAAACATTTGGGGGAGTAAATGTTCGGTGTTCGTGACATATAGGACGTAGCACATGTCAGTTCTGACCTTAACCTCACGACGGGCATTAGAATAAGCTAAATAGTCTTCATGGAGACCCGATCGTTTGAACCTCCTGTAGAGTTTGTTTTTCCCCACAATACATTGGCGAAGTACGTTGTCAAACCATTTGGGATATCTGTCGGTCATGATAGTTTTCTTTGGGACGAAGAACTGTACACCCTTAAAGAATAGGCCTATCATATTATCTAAGTCCGGGAAACTCGCCAAAAAAGACCAGTCTCGTAAAACTAATTCAGTTGCGAATAGTCTGCTTTGTCAAAATGGTACACTGAAATTGTACTTTTATTCTTCAAAGTGTGGACCTGTTGGAAATGGTAAGAAGTGGAAATAGGCAGAGTGAGACGGAAGACAATTGAAGTCGTCGGCGAAGATTAAGTCGAGTGTTCTGCCGAGTCAGTTCTGGACAGCGTTTAATTGTCGTAACTCAAGAAAAACATAGTCTCCACAAGAATCTTGGCAGGGAATGAAAATAGGTCCGCTTGAATTAAGGAATCGTCTTCAAGTGTCCATTTGATGTGTGGAAGATTAAAGTTGCCGTATAATCAAAATCTATGGTTGACGAACTTGTTGCATAAAGATAGAATAGAATATAATGGACAAATCATTTGTAGAGGGGCAATACCCCACCGGTCTAAAAAAACGTATAATTATCCCAGTTTTCAAGAATAAGGGGAATAAGGAAGATGTTTCACCTCACCACCCAATCGCTGTTCAAAACCAGCTGAGGAAAATTTTTGAAAGTTGTTTTTACACTAAAGTCACTAAAATAACTTCCTAGAAGCAAATAAATTGTTGAGCCCTAGTCAACACAGGTTTAGAAAGGAAAAATCCCAATGTCCGCTTTGACCGATCTTTTGGGAACTATAATTGAGTCCCTTAATAATAAGCAAAGCTGGGTGGGAGTATTTTTTGATGACCACAGCATTTGCCTTGGTTGATCATAACCTTGTATGCAATAAATTGGAAAGAAGGGGGCCAGCACAGTATCAGTAGGGGGAACGTATTCTACATTTTATTCCTTGGATGTTGGAACACCACAAGGCTCTTTCAACTCAATTGCTTAAAAACTAACTTTTTCAATTTTTGTCACAAGAATCTCTCTATCAAGCAAGTCTATTAATAAAAATGAGTTTTTCTTTTTCTGCACTCAAGCACTTGTGTCTTGCAGAAATATAAAATTTGACAATAGAATGTTAATTGTTTATTTGTAATATATAGTAACAAATAACAGTGGCTTGGTAATGTATTAATATTAATAGATTATATTGTGATGATGGACGGAAATAAAATTATTATTATATTTTTATTATATTATAAAAAAATGTATATCACACAAAACTCCTGGGAGTGTATGTGGGCAATAAGCTGACGTGGTCTGATCAAATCAATTATATTTCTAAGAAACTGTTTGTTTCTTGATCATGCGGATTAGGGATACAGTTAGCAAAAACATTTTATTATTTATGTATAATGGACTTTTTTGTTCAGTAATGGGTTATGGTCTGCTACACTGGGGTGCTGCTTGCGAAACAAAAAATATTTATTCAGAAGAAAAAAGCAGATACATAAAAAGACTTCCCCCCCTTGGGAACTTGCAGGGATTCTTTTATTGAGTTGGGTATACTACATCAGGCAACATTTAGATGATTATAGGCAGAGAGGTGAGATTCACACACTCCTCATGAAAACCATCCACCATTTGGACCTGCCTTTTGGTCGACTCACAGTAGGACAAATATCTTTTGAATACCTGGATCTCAAATGTTACAATAAGCTTCCATGCTCTTTAAAATCAGCAAATAGTTAAAAGCAATATACTAATAGGACAAGAAAAATGTTAACTGTTAAAGCTTATTATAGTATTAATGAGTTTTTGTCTGATAGTCTGAATGATGTTTTCTGAATGTTTTATGTTAAATGTGGTCTCATATTTTTACTGTGTAAGACTTTTTATTATTTAGCATGTAACTATGAATTATCATGTTTTTACTTTTTTACGTTTGACGTGTTGGTCAATTTATATATAACTAAGTCATTTGGCTATTAATAAACATTTGTATTTGTATTTGTTCAAAGGCTGAGTGACAGACATATTATGCCCTGTATCTTATTTATTTGTTTGTTATATTGTAAACAAAGTTAAAAATTATCATTGTTTCCTCATGAATAGAACTAAATTTACACTCCTAAAGTCAATCTGAGAATAACTATTTCCAAATTGTTTCTGAGTAATCCGACCAGTTGCTCGCCTCTGAATAGTAAGATACAGGATTGTAATGATTTAATAACTAGATGTGATACGGACCTGTTTAGTGTATCTAAAAAGGCAATTAAACACTGATTGCTATCTTAACTAAGAGTTGTACTAGGTAATGTTGTGTTTTTTTTGTTTTTGTCTAGTTTTAAAACAAGTTTATTATTGTTTTATATGTTTTTTTTATAATAACTGCATATACCATTATACAATTTACGCTTTCGGTATTTATAGCCAGTAAGCACTCTTACATTTAAATACCCTGCGTGTTTGTCGGAATATAAATAAATAAATACATATTTAAATGAAGAATATTTAAAGCTTTGTCAGATTTGTCAATCTTAGGTGATATATATCTTAAGGTCCAACATGCTCACAGGCAATAACACAGTTTACTGTATATAACAATTAGTTGAAAACAATGGTCTCTAAAACTATATTCTCTCAAATCGCGGATCATACTGCTCCAAAAATAACTATCAACACTGAAAAAGAACCTCAAAAATCAATAACAAAAAGGGATTTTAAAACTGAAAATAAAAACATATTTATGACTAAACCTTAACCAAGAACTGGAAGTTATTCTTTGATTTAGACTACTCTAGACCTGATGAACAATTGATTGAATTTACATGGTTGTTTTTATTGTACTTTAACCAATGTGTTCCTTTAATAAAGTTTCATGATAAAAATCAATTTAAAGCAAAATATTTCCAGAGTTATCACAGAGTGAGAGAGTGTAAAAGACAATTGGATGTACTATATACATCAAAAACTAATTATCCAATGTACAAAACAATGTATAATGAGAATAAGAGTAAGTGTAATAAATTATTGAAAGAGTGCAAAAAGAACAAAATAGCAAATAAAATATCTAACTCCAATAATAAATCTAAAACTAGTTATTACGCAATTGTTTACGTAGAATCCAGCGGCGTAGATTTTTGACGTGAACTGCCATTTTAATCAAAATTATATTTTTTTAAATGGGACACTATATATTTTTTGCAGTTTGATTTGATGTCCCAATTAAAAAAATATGTTTGGTTAATATCTTGAAAATGGTAGTTCACAGCAAAAATGACTGACTAAGCTACTGGTTTCTACATAAAAAAATTGTATAATCAGTTTTTACCTCTTCGCTAAGTTGAAGGATAACTCTGTATCTGTAACTGTATCTCAGAAACGGCGCGAACTATGCAAAATCTGTTGGCGACATCTTAAGATTCACGAAAAACTAGCATAGTATTGTGAAAACCACAACCCTGTATATTTGCAAATAACCAAGAGATCCCGCAAGCGTCGAAAATTGGACAGCCTGTACATTGTTTCGTCTTATAGGTTAAGATATTTCACCTTTTCAAACTTTCATATACACTATGTTTTATAGTTTTTCTAATTTTAATTTACAATTGACTTTATCAACAAGATACTAACCTTTGATGATAAAGCATATTTTGAATTTGCTTATTTTAACAAAACAGGAATGAATAAAATAGAAACATCAGCTCACTTTATATTTAACAAAATTGTTTCCATGTTTTTGAAACCTCTAAATAATAGCGAAATCATTGAGCACATAAATTCATTAAAAAACGCTTGTGCACCTGGTACCTTCTCCTATTTATAATTTGTCGGATAACTACAACTTCAGACTATCAGTGTTATAAGTAACTTAAATTTTTTGAAAAATGACTTAAAAAGAAATTAGAAAAATATCTGAATCACAACTATATTCTATCTCCTAACCAATATGGTTTTTCTCACGGTATGAAAATTCCGATGCTATTTATGAACTCATACAAACCATTACCATGCATCTTGACAATAATAAAAAATGCCTGGCAGTATTTCTGGATTTTGCAAAGGCTCTTGAATATCAATGGTGTTTGTGGCATGGTGTTATCAAAATAACTCAGAAGTTAGTTCAGTGATGCTTTTGTCTGTTCAGATAGGGATACCCCAGGGACAGTGTTGGTTTCCTTGTTGTTTAATCTGTATATTATTTCTTTAACAGATTCTTGTCTGAATAATGGTTTGTAGACTGATAATTCTTTTGCTGTTTTTCATGGGTCTACTTAAAATGAAATGAAAGGGTATGCTGAGATGGGAATTGAGATAATAAAAAATCTGGCTTGACTCATTTAAACTAACCATAAATAATGAAAAAAACAAATAATATGGTCTTTTCACTCACATCAGCAGGTAAACCAAATTATACTAGTTTAGATATTTTAGGCAACCAATGGAATTATAAATAAAGTGGAATTTGTTAAATATTTGGGTGTCTATATTTATAAACATTTGAAAATGCGATATGCACGTAGTCAAATTAAGCAATAACTTTTGTACATTGATACACAAATTTTATATCTTAGAAGAGATTTTTAAGACCAAAACTACTGATTTATGTTTACAAAGCCATTGTAGAATCATTAACTAGATATGGATTGGTAGCCTGGGGAGGGTTATAGGAAAATTCGCTAAAGCAGTTAAATGTAGCACAAACTATATTCTAAGAGTTATATTTAAAAAAAACAAGTACCACCCAACTGAATTATTGTTGTACATACATATATGGCATTTGAGTTTTCTTGGGTTTAGGTTTGCATAAAATGAAACGCTTTTTTCCTTCCTTTTTTTTATTTTACATTTTACCTAACATAGTAGGTTTTTTCAAAAATATTTAAATTTATCATGCTACCTGAAACAATAAAAAAAATATATAAGGACATTATGGATTTTTTTTAACAATAACTTCACAATGTATACAGAGCAAACATAAAGTAAACACCTTTAAAAGAAAGGCAATTCACTTTGGGTACATACCTCGATCGATTTTAAGTAGGTTTCATGAGGATGTTAATGTGCAAATGAATATGCTAAGTGGTTTTTATAAACTTATTGATTCTACCTACTGTTTATGGCAAGTAAACTCTCTTATATATATTTAGGTAAAAAGATGAGTAGAGTAGTTAAAAATAATTTTCTATTGGAAGTTCAGAAATTATTAAATTTACCCCGTATATTAAAAACAAATGAATGAATTAAAAACCCGCCAAATTAGTTTTAGATAATGGTTCTTAGAATATCATAACATGCCCAAAATCAAACAAAACTAAATATTGCAGGATCTCGGGACTTAGAAATTTTTGTAAAATGTGCATGATTTTATATAACACCCCATATATTATGCGGAGGACCATTTTGATGAACTGAGGCAGCGTTGACCAATTTTAGATAGAGTGTTTAAACATCGAAAACCGCATCCCTGTAACTTTTTTAGCTTTTGAAAAATACCGCTTTAAATTTGGGTAAAAATTTTGAGATGTGCAAAGCGAATGGCCAGCAGTTTATTTGTAGTACAAAATACAGGACAGTTTTTGAGAATACTTTAGTCACATTCACTTTTACACAAAAATGTAAATCAAAACACTAATTAATTTCTTTTTGTTTCTTGCTTGTTAATCACCGTTTTTTTTTTACTTAGTTTAAGATTAGCAATAAGAGATGTTTACTCATCTATGTGCAAATGTAAATTGCTTAGGAAATTAAAAAAATGTTATTTTTCAGTCTGAACATCGTATTTTGAAAGTTTGTGGCATGGTGTTATCAATTATATATATATATATATATATATATATATATATATATATATATATATATATATATATATATATATATATATATATATATATATATATATATATATATATATATATATATATAGGGTCAGTTGGGATAAATGAAAACGAGTCCCACAAATTTTGAAAAGCCCGCCTTTTTCTGATTTCACGTTTCATTTGCATTAGTTTTAGATGCGTCCGTGCCGCTGTTGCAGATAGTTATGTGCCAGCCACTAAAATATTTTGGTTTGTTTATCAAAGTGTAATGTTATTGAGTTTTGATTGAATTTTTAAAACATTATTGTAAGGTAAGTTTCTTAGAGTTTGTTTGATGTTCTTAAGATAAATTTAAAGTAAATTACACTGGAATAATGTCGTACTAACGTAAATTAACTACAAAATTTTCGTGTTTACATTTACCCCACAATTTTGCAATTCTGACACCAATTTAGAGCTAAATAATCAAATTATTTTATTTTTGTTGTTGCAGATGTGCCCCGAAACTACATTAAAGAAAGGAATCCGCCATCATATTCTTCGCAAGATCTTCAAGATGCTGGCGTGATATCTGCAACAAAACATTTACATACCGGCAAGGGGAAAATATTTACGGTATCCCGAAGGCCGTAATCTACAACAGGATTAAAGGGAGAATAACGCCTCCTATCGATGTTCCAGGCCCTGGTCAAAAACTGGCTCTATCAGTTACAGAAGAAAATGAGATTGTGCAGTGCCTGTTAACAAGATCCAAAATGGGGCATCCTTGTAGTAAAGGAGAACTGAGGGACCTTGTTGGAAAATATGTGGAAGATAAAAAATTAAAAACCCCTTTTAAAGCTAATAAACCAGGCGAAAACTGGTACCTTTCATTTATGTCTAGACATCCTCAGCTTTCACTAAAAAAACCGGAGCATCTGCAGAAACTAGGCAAAGATGCGCGAAAACCATGTATAGTATATGATTTTTTTTATTTATTTATAAATAAAATTACATACATTAGGTTAGGGTTACTCATTTATTATTTGACTATATTCTTTGCAAGGAACATATTTGTAGGTCTAACAAATCACAGTAAGTTTTTATTTATCAAGGATGTGTTTCTTTAAAAGATTCTTAAAGCTATTTACAGTTATTGCATTTTTAATGTTGTTAGGAATTTCATTAAATTCTTTTAGTCCCTTGAATAGCAAGGATTTCATTGTTGCTGAGTACCTTGGTCTACTTATATGATAATCGTTGCAATTTCTAGTAAAATAACTATGGATATCGTTTCTTAGTGTAGTAAACTCTTTAAAATATTCCGGTAACAAACCTTTTCTTAATTTATATTTATCAACAGTACACATTACAGGCAGAGCCCAAATAGTGCTACAAATCATTGTTAAATTTAATTCTATCCAATACTAAACTATGATTAAGGTTAAAACAATTTTGAAAGTAAAAATGTTAAAGTAAAATAGTCATGTGGAAATATATAAAAATACTAGAACATTGTCAATGGTAATTACAAACATAGTAAAACATAAAACATTTCAAGGTCGCAGCAAGTTTAGCACCTTCTTCTTAAAGTTACATGGACTAGTGTCAAAGTTAAAATCTGTGGGCAGGGAATTGAAAAGCCTCATCAGATTATTAATTGGAGAATTTTTGCCGACGTCTGTACGCGCATAATTAAGAGCAAATCGGTCACTATTTCTCATAATACGCGATGGAACTTTAAAATTAATAGCTGTTAGTAAGTCGTTGCAGTCAATTTTGTCACTTAGCAATTTATGACCAAAACACAATGCAAGAATCATTCTTCGTGTTGCTAAATCATTTAAACCCAACAATTTCAATCGATCACCATATACAAAGTCTGACTTGTCAATACTCAACTTATACAATAAGAAATTTACGAATTTGTGCTGTACGCGCTCAAGCTTTTCAATGTGAACCTGGTAATATGGGGCCCAGATCATACAACAATATTCCAAATTACTTCTAACCAAAGCGAAATATAGAGATTTCAAAGCCTCAGTGTTCTTAAAGTTCCAACACTGCCTCTTTATAAAACCTAATAATTTAAAAGCTTTAGCGACCACATTATCAATATGAATGATAAACCGAAACTCAGAATCGAAGACAACCCCTAAATCATTTACCATGCTAACCCGTTCCATTTCTATGCCATTAATCAAATATGTGTGTTGGATTGGATGCTTTTTCCTGCAAAAAGAGATAATTTTACATTTTGTGATGTTCAGGTCCATATGATTTTCTTGACACCATGAATAGATTTTGTCTATATTCAGTTGTAAAGTAGAGTCAGGTTCATGGTTGATAAGACTGAAGATTTTTAGATCATCAGCAAACATTAGGTGGTGACAATCAGCAAGCTTCAATGATAGGTCATTGACAAAAATCAAAAATAATATTGGTCCTAAGTGGGACCCTTGAGGAACGCCAGATGAAACTTTGATGATTTCAGAAATGGAATTATCTATTTTAACAACTTGAGTCCGATCATGCAAGTAGCTATGAACCCATGAAAGTAAGGGATCAGATATTCCATATGACTTTAACTTGGATATAAGCAAGTTCTGATCAACCCGATCGAAGGCTTTTCTAAAATCAAAATAAACGGCATCCACTTGACAACCTTGGTCAATAGCAGAGCTGATAAAGTCAGAATACACCATTAAGTTTGTTTGGCAAGAGCGGCCTGTAAGAAAGCCATGTTGTTGTGGTGAGATAATTCCACGAAATGCTGAAATAAAGTTATCCGTTACAATTGACTCCAGTACTTTACCCGCGCATGACAAACCTGATAATATAAATAAAGATCATTGTTAGATAATACAAACGTTGTTTTACTGACATCCATTTTAGTATACCCAACATAACCTTTATTGGTGTATACCTACTGCTTCGTAACACCAATCGCATTCCCCTATTAAATAGTATTTGGAGATGTCTAATCTGGTCTTTTGACATTAAATAAAGCATGCTAACACAATAATCAAAGTGGGGTTGTACTATGCTCTTGAATAACGTTGTTCTTGCAGCGAGTGTAAGGAACTTCACTCCCTAGCAAAAAAATATAGTTTTTTACATATTTTCTTTTTTAAAAATTCAAAATGCTTGTTAAGACTTAGTGAATTGTCTAGCTCAAAACCAAGATACTTTATATATTCCACCCATTGAATTTCCTTTCCATCAATTTCCAGATGAATTATTTTTGTATCAATTTTATTTAGTTTTGTTTTGTACTTATTATCATTGCTTTTGTTTTTTCTACATTTAATTTTAACTTGTTAATTTTAAGAAACTTATCAATATTTAAAATTAGCTGTCTAACTTTCAGTAATATTTCTTCTATATTTTTCCCACTACATGAGACAAGGGTGTCATCAGCGAACAAGTTTAGGAACTCTATTCCTTCGATGAAGTTTATATCATTGATATATATAATAAACAGTAAAGCTCCTAGAATGCTTCCTTGCGGGATACCGCAGTGATTTTGTCTTTTTTCTGAGTTCAAGTTTCTCAATCTTGCATACTGTAACCTCTGTCCCATCAGATATTCCACAAACCAATTCAATGCTTTACCACTTATCTTATAAAATTGCAATTTTTTTCAATAAGATCTTACAGTCTATTGTTTCAAAAGCTCTTTGAAAATAAAAAAAAATAGCAATTATGTATTTTCTATTGTCCACTTGTGTCTTCCATTTGGACAATGTTAGTTGTAGAGCAGTCTCACATGAGTGTCTTTTTCGAAAACCTGACTGATTTCCCAAAAATAAATTATTGACATTAAAGTATTCCAATATCTGTTCAAAAACTGCTCTCTCCAGTACTTTCTCTAAACATGGCAGAGAGTTTACCGGCCTAAATTTGGAAACGTGGTTTGCATTTGCTACTTTTTATATTGGTGTTATTTTGCTAGTTTTAAGTTCATTAGGGAACTTGCCGCTATGTAGTGATGTATTAACGAAATGCAATAAGACGTGTCCTATACTGTTAATGGTCTTTATGAATTATTTTATGAATTTTTATGAAAAGTTAGAAAACATGTTGAAAGATAATGATCTGAACAGTGAAGGAAAAGCTGCATTCGTATTCAAAGCAGATGAGTCCGGCTTTCATAGCGATCCCAGCGGACTGAAAGCAATAGGTGAAAACGGAAAGTCGTTGAGTCGAGTGTCAGGCGGATCAGGACAGAAATCGACAACAGTGTTAGCGTGTGTATCATCAGATGGTAGTTTCTTACCACCATTAATTGTGTATAAGGGTGCTGCTATTCAGCCTCGCTGGATATCAGCTAATGTTTTTCCCGGGACTTTGTACACTACCTCCAAAAACGGCTGGATGGAGGAATCAGAATTTTTTTAATGGTTTAAAACTAGATTCCTTCCTTTCATCGACAATCTAAGGACCAGTAGAAAAACTCCCCAGCAAAAAGTGCTTTTACTTTATGATGGACATTGTAGACACATAAGTGTTCCACTTGTTGAAGAAGCCATCAAGAACAACGTTATATTGATGAAATTTCCGAGTCATCTGATGGATCAACTTCAACCATTGGATAAAGCAGTTTTTGGGCCTCTAAAAACTAGTTGGAAGAAAAAGTTGGTGGTATTTGGCAAACAGCAGATTGGTAAAGGAAGTGAAAGACTAACCAAAGAACATTTTGCAGAGTTGCTAGGAACAGTGTGGGGTGAAGCAATGAAAGCAAAGAACATTATTGCTGGTTTCGTCAGTACTGGTATATATCCGGTCGATCGTACAAAATTTCCTAGAGACCAGTTCAACCCAATTGATTTAAGAAGATATGAGTCTAATAATTCTAATGTAGTAAATCAGATGACAGATATTGATGAAAGGATCGGTAATAAAAATCAAACCTTACTTGAGCCACATGAAAGATCTTCAATCCAAGTAATATTAATAATGGGACCAATCACAAAATGTCGCGAATTCAGCATGACAAACCTTTGGAAAAATCTGTATGTCTGTCAGCACAAATATTGTCGTCTCCCTCTCAGCAATTATTGATGAGTGATAATGAAGAAGATGGTGAAATCTCACAGATTCAGCTTAATGAGAAAATGCCACAACCATCGTCACCACAACCATCATGCTCCAATAACAAATTGGCACAAATCGAGCATCTCAGATTTGTTTATTCTGAAGCAAAGTGGACCATCAACTTGGAACAACACTAAAGAACAAACAAACAAACTTGTAATTCGAAGACTGAAACATCATACTTATGACGAAGTATTGACCTCCAATGATGTACTCTCAAGACTGAAAGAAGCTGAAGAAAAAAAGAAGCAAAAGGTCAAAAATAGAACTAACATGCTAGCTAAGACAAAAAAAAATCCAAGGTTCAAGAAAAAAAAATAACAAAAGATGAATCAGAGTCCTCTGAAGAAAGCAATACATGCGAATATGATGACAACAGTTCTGATAATGACATACAAAAAGAAAATGAGGTGATTTCTTTGAAGCCCATCACGAATATGTCAGAGTTAAGCATTGGAAAATTCGCTTTAGTTATGTTTCAAGGGGTGAAACGCAATACGACAGTTTTTAAATACGTTTGTTCCACAGAAGATGTCGAAGATGAAGACAATGAAATTAAGGTTATCGGTCTTAAATCGGCCGATGACTTTAAAACAGTTTTTTATGTTGTAGAAACTGACGTTAACTTTGTTAATATAGAGCAAATATTGGGTATACTTCCAGATCCAAATATTTTTCTTAAAGGTGAAACAATATTTTATAGGTTTGAGAACAGTATTCCCGTGTTCAAACGAAATTAAAAGTGTGTTCGTTACTCATGTTGAGTCGCAGATTTCATTCTATTTAAAAAAAATGTAAAAATGATTTTCTTGTGTTTTTAAAGACTTACCTAAAATATTACTATTTTGTTAAGATTATTTCAAAAATGAAAGTTCTTTTAAGTGTTTCTTTTAGATCCTCTTATTATTGTTTAACCATCAATAAAGATATAGGAATTATAAGGTTTTTTAAAATTTTTAATAAATAACCAAATGCTAAAAGTGGCATGTTTCTCATTACCCCAGGATTTTCGCAGTGATGCTTATGATATTTGAGATAGTTGTTCTCATTTACCCCCGAATGTAGATGTGATAAATGTAAACAGTATCAAACATAGACCGTATATTACCGCGAATGATATGTTTCTATTTCCCCCAACATTTTTTACACTGATGTTTGTAGTCTTTGAGATAAGTGTTCACGTTTACCCCTGAGAGTATAGGGTAAATGTGAACAGACAACCTTTAACCAAATGTTTGATAGGAACTAAAATATTCAAACACATCAAATTAAAAATTTGTAATAAATAGCTATAAACTATCTGCCTGTTAAACTCAAATACTTAAATACTTGACACAAATGAAAAAATTAATTTATTCTCACAAAGGTGTCAAAAATGTTTAAAATCATTTACATTTACCCCAACTGACCCTATATATATATATATATATATATATATATATATATATATATATATATATATATATATATATATATATATATATATATATATATATATATATATATGAGGGAGGATAAATGACAAAATGATTGAGGACTGTTGGCTAGTAGCAGAATACTTTAACAACTACTTCATTAATGTATCAAAAAAATCTCCAAAACTGAACTTCAGCTAAATAAAAAAAGCCAAAAAAGATTTTTGTTTGTCAATCTAAATACAGCAAATAATCTGAACATAATTAAAAATAAAGAGTATGTGTAAAAAATGACCTCTTTCTAAACCCCAAGTAGTTATCCCAGAGTTCTATTCTATCGCCAACCCTTTGAGTAACCATGCAGAAGATACAAACAAGCTTATCTCTGAAAAAGCTCTTAGCCAAATATAGTTTCATCCCAAATTGCCATAAATAAAAAGTCAAAGTTGTGCAAATTACATTGATTAATTCTAATTTTGTATATTGCTGTAAATTCAAAACAAATTATATGTGTAACATATCTTGAATGTCTTTATTGACCTAAATGAAATTATTACCAAAATTGTTGGAATGTTATCACAAAAGTTTTTACGTTAGTTAACGTTAACAGTAACAGTATGTTTCCAACTTAGCAAAAATTCTTCTGTTTTTTAGTGGAGTTTCACCTGTGTTTACTAAATATTTAATTTCATGTGGAACCGAGTTCTTCGCAGTTAATTATACATTCATGGTTTGCTAAATTCAAATAAATCAGTGCTTGTAGAAATTTTCAAAATGGAAGATCTTCTGGGAAGATCACAGAATTGGATATAGTACATCCAAACTATTTAAAGTTGCTCTTATTTTTTTCTGGTTTTGATGATATATACTCATTTTCAGAAATAACAAAGTCAAATTTCTGAAATAAAGAATTTTATTTTTTTAAATGAAGAGGGTTGAAATCAAAATAACAACTCATTAAATTTCTTGCTTTAAACTTGCTTTTAAAGTGGCCTTTGTTACATTAAGTATATTTTTCAATGCATTACTGACAAATGGAGCCAGAAATGAAAAACTGGATTGCAAAGGCATGGTTTTGTGAGAACGAGTATTCAGAGTCTCATGCACTCTACACAGTTCTCTTTCAGAATGTAAGACAAGTTTAGCAAAAAGATACTTAGGTGTTATAGTATTCAGTATTTGACACACAAAACTTGAAAAGTGAACCAATCTGATTTTATGCAATTTTTAAATATTCAAACTGGCAATATATGGAGAAATATGTGCAAAGCTTGGAATATGAACTCTAAAATGTCAATATATATAAAAATAATTATGAATAATGGGAGCAAAGCAGCTGTTCAAAAATCATCTCTGTGCTGGTTTTTTTCTCAGAAAAATAACAGGTTGCCTACCGATAGAATTTTTAGAATCCGTGGTAGTGCAAAAAGGCTTCTAAAGATAAAAGTTTAACTAAGGCACCAATTGAAGCTCGAGCAAAATCCGATTCTGAGGTGAGTGAAGAATACTCTTCAGAAAGTGAAGCAACACAAACTATAAAATAACACAGAAAATTATTCTTTTATCAAATCTCTAACTGAATTAGAGAAATAATATGCTGTATTTTACAATGTGGGTTGTACATTGAAAGATGAAAATACAGAGAATAATATATAATAACCTACACTATAAAATTTCTAGAAGAATTTATTTTAGGTCAAAAAAAAAGAATCTCAAGAAGTTGAAAAACTGTTTAATTTGTTGGTCCACTGACTTTCGACAACTATATCCTTTCAAAATTTCAATAAATGATTTATCATTTGTTAAAAGTAACTTCAAGAAGTATTAAAAAATATTTCAAATAAAATATTTGCCTGAAATCCTTTACTACTTACTTTTGCCTCATATAAGTACTTTCAATTTAGGTTTAGATTTAACAACTTAAATAGCTTTTAGCTGATTAATCATTCAATTATTCATTATACTGTCAAATAAAAAAAAAAATCCAACAGTAATAAGTAGTGCATTTACCATTAATTTTTGTGGATGCTATTTCGAATATGTTTTTTTGCTTAAAAAATTAAAAATTTCCCAGCACTATTTTTTGGGGTTTTTAATATTTTATCACAGAAAAAATATCAAATGAATAAAATTAAATAAAATGTAGAAAGCAGCACATGAAAGTGTGGAGGCAATAATATAGTAAAAATGGCCGACGATGTATAAACAAGGTAAAATCGTGCCTAAAGTTGAGCGGGAATGCTGAGTTTCTAGTGGTTCAAATGTTCTGAATTTTAGTGTTTCTGAAACTTTATACTTATAGCTGAAAATATCACAAATTACTTTCGGACATACTGAATTTTATAGTGCTTATTTTAGCAAATATATCGCCATTGTCAAATTTGTTTACATTTTAAATAACAAATTCCATCCTTTGTCCTGTGTGTATAGTAGTGGAACTGGAGTTTGGCAGGTATTTTTGTAAATTGGTGATCGGAGAATTTTCGAAAGTTCGTCTTTTTATTTGAGGATATTACTTTATTACAAGTGCCTGTTGAACACTTAGCACTTTTTTATTGTTCTTTTCCCAACATGGGAGGTACAAAGCCAAAAACTTACAAGTGTGGTGAATGCTCTGCAAATATTACAAAAACGCAAACGTCAGTACAATGTGATAAGTGCAAAGGTTGGATCCACAGATCTTGTGCAGGTCTTACAGATGTTGAGCTGGAAGTCTTGCGTACATTAAACAATAAATATCTTTGTAAAGAGTGTAAAACCCATACTGAAAAACAGATAAGAAGATCAATGGATTTCTCTGAAAAAGCCCAACATAAGGTTGACAATCAAGGAACCAGTGTAATAGACTCTATAAAGGAATTAAGGGATGAGATCCGAGACCTCAGGCAAGACCTAAAATTTTATGCCGAACAATATGAAATACAAAAAGAACAAAATAAAACTTTTAATAGAGAAATAATTGAATTAAAGAAAGAAAACGAATATATAAAGAAGGAATTAAGGAAGCTTAAAATACAAAGTGATGTGAAAGAAAATGAAAATAGATTAAAGAACATTGTTATGATGGGTGTAAAAAGCACAGCTGAGGAAATAAGAAATAATCCAGAAGAAACAAAATTAAAAGCAAAGAAGGTACTCAAATATATTAACCCAGAAATACAACTACAGGACACGCAAATAAAATTGAACACATCTGTGAAAGAGAACACTGCTATCACCATAATGTTCAAAACAGTTGAACAAAAACATGAATTGATACAAAAAAGGAAACAGTTGGGTAAAATAGTTGGAAATAAATGCGGTCTGAGTGACACAGACCTAATTTTTTTAAATGAAGATTTGTCAAGGGACTCGAGGGAACTGTTCATGCATGCCAGATCACTTCGCAATGATGGATTTAAATACATCTGGGTAAGGGACGGATGTATTTTCGTAAGAAGAAAAGAAAATGAACCAGTCCACAGGATTTACAACCGGGACGACATTGAAAAACTTAGGCTAAACCTAGGAGAAAGCCAAAAACTATCCAAAAACTAGACTATGATTTCAGTGCGTATCAGGTTGTGATATCAATATATCGGAAAAACATAAATAAAATTCAACGATCCGACATCTTTCTTATTAGACAAGGACTGTGACACAGTATTGAGTGAGAGCATAGATAATTCTGAACATTTTATAAGAACTTCTAACGGTTTTAGCTTAATACACCTGAATATTCGAAGCATAACAAAAAATTTTGATAATTTAGTCGCATACTTGGAATCATTAAATACAAATTTTGATGTAATTGTTTTGTCTGAAACCAACAAAATAGAAAATTTAGAACAATTCAAAATAAAAACATATGAAGTATTTTATAATGAAAGTTATATAAATAAGTGTGATGGTACACTAATTTATGTAAAAAATAGTTTAATTGAAAATAGTATGAAAATAGGTATAAGAAATTCAAAATTTTTAAGAGTAACCTTAACAAAAAACAAAAAATCTATTGGTATTATTGCAAACTATAGATCCCCATCGCTTAAACCAGAAGATTATATTCAAGATTTAAACGAACTCTTTCTGAAAAACTATAAAAAATGCAGCATAGAAATTTTTACAGGGGACACCAACATTAATATATTAAACACAGATACACGAGTAACAAACAACTATATAGGTATATTAGGGGAGTTTGGATACAAAAGTGTTATAAATAAGGAAACTAGAGTGGCAGGTGAATCAAAGTCATGCCTAGATCACGTGTTCGTAAAGATTGATAAAAATAGCAAGATAGAAAATATCCTGGGAATGGTACTGATTTCGGGTCTAACAGATCACTACCCAGTGGTAATTAAGATGAAAATGCAAGATGTTATTCAATCACACAAAAACATAACTAGATTTTATGATAAAGTAGATTACCTAAAAATTAAAAACATACTATCAGACTACAAATGGGATTTACTATATGAATGCAATGACCCTAATCAAATAGCTGGTAAACTTGTAAATACTCTCAAAAACATTACTAAAAGCTGTACGAATAAAGTAAAAATAAAATCAAAAAATCAACGTATCAAACCATGGATCACATCAGGTATATTAACTTCAATAAGGATTAGAGACAAGTTAAAAAGAAAATCTGCAAGAAGTCCTGGTAACCTGCAAACTCTAAATGAGTTTAGGGATTACCGAAATAGGTTAACAAAACTAATAAATAAGGTGAAAAATATGTACTATCAAGGAATAATTAATAACAATCTAAAAAACCCTAAAAAAATGTGGAATTCCATAAAACATGCCATAGGCGAAAATAATACTAAACATGAGATAAAAGTAATTAAAGATGATAATGGAAAAGATATTTTAAATAATATATGCATAGCAGAAGAATTAAATAAATACTTTTGTAAAGTAGGCCAGAAACTTGCAAACAAAATTGAGAAGCCCCTAAATCCCGTTGACGACGGGCCAGTATGCACACACTCCATATTTATGGCTCCAATTTCTGAAACCGAATTATTAAAAGAAATAATGTCATTAAAAAATGGAGTAGCTAATGGCGAAGATGGTATTTCTGCGGAATTTGTTAAGGAGAACTCACTTTTTTTGGTAAAACCTCTAAGACACCTGGTAAACAGTGTTCTCGAGACAAGCGTCTTTCCGGATATCTTCAAAAATGCCATTGTAATACCAATATTTAAATCAGGCGATAAGACAGAAAAAACTAACTACAGACCTATTGCAATTATAAGTACCTTGAGCAAAATAGTTGAGAAATGTATAAAATTGAGACTTTGGGATTATCTGGAAAAAATGGATTAATGTCCAATCATCAATTTGGGTTTAGAGATGGCTGCAGTACCGAGAATGCTGTTGCCGAGGTGACGGAATTTATCACAAGGAGTTTTAATGAAGGACATAAACCAATGGCAATTTTCCTAGACCTATCAAAGGCATTCGATACTGTGGAGCACCAGATTCTTTTAGAAAGATTAGAGAACATTGGAGTATGTGGTAAAATTAATGACCTGTTTAGATCATACCTCGATAAACGAATGCAGAAAGTAAAAATAAAAAATTATGAAAGCGACCCAAAAAGAATTGATTTTGGTGTACCACAGGGCACGGTACTTGGACCGATTCTCTTCTTAATATATGTGAATAACCTTACAGATATTTGTGATAATAGGGTTGTATGTTATGCGGATGATACAGTAATATTAATAAAGGACAATAGTTGGAATAACGTATTAAAAAAAGCTGAACAGACTATGCAGAAAACCAAGTGCTGGTTGGATAAAAGTCTAAGAGGTTAAGAGTGTTGTTATTGTTGTCACGTTAGTGTTTGTAATTCTTGTGAAATTCAATTATATATATTGTAAAAATTGTGAAACTTAAGTGCAAAGTATTTACTTTTCCGCCAATTACGAGTGGGAAAGAAGACAGCATCTTTAGAAGATCTATATTTGAAAAATATTTCCATAATTAATTCGAAATAACGTGAAAGATGTAGAATGTTGCCACAAATAAAAATTCAAAAAATAGTACAAAATACTGTACATTTCACCATTGTTCTATGACGTCATAATATACCATAATACAGCAGTGACCATAAGTGTTAGCACTTCTTAATTCCCACTCACAAAACTCAAATTGGTACAATAATTATACCTTATCAGTTTGTTTGACTCCCATAGCTTTACTTCTGTACTTCACTCTCTATCAATTTGTCACTGCCTGAAATCTCACCAGCCGGGATTATTTGTTGCCTGGTCCAACCGTAAAGTTTAAACTTTAGGATATCATGTCGGATCGTAGCAGTAAATGTTTCAAATGCAAATCGGAATGCGTTTTCAAGGAAGACAAGGAAAAACAAAAACCTTTTGGATACCCCTGCGATATGTGTTCCAGGGTGATTTGTGAAAAATGTACGAATGCACAGGCTCAAGAAGTACGCGTCATCCCCAGCCAGAGTAGAACCTTAATTCATCTATGTCCGGATTGTACCATTGATCTCAAACAACTTCCGAAGACTCTAAAAATAGTCGAATCTCTAAAAACCGACATAATTAGCCTAAACAACAAAATTCAGAAACTGGAAGCTAAACGCGATGAACCCAATGACATACATCCAAGAATTTCCGCACTTGAAAAAGAAGTGCAGCTATTGAAGAATGAACTTAAATGTGACACAAATAAAATTTCTTATGATGGAGAATGGACATCATCCAACACTGCAGATGCTTTGTCATCAACTGTGGAAAAACATTTGATTGCCCAATCGACTCAAATTGATTTAAAACTGGATGCAGTTGTTAACGCAATAAAATCGAGCAACGTGGAGCTGGTGAGGTTCTTTTCATCAATGCCAACATCACGGCATGGTAGTGAACAAAGTGACATCATCCCACATACCCGGGAGAGAGTGGCTGGAAAATTGAAGACATCTGTCCCCCCCTTGGAAAAACCACCTACCACTGCAAAACTTTCTACTCCTAGACACACCCTCACAGCAGCCAACCACCATGGTGAGGATGCAGTGGTTGTGGGAAGTGCCGACATAGGATCGAGCCATCCAACACTCACAGTGGCAGAACCGATGACTGCGCTTCACGTGTCCAACTTGAGTACGACAGTCGTTGAAGAGGACATCAAGGCTCATCTCCAGACAGTTAACCCGCAATTACAATCTACTGTAAGTAAGGTAGGGAAAGGAGACGGATCAAGCTCATTTAGGATCCTAATACCTAACAAATATATAGATCTCGTTCTTAAGCCTGAAAGTTGGCCTAAGGATGTTCATGTTAAAAGATGGACATACCGAAGCCACACTCAAACATCTCCTCAGACCACTAACAACGCAGGACGAAGAGGCAATGGAAGAAATTTTTACAGGTCCCAAGGAGGCAGGAAGTTTCACTAGTGGCAAAAAATAAAACACAAAATAATAAATTAAACGTATTTTATATCAATATCCAAAGTCTATCCAATAAAATAGATCAGCTTTGTGTGTTTTTAAATGAAAACAATCATTATAATGTGATCTGTCTCGCTGAGCATTGGCTCACTGAAGATCAGCTAAAATGCGTGAGACTCCCTGGCTTCGCCCTTTTGTCATATTTTTGTAGGAGTAATAGCAGACATGGGGGTGTGGTGATATATGTCAAGGAAAATTACTTTTTGAACTGTAAGCCAATCAGCTTAAGCGATTTTTCTAGAGAACTGGTAGCCGAATTTTGCGGTATCGAATTTACTAATACAATTATTATCACATCATATAGATCATGTAATGGTGACATACATGAATTTTTATTGCTATTTGAATAGCTTCTGAATCATTTATCGCAGAATTACGAAAATATTGTGTCTTTGGGCGATTATAATGTGAATTTTCTTGTGGAGTCTGAAAGTCTTGAGGAACTGTTATGTATTCTCGCGTCATTTAACCTGGAACATAAAATTATAAATTATACTCGTGTGTCTGGCATCTCTAAATCATGCATAGACAATATTTTAACTAATATATCTGATGATTGTTGTCACACTGCTGTGTTTGAACCTTGTTTGTCCGACCACTATGGCCTGAGTTTTCTGCATGACTGGACTCCTCGAAAAGTAAATATAACAGAGTATAAACGCATTATTACGGAAGATGGACTAAGACATATTTGTGAAAGCCTTCGGATTAAGGATTGGTCCAATTTCTACTATGAGAATTCTGTTTCAACTCTCTCTGAATATTTAGTAAATACTTATGAGGGGCTAGTAAGTGAATATTTTCCCATTAGGAGGATTTTTGGGGCTCCGAGGAGAGCACCTGTACACTGGTTTACTCCTGAACTTCGCGAAATGAGAAACACATTGTCCGCTGTTAAAACAATAGCTGATCATTTTAATGACCCCGTTTCACTGCAAGTCTATAAAAATCTTAAAAACTCTTATAGAAGTGCTATCAATGCAACTAAAAAAAATGCCTTTAATAGCTTTATTGAGAATTCACAGAACAAGGCAAAAAATGCTTGGATATTGGTGAACTATGAGTCAAATAAAAACACACACAAGGTCGTTGGGTGTAATCAGATAGAATCGGATACTTTTAATACTTACTTTACTTCTGTCGCGGAAAACATAATTAGAGATATCCCAAAACATGACCGACCAGGCACTTCCTATCATATGTCAGTTTGCCCTACAACTTTTTTCTTTGGACCAATAACTCCCTCTGATATATCAATCGCCATAGATAATTTAAAAAACTCAGGTGCTGTGGACATCTATGGCTTAAACAGTAAAATAATAAAAAAAAACAAAATCGTTTCTAATTCTACCACTAACATATCTCTTTAATTTATGTATTGAAAAAGGACAATTTCCATGTAATTTGAAGGCCAGCAGAGTGGTCCCAATTTTCAAGAAAGGTGACAGAAATGAAGCATCAAATTATTGACCAATCTCAATTATACCAATCTTTGGAAAACTGTTGGAAGCCCTGGTTAAGTCCAAATTAATTAACTACCTTGAAGCTAAAAAACTTATAAACTCATGTCAATTTGGCTTTAGCAAGGATATTCAACTATACAGGCTCTCCTGGATCTTGTTCACAGCATTGTCGAGGGCTTTGAGGAGGGGAAGGTGATTGGTGTCACTTTGTGTGATCTCAGCAAGGCCTTCGACTGTGTTGATCATGGACTGTTACTGCAGAAAATGGAAAACTTATATGGCTTTCGAGGAGTTGCTCTTGCTTTTTTGAAATCTTATCTCTCTGGTCGAACACAGTGTGTTGGGCAGGGTGGTGATGCATCCACTTTTAGAGAGGTAACATATGGGGTACCCCAAGGTTCCATTCTCGGCCCAATTCTGTTTATTCTCTTTATCAACGATGTCCCTGACTATTTAACACCAGGAAAATGCATTTTATATGCTGATGACACTAGCCTGATGACTTCGGCAGGAACCATTCAAGAGCTTCATCTAAGTTTGACTGGATTAGAATCGAGCGCAAAAAAGTGGTTTGATCAGAACACCCTGAGTATGAATCAGCAAAAAACACAAAGAATTTTCATCTCAAGTAATCCTAGGATAAACTCCACTCAGAGCGTCAAACTTTTAGGAATAACCATTGATGATGGGCTTACCTGGAGTGCCCATGTAAGCCAGTTATGTCGACAACTCTCAAGGAACATTTTCCTCTTACGAAGGCTCAAAAATTTCCTTAACAAAGATAGCATACTGAATACTTACTTTGCCATTATTCATTCCCACATTTCATATGGTATAATTTTGTGGGGTAAATCAAGACATGCAATTCGCATTTTTCGCTTTCAAAAAAAGGCTGTCAGAATTATAGCCAACGTCACTTTCCGAGAGCACTGTAGGCCACTATTTGTCAGGTACAACATCATGACTGTCCCTTCGCTCTACATTTTTCAATGTTTGTTGGAAATTCATAAAAATAAAAGTAACCTGGAATACAACTCAGATGTACATGAATACAGTACAAGAAATGCGTGCCTATTAAGGCCTCCAATGCTTAGACTCCAAAGAAGTATTAACAATTCTCTGCCTGTTAATCTTTACAACAAGCTAAGACCAGATACTAAGGCTGCCAGTGAAAAGAAATTCAAAGCCCTAATAAAAAATGAGCTGATTAAAAAAGCCTTTTATAGCATTGAAGAATATGAAACCACACCCCTAAACATCTAATTTCCTTTTGTTATTTTTTAAATTTTCTGTTTCTTTGTTGTCGATAGTTTTTATAGTATGTACTAGATTCTCTGTTTAATATGTTTTCTTTTTTTTTTTTTTTCTCTTCTTTTATATAATTGTGACACTCTATAACTTGTGCCTATACCTATTATTTTATCGTGTTTCATTTGTTACTTAAACTTTATTATTAGATTAGCTTAAATTTTATATTATACCGTTTTGACAAGTGTAAAACTGTATTATAGTTAATGCACGTAATATATATTCATTCATTCATTCATATTAACACTTAACATAGATAAATCAAAATTCTTAATTTTCACTATGACAAATCGGAACCTACCAGAAAATGTATCAATAAAAATTCATGATTGGGGTTGTAAATATTTTGAAAACTGTAAATGTAAAAATAAAATTAAACAAACAGAAAAAATTAAATATCTTGGAGTCTACTTTGATCAGTATATGAGATGGCATGAGCATGTAAACCTAGTTATGGAGAAATTAAGAAAGAACATATACAAATTTTACTTCCTGAGACAGATAGTACCGTATCATGTGCTACGGATGTTATACCAGGCACTTGTGGAATCGGTTTTGTGCTACGGGATCTCCGCATGGGGGGCAGTTTCTAACAACATTCTGACTTCTTTATTTGTACTACAAAAGTACTTTTTAAAAATAATAATGTTTAAAAAATGGATGTATCCAACAAATATATTGTTCAGAAATATAAAACTTATGAATATCAGACAACTATATATAAAGACATGTTTTAAGTTATATTTCAAGAATCAGTCACGGGAAGATTGCGTGTCACATGGTCCGGGTACAAGGGCATACTGGAATAAAAACTTGACTACGCCAAATACCCGTTTCTCATCTGTGCAAAAGCATTTCACATATATAATACCTAAAATTACAAATAAAATTCCCTTTAGGGTTACTGCACTAAATTTTCAAAGAAATAAAAAGAAAATATTTAAATGGATAGCTGAAAATTTTGATGATTTGTGATATAATTCCTTGGTTTCAGACAAACTTACTTTAATTTACTTTAACACTAGAGTTAAGTTTTCACTTGTAATTCTTGGAAATTTGCTTTACTTTGGGAAAATAGCTGAAAATTAGTAAAACAATATTGATTTATTGGTAATCAGTGTACCCACAAATTCATGTGAATTCATCGTACACTTAAAACCTGTACTCTAAACATTAAATTCTTATATATAATACCTTACAAATTGTAAAATTTTGAGTACATTAAATAAATAAATAAATAAATAATGGTTAATATGAAGCGTAGCAGGCAGTATAACGACGCAGTAGTAGACAGCATGAAGAAATATTGGACAGTAAGAAGCAGTGGTAGGCAGTAACAAACAGCACCCGCAGTAACAAGCAGCACCAGCAGTAACAAGCAGCACCCGCAGTACGAAGCAGTAGAAGGCACTATCAGCAGTATTGAGAAATATAATATATTACTGTCTAAATTGGACTTAGGTAAACAAACTTTTGCCCAATGAAAGACCCCTTGGGAGATGCTGAAATTTTCACCAATCCTATTTTACCACTGGATAAGACTTCATAATTTTGTACAATATCATTTGCAATAACTTAAGCGCATCAAGACTGCTTTAAAGAATTGGGCTTCAGGCCCTTTTCAAAACAACTAAAGCAATTTCTACCTTGTCTAGCCCAACTCATACAATAAATTATGGCCATCACACAGTTTTATCTATAGCACACAAAATGGCAAACACCTACGATGATCTAAATTTCTCTGCTACACTCAAAGGGTTTTTCAAAAAAACTGAAATTAGTATAATTTGATTGCGTAAACTGTATTATTTTTATATCAAATATTTTATGGTGTTATTGTTCTATATAGATATTTTTTATATTGTTCCTTAAGATTTCTGCACTTTGTAATTGGGTATAATGCCTGAGGAAAAACAAAATAAATAAATTATGTTTGTTTATCACAAAAGCATTATTTTCTCTTAACCTGTAATATAAAAAGGTTTTGCTTTATGTCAAGTCAAAATCTTATTTGTACCACTGACAATTTCACACTAGTATATAGACACTTGAAACTTTAGTATTATTTAGGTTTTTCAATAACAAGACTAAGTACATGCATTATTATTAAATATTTATAAACCAAAATAAGCTACATAAATAAGTATAATGTGTTTACCTCATTATTCAGATTGGCAACTGAATAAGTATTATGTGAAAAGTGACTTAGAAGAAGACAGATTTCTTTTTCGCTGAAGTCAACAGGGGTCCCATTCTGTGTATCACCCATGATAATAATAAACACAAAGTTAAACAAGAATAACAGCAATTATACTTTTGAAACCCTAATTCTCAGTTAAATTTTATTTAACCTTTAAAATAACGCTGGGCCGTTCAAAAATTTCTTTTGTTTTTTCACAGTTGCCTATGGTACGCTAAAAAATAGATACTATACAATTTATCACATTCTTAAAGTCACAGAAAAACGTCCATTTAAAGTTTTTTATACCGAAAATACCTACTGCGTAAAAAATTAATGTAGGATATTCTCATATTTTGAAATACATAATATACATTTTTTCCCGACTTCATTTTAGAAAAACCAAAATAAACGGATAATTATTTGTAACTAATTAATTAGGACATCCCTAATTAGGTAACCAGTTATCACACCGGGAATCATCCCTTCACACAAATTTAATTCGTTACCGAGACCAAGTTTGACGTCAGGTGTATAAGCGGTTGCCTAACGGAATGGCGTCAAATGAATTTCAATATTTAAAATTTTCTGCCATATTCACTTTCCATTTGCAGCTAATGCTGCATTTGGGAAACATTTTAATTTTTTTATTCAAATACGAGATGGAGGTCCTCAGAGGCCTGATTTATCCAAAAATGATGAATGTGGGGAAGTCGGTCAGGTGGAGCCAACCGTACGATGTACGACCGAAGAAGTGTGACCGTAGGTAAATGTACGATAATGTAGTAGTTTCCGTTAATAAAGGCAGATGGGTCATTCGTCAAGTTTTCATTACAGTGACTTAATACGTATAAAGTCACTGTGATTTCCATTTAGTAGTTTCGAGTAGGAAAATTCAAATTTTTTTTTGTTGTCAAGTTTACAATACCAGGAAAATTTTTCGTTGGGTGGCAGGGCTGACAGATATTCCATTTTAATGGTATTTGTACCATTTTCACCCTCTATACCTGCAAAATTTTAGATAATACCATTTTTCATTTTCTACCATTTTTTTCCTAAACGTACCATTTGTTACAATTTTGTCCCGCTTGCTCTCAAATCGCGGCCTAAATGATTCAAAATTGTCGTTCGACTTTGATTTTAAAGCGCGGAACACAATGAAAGATATGTCATTCATTTACGTCAAACTTTATTTTTCTTTATTTATTTTTCGGTGTTTTGTTAGATACTTTTTTGAAATATGGGTTATAAACGTTTATACTTAGTTCCAACGTCAAAATTATCCCCCATTTTTGTACCAGAATTGCGTACTTACGTTTTAAGTTTTGTTTTTGTAGGTTAGTTTTTATGTTAAAAAGTAGGCGGTCCAACAAAACAGCTGACTGCTGTCAATATGGCTGGCGTAGGACAAACATTGTTTTCTTCCATATGAGTCCGTGATAATTTAAAAGCAAATAAACAAGTATTTTTATATATATTTAGTGCATTTTTTTGTACAGGACCATTTTTTACAATTGTTTGTTTGCTTTAAACTTAGTTATGACAAGTGAATACTTTTTGAAGCTTCGAAAGCCGAAGGCCGAAGTCGCCGAGCGGTGCAAACAAAATGTTTTTATAATTATAAATTAGATCCTTTTGTAGTGTAGATCCAAAAGACTTTCACCAAGTGACAAATAAGGACATTGCTAGTTACCTAGTTGTTCAATTTAAATTATGTATATCCAAGTTAAACTTAGTTCAATCTGTGTGTTTAATATTTTGTACGGCACCCAGTACATATCCTTTTTTTATAAATAAAACATATATATCAATAAAACAATCTTGTTTTTATTGAAATAAATTGTCATGCATGCCAGAGTGAAACAATATATAACATTTTCAGAGAGAATATAATAATAATAAAAAGAAGTCCTTACAATAAACCTGATGACGAGTGTACAAGAACTCAATTTTTTTCAGCATAGTAAAATCTTTACTATTTACTAGACTTGAACCCACTTATGTCTAGAAAAAAATTAATTATATACGTGCACTCTAAGACAGAATTATACCGTAGAGTCCCTAAAAAAAGTCCTGTCTTATTTTTTCAGAAGTTATAGAGAAACTTAAAATTTTGAACAGTGGCCATGCCTTTAACGTACTTGTAATTACGAGTCTGGAATCCACCCTTCAAAATTTAAGAACTTCCGTCCTGAATGCATAACAAGATTTCTTTATTCGGTCATAGGTTTTGCCGACAGACACCTTTGGCAAATCTTAGTATTAAGTAAGTAATAACCCCGTATGTGGTTATCGTAGCTTTATTTATTATACATTAAAAAAAAATTGTAAAAACTGTAGACCACAGCTACCACACTCGTGCTAGAATAATATCAATATAAAAAGCATACATTATTAAGTTCCTAAAGTATGTAATAAACTTTCAACTTCCACATACGACAAATTCGTTAAGTTTAAGATAGAATGTAAAAAAAATATTTATTACCCGTATAACGAATTTAAGAACTATGAGTCTTTTAAGTAGGTTTACCTCGCTTTCCAAAACAAAAAATAATTATGGAGTTGCATAAAGGTTAAAATTATTAAATAAATCTCTTTCAAGATGGTGCATACAAATACTGATAATTATTTAAGTCCCCTAAAACATAAAAAAATAATACAGCATTGAAATATGTAACAGTACAAAATGTAATATAACTTTTTCAAACAACGATTAGACCTTTGATCAGTCTCGATTGAGAATCACAATAATTGTTAACTAGCTACATTGATTTTAGTTTTTTAATAACTGATTAATACGAAATGTTTTGCACACACTTGGGCCTAATTTAATTTAGTAGAACGTAAATCCTCTTCTTATTGCAGTATCCACTTCAGCCACATCGACGAAAGTTTATTCAATCGTTTTTCATATCTAAAATTGAAAATTTTTGAAACTTGCAAATGAAACTAACATTGTCTTTTATACCTCTACATCCACAATTTCCAATACAACAAAAAGAAGGCATTTTAGGGTAAAAAAGTAAAAATAAATAACAAAAGTCCCATATACTCCCGTGTAAAAATTCGATTTGTTTGTCCTACGCCCGTCAAAAATAGCTGATCGGTGACGTTCAACTGACAGTTCGTTGGAGTATAATACGGAACGTCCATTGTGTTCCAAGCGCAATCCACAATTTTGACCAGTGAAGACAAGGAATGTCTAAAGCTACATTTACCTTCAATTCCAATTCGAATTCGTTATGAAATTGGCTAGCTTGGCAAATGGCAACAGTGTGGTGTCATTTACATTAGAAAATTCGAAGTGCACTTCAAAGTTGACTTCAGATTGAAACAAGGAGCTTGCCAGTGGCCAGCAGAAATTCAATAAATGTCAATTTTAATAAAAAAGCCTTTAATATTGGATATTTTTGGGTTCAATGTGAAGGGATAGCCAAGACTAGAGTAGATATAAAACTTCTAAAACTACAACCAACGATCGTAAAAAAGTTACTAAACAATCTTCTTGGTCCAATTCAGTGTATTTTACATTAATATTTTAGAAAAATAATAAAATCAAACTACAAAATAGTCTCAGCTGTTCAGGAATATCATTGCCAATGTAAATGCACTCTTACGAAATGTCAGTTTCAACTTTGACTAAGAAGTGAATGTAAATGTAGCTTTGAATGAATCATATACTACCTAACTGGAACTGATAGAAACAAAGTGAGGCAACCCGGTTATTAGGCAACCCGTAATAGTATAGCCTTCTCTTCTCTCTCTCACACACATTGCTTATATGGGGAAAAAAATCAATTTTACATTTTTGATTAACTTAAATTCCAATAAGCTGGTTGGAAAAAATTACCATTGATTTAAGTATTACAAAACTTAACGCCTGAACTATTAAGTTCAAAATTAGTAAATTGTTACGCGTTTCTTATAAATATTCTTGGCACAGAAAATATGCAGGATGGTTCATTATTAAAACCAGGAATTTATACATGTTTCGAAAAAACTTTATATTGAACACTATGGATACAAATTACAAACTAATACCTAGGTACGGGTATTTGTAAAAATGCAACGGTTCTATTTTGAATAAAAATATTATTTATAACAATAATACAACATAATCAATATATAAAATAAGCCAACACTAGTAGATCACTAGTTCTCTTTTTGTTTATGAATACTATGATAGAACACGTGAGCCGCAGAATGAGAAACCTTACTCGAAATGAAGAGGTCTCTTCTTTAAAAGTACAGAGGAGCTGATTAGGTTAGCTTCTTTAAATACTACATAAATCGCACAAAAAGTTTGCACACAAAGCATCTTCAGGCAGCACAAAGGCAGAACATATTTGACCACATGAAACGATGTAAAATACCTTTTGGAACTAAAATAGTTCGATAAAAGCAAAATTACGAAATTCGCCATTTAACAAACTCGTACCATAGTCTATATCAGTGGTCTGAGTATGGGTAGTGTATTAAAATAAAATATACAAATTATTACGGTATTTGTTGATCTTTTCAAAAAGTTTAAAAATAATTACTAAAGCAATTCAGGTTTTACCAAAAAAAGCAATAAAACTATATTTTTACTATTTTGGTTTTTAAAATAAATGGGCTCAAACCTTATTAGAGTTTCTTACTTAAGGTTTAAACTGATGTTGGCAAATGCAGTGTTGCTAATTCTTCGCTAATCGCCCTACTAAATTAAACCAAAAATCCTACTAAATCTCCAATATTTTACCTGCTAAAAAAAACCTCAATTTTATTAAAGAAAAAAAAAACAGTTATGTGTGTTCAGTGAGCAAATTATAATGAGCTCTGAAATTATATTTACAAAATTGCAGTGTGCCAAGCTTGGATCCAAGGGAACAGGTTGATAGGGAGTTGAGTTGAGGAACATATGATGTTGTTGCATTTTAATTTAATACAGCAATTTAAAACTGAAGCAAACTCACATTATTTGGTATTTCAAAACGTTCGAACTAATTAAAATTTAAAAACTTACCGAATTAAAAGATGAAACACTAATAATGAATAATGCAGATTTTTATTACACAACTGCACAACGACTACTATCAAGTAATGGTGTGCAAAATACTAATATACTTTCTACTCGATACTTTCAAATATCGGTAGTATCAGATACTTTCCTGAAAAAGTACCAGATACTACCGCGTATTATGTGGCTGCGTATAAACTCCATGTAATAGTATTAAATTATTAGAAATAGTTTTAAGATTTGTAATAAATCACTGTTTAAGTATATAGTATTAAGCACTGCCAGCGAACTAATTTTTTTAAATGCCAATGATATTTGCTAGACTTTAAAAATCCATCTTAATTCGTTTTAAAAACTTTGTATTTTTATTACCTAAATAAGTAGAAATAATTTTGTAGATAAAATTAGATGTTTTTATATGCTTTGTTACCTATTTTATTATAATTTTTGTTTTACGATTTTGTATGATATTATATTTCTGAATAAGTAATATGTACATGTTAGTACAGGTGTACATATACCAATCACATAATTTTGATTATCTAGTTTTCATTTATTCGATTTAATTATTCGTTTTTTTATACTCACAATGGTCACAAAAAAATCCACCGTTTACTTATTGATATTGATATTGTAATCCTACTCTTAATCATTAAGAATTGATATTGAAAGTAACAAAGTATCTGATACAAAGCATCAGATACTCAAGATTAAAGTATCGATACTATAAGATATCGTAAAAAGTATTAATTGCACATCACTACTACCAAGATAACGACAGACAACAGGAGGCAATAAGACGAACCATGCAATACAAAATACATTAAATATGTGAATCCCCGGCGCGTTTAAATTTCATTGTTAACGCGCGAAATACTATGAAGCTTCCGTATTCGTTTTTACGTAAAAACTAACCTACATAAATGAAATCTAAAAAGGAAGTACACAGCGGATAATTCAATTGTGTTCCGCGCTTAAGATTAAAGCTACATTTACATTCAATTTCAACTCGAATTTGTTATGAAATTGGCTTGCTTGTCAAACGGCAATAGCATGGTGTCATTTACATTAGACAAAATTCGAAGTGCACTTCAAAGTTGACTTCAGATTGAAGCAAGGAACTTACCGATGGCAAGCAGAAATTCTATAAATGTCAAATTTTTAGGGTATAATTTTTATTTTAACTAACAAAATTCTTAATACTTTTACACGTCTAATTATTTAAAAATATAAATGTTTTTTACCGTTTTAATGAATAAAAAAACCTTTAATCGGATATTTTTGGGTTAATTCTGAATTTATAGCCAAGACTAAAGTAGACATAAGCGCCTAAAACCACAACCAAAGAGCGTAAAAAAGTTACTAAACAATCTTCTTGCTCCAGTTTAGCGTATTTTACATTAATATTTTGGAAAAATAATAAAATTAGATTAGAAAATATGATCAGCTGTTCAGGAATATCATTTTCAATGTAAATGCACTTTTACGAAATGTCAATTTCAACTTCCAATTCCAATTCCAATATATGTTTTTGGCACTGCACTTCGCAACTTGCCAGATTGCTCCCCGTCCGGAGCTTACTCGCTTTATCCGGCGACCCTCGGAGCGAGATACACTTTATTCCGGTTTGGGGACGTTATCTGTGGAATGTCCGGATGGCGAGCTCTGAGCTCCCGGTCACCCCGTGTATTTCAAAATCTTTAAATTTGACTTTATTTAAAAACTTTCTAATGCATCTTGGCTTCCACTAGATGCCCCTTGAGAGTACTACTGGTCTCACGAGATAACCTTTTCTTTCAAGCTATCCCCTTACCCCTCCCACTCCCGCCACGTAGCGGCCGTTACGCTAATATTCTATGTAGAACTGCGGCAGACGAACGGGATAGAATGCAGGAACAACTAGGCCTCACACGTTCACAGCGTATGCTCCCGTTCTAGCGGGGTCGTTAGTTTCCACACTGAGCGGTTGAGTCTCCCGTTTCCCCCCGAAATAAAGCAGCAAAACCGAACACGTGGCACCACTTATGTTAACAACACACAGGTCTGCATTCGACGAGACGAACCGGAAGACTGCAATTTCAACTGGATTTTGAAGTGAATGTAAATGTAGCTTAAAACTCCTCGAATGTAAAGTTCGTTTGGGACGGCATACAGCGTTGAAAACTCGAGACTGCCAATAGCGGCATCTATTGTTCATAGAGGACACTAGTATAAGGATTTGGGAATTCACAATGTACCTACCTATTTATTCCATTTTGAGGCTAGAAAAAGGCATTTCATTTTTTTGGAATTATCATAAGACAAAACCTACCAACAATCCTACTGACCTACTAACGATAAGATTTGCTACCGAGGCTTCTGCGAACTCTACTAGATTTAGTAGGATTCCTACTGAGTTGGCGACACTGGGCAAATCAGCGTTCATTTATAAAATATTCACTTATGACATGGCACGTTCACTTTTGGTCATTTTTAAAGACGTTCGAAAGTGTGCCGAAAATATTGGTTTTGTCATAAGCTTTCAACTGATACCAAATAAAGTTGATCATTTAAAACAGTCATTTATAAATCGGTCGCTTATAAACGTAAATGAAAGATTATTTTAGGCCATTTTACATAATCGACCCTTATAGCCGGTGATTATAGGTCATTTATACAGTCATTTTCAAAAATTGGCGAATTTCAGTCACTTTAAAAATGACCGGTCATTAATGAAAGTGACCCGGTCATTTAAGGTTAATGTCAAGGTAAATGACGCACATCACCCCATTGCTGGCATAAACTTTAATAATCCTGAGCTTTTAATTAGCCAATAAGGTATCCCCATTGCACAAGTGGCGGGATAAGAAATACGATTCGGCAAACACCCCACCCCTTAACGACGTTCAACAATTCTTTTGAATGTAAAACATATTATTTATTACGGCTTTAATGATGGTTTATGGCTTTAATAATGGTTTAATCGACGAACCTCGGCTAATCTAACGCTAACGGGACAGATCCACTAGTGCAGTATATGTTTTGTTTAAAAAAATCTTTGTCTTAATATAGACCCGCACTATTGTTAGTGCGTTACCGCGCGCTTTTTTTACAGCAAGCCCAACCAATCATAACACACACGCTACAGAACGTAGGCTAAGAACCCCACCGCTGCGCCACAAGTCTTCATACAACAATCCTAGTTGCGGCTTCACATCGTCAATATACCAAATCTTGTTTATACTTCGCCGCAGTAAACCTATATAATAGAAAGACAACATCGGTATGTGGCGGGATGTTTACCGAATAATACTTGCACTGTCGGCACTTTTTTAATTTTTAAACATCTGCACGATTCCCGCCGCTTGCCGAGTCTTGGTTGAATTTTTTCTTTGTTGTTGGCGTAGAAAAAAATTGTTTTAACAAGCGGATTGCGTTTAGATTAGCTCTAGTTCGATTTTTTTTGGGATTATGTAAGAAAGCGTCTCTATATATCTCGGCAAGCGGCGGGACTCGTGCCGATATTTAAGAATAAATAAGGTGCCCACTGTCGTCGTATTTTTTTAGCAATGTTGCCAACAATACCAGAACAGGTCCAAACTAGAGAAATGTGCTCCGGAATTAGAGATGGGAAGAACGGATCGGCTGGCGTATTCTTTTAATTCTTGTTCTGGACTGGTTTAAAAGAACGTTATTTTGGGACGACGTTTCGCGGAAGCGTTGACTTGTTGAACATGTAAAAGACTTAACTAAATCCATCTAACAAATAAGGAATGATAAGCTGATGGCATTACAAGTTGAAGGTTGGTTTCAGGCGGAACTCTTATTTGAAAAAGACAAGGCACACAGTATGATGTTCACACTTCGAGATATAGTGGTAGATAACACATACACTAGTTTGGATGTCAAGTTTGTGGGAGTCTGTTTGGACTACAAACTAATGTGGGATACAAATATTGAGGACAGCACATTTTCCACTGTTTCATAGTATCATGAGGAGGGGGGGGTCTTCCCATGCTACCAGAATTTGCGCGTTACAAAGGAAGGCACTGCAAATTTTGAAGCCGGATACAGGGAGCAGGACTATAGGTACGCCTTTACTGAACCTGGAATATTGACGTTTCCATCGATCTTTATCCTTGAAAATCTTCCCTATGTCAAACAAAACGACGGCCAATTCACAACGCAACTTACTAACCTCATATTGCAGACTAAAATAGAGTCAAGGTAGGCCGGATTTTTCAGCGTTAAAACTTTTTAATAAATTGCCAGAAACTGTTAATTAATTAGGTCTGTGATAATAAAAATTAAGTGTAGTATTAAGGCTCTGCTAATAAAAAATGCTGAACAATTTTTGAGTTTATGTTTTGCAACATAGGCTCAGGCTGATCTGTCAGGATAGCAGCTTGGAGTTGAGGGTGTGAAGCTGAAATTTCGACATGAATTTTTAAATGTTCTAATTGTCTTGAGTAATTTTTTAATACTGTCATATCGTATGCATTTTAAATATGAACTTTAATATCTGTTGTAATTGTTATTTTAAATATTTCTCCTACTTGCTTTGGACCTGTGTAAATACCTACTGCTGTATTGTAACATTAATACATTTTGATAAAGCTCCTCTACAACAATTTCGTACGCAACAAAGTAAAAGGTCCGAAGGCTGAAAGTGATAAGCTTATGATCACATTACTAAAAAATCGATAATTTCCTTTTCTCGGAACTTCCGTCGTTATGAATATTTCGTTTTATTAGGAAAGTGTTGACCCACTTATTTAGTTCCGCATATAGTCATTTCAAATATTTTTATTAGGCGCCATTTTGTTCCACTATATTAGATTTGTACTAAACAGTTTCTACCTATGCCATACCTGATGTTTGGGCATAATTTAAAATAGACTAATAGAAGTAGTTTTTACACTGATTTTTTTAAGACCGCCATTTTGTTCCGTCTGATGAATTCCTACCGGTTTATCCTTATATCATATTTGATTTTTTAAACATTTTGTTTGTCCGCCATCTTGGATTCGTACCACAATTTTACTAGTTCATATCACACTTAATGCTTGCACAAAACTTGACATCAATCTAACAAGTACTCTTTTCAGGCCGATTTTTTAAAATATTTTATTAGCCACCATTTTCTTTTGCCATCTTGGATTCGTACGAAAATGTTGCAAGTTCATCTCTGTCACAATTAATTCTGAGCAAAATTTGAGGCAAATTGGATTAGCTTTTTTAATTATAATTTTTTTAACATTCCACTAGGTCGCTATTTTGGATTTTTACCAAAATGTTATCAGGTCATCCCTATATATGACCCTTAATTTTTGACCAAAATTTGAAGTCAACCGGGTATTTTTTAGCGGTACCGCGAATTGACAGACAGACCCAGTTGATATGGCAACGCAATGGTGAATGTCCGTAAGCCAAATAGAGATGGGAACGGCATAAAACTGCTGCTGCGGGCGCTTGTTATAGAATTAATGTAAATTAGTGCGTTCGGATCACCGGAGGCGGAAACAGTTTTGCATCGATCGAATGGAATCGAAATTAGCTTTAAGATATAGGTACCTAACTGTTTTTTAAGAACAAAAAAAAATATATTTAAAATTTTATAAATTCAAATTATTTCCCCTAAGTATTAAAAAACGCTCCAAACCTATGGATAATTAACATCATAAATGGTTAAAAAAATAGCCATTTTGGGCGCGGCATCCCGAAAAATATTTACCTGGGGCGCTACTTTTACCTGCGGCGCTGTGCACCTAGCTGCACTGCGCTTCACCCGTTCTTAAATCTACGAGCCGCCACTGCGAAACGGCCAAAAGTTTGGTTAAAACAAATGTATAATTTCTTAAAATATTTTTCACATGACATGGCAAAATAGCCCAAGTTAATTTTAAAGGTGAAATTCTATTATCTGTAAGCTGCTGGAGAGGAGCTTTTGAGTTTCAGTTTTTGCCTTTGAACAGCTTTCCTTTTGAAAATGCCTGGACACATTACTGATTTAACGACCGATGCTGAACAGTCTTCCGGTTCGTCTCGTCGAATGCAGACCTCTGTGTTGATAACATAAGTGGTGCCACGTGTTCGGTTTTGCTGCTTTATTTCGGGGGGAAACGGGAGACTCAACCGCTCAGAGTGGAAACTAACGACCCCGCTAGAAAGGGAGCAGACGCTGTGAACGTGTGAGGCCTAGTTGTTTCTGTATTCTATCCCGTTCGTCTGCCGCAGTTCTACATGGAATATTAGCGTAATGGCCGCTATGTGGCGGGAGTGGGAGGGGTAAGGAGCTAGCTTGAAAGAAAAGGTTATCTCGTGAGACCAGTAGTACTCTCAAGGGGCATCTAGTGGAAGCCAAGATGCATTAGAAAAGTTTTTAAAGAAAGTCAAATTTAAAGATTTTGAAATACACGGGGTGATCGGGAGCTCAGAGCTCGCCATCCGGACATCCCACCGATAACGTCCCCAAACCGGAATAAAGTGTATCTCGCTCCGAGGGTCGCCGGATAAAGCGAGTAAGCTCCGGACGGGGAGCAATCTGGCAAGTTGCGAAGTGCAGTGCCAAAAACATATATTGGAATTGGAATTGGACCGATGCTGAAATCCTAAACAATTAAACGAAACATATTTTGAGAAAAACTAACATTACACATATTAAACACTTTATTATTCTGTTTTTTTATTTATATAACAATAGTGTTATTCAAAATATAAAATAAAAAACAACTACAAAATATAAATTTGAAGAAATATATTTATCTTAAAAACTAAAAGCGTCGTTATTAGGTAAAAAAAATTAAGACTAGTTATAATTAGATGAATAGTTTCAGTATGAACAATACAAAAATAGGTCTCTAAAACCAAGATGTCTTAATTTTTCCTTCTTGTCGACAAAATGTTTATGATTACATATGTAAAAATACGGCTTGGTCAAAAAATAAATATATTTTGTACTTGTGGGTAATACAATTTTGCGATAGGACCCTGAAGTCTAAATATGTTTAGGTTTTATAGTATATAAATTGTATCTTAGGAATATGTGTTTATCATGAACAAATCTAGTATTAACCAGTTTTAAGACAATTTTAACCTATGAAATTACTCAAATCAATATCTTCCTTGAACAAAACAAAAATTGGAAATTAATAACAATGATACTTAGCTCTCTAATTTATAAAACCCTACAAAGCCTCCTAAATATCCATCACCGATAGTGTTAAGTACATTGATAATAATAAATACAGTTTACAAGTCTTCTAAAAGCAAAATTAATTGTTAAAAATTAAATTCAACCAACAATTAACGCAAATGTTAAAAACAATTAAGAATTCTATTATCCAGCCATTTTGTAGAATAGTAATTATCAGATATTCGATTTTCTCAAAAGTCAACAGCAGTGCCTTTCACATAAAATAAATAACATTAGCTTTCTTGCACTTCTATATCTGAAAATTAATATATATAATTTAACAAAATGCATCACACAGATTTTACTGAAGCCAAAAAACGGTTTCTATGTGGTTCAACAAAGAAATAAATAACTTTTAATTATTTAAATAATATTTAAACTATTTGGGTAATAAATAATTGTAGAAATTTAAATAGAAACTGCTAACTAAATTTCATTAAACAAAAAAAAAAAATATTAATGCCAATATTATAATTCAACTTCTTTTCGAGATGTTGTACAGTGTGATCAATTTATCTTGATAACATTTTAATCTGTCATATCTCCTTTAGTTTTGAAGTTAGCCATTTGAACCAAAACAAATTGTGAGGTTGCTTAACAACTTTTTTTCTGATAATTCAAAAAAAGCAAAAGACCTGTATATATGTCCCTCAACGGAGTCTCTTCTTGTAGATTATAAATATATCTTGGTTGATAACTTTATCCTCAAAGAGAAATTTAAGAAAAACCTTGCCGGTGTGTTAGAAGAGAGATAAAAAACGCTCTTTTACACAGTGGAGTCGATGGGGATACATTGCCTTTTATGGCAGGGCTTTTCTGAAATTTTTGAGGTGTCTTGTCAAACTATGTATATTTTTAATCTGCAAGAAGAGACTCATTTGAGGGACAGATATGACAGTCTTTTTTTTTTGAATTATTAGAAAAAAAACTTGTTAAGGAACCCTTGTCTTTTGGTTCATATGGCTAACTTTAAAACTAAAGGAGATGGGGCAGGTGTAAACAAGATAAATTGATTGCACTGTACATTATAAGTGACAATTAAAATACACAATTTTTAAAATTAATTACATTACCACATTACATTATTAATAATTACACTAATAAACAAAATTAGTTTTTATGTATCCAATAGTATTAGTCTATTTAAACAATGACTGCAAAATAAATAGATTGTGAAGGTTTTCTGAGATCATTATGAAGCAAGAAATATTACTCCTAATCTCAGAAAGAATCAGGTACTTCTAACCATTCGCTGATTAAATCGCACTTGCTAAGGGCGGGTAACTGCTGATCATAAGGCTTCCTGCCCTGTGCAGGTATGAGAATTGGTGCTTATGAACTTTCAAGGATTATTAAAAATTACTCCATCGTATAAGTTTTGATACAAATGGCTTTACATATGAATGTTCCAAGAGGGTAAATAATCTTTCTTAAGAAGAATATGTTCAAGGTCAGTGTTCCGTATTTATTAAATAAATACTTCTGTCTGTGATGTTTAGAGCTGCAATGTAATAGGTAAACATATTTTAGGTTTATATTCATTTATTGTTTTTGGCTCATATTTTAGAGACACGCATTTATATTGTTACTGACATTAATTTGTGTCGACATTTCCAAAGTTCTTTAAATTAATTAACAGCAATGGCACAATAAAAACCCCCCTTTTCTCTTCAAATCCAAAGCTGAGGAGATCACTCTGATCCCTAACAGTCAGAAATAAACATAAAATGTTGTACTAAATCAAACAAAAAATGCTACTAAAAAAAGTGAAGAATCGATTAAACAAAATTCCTCCACCTCAACAAAAAGTATATGTAGTAATAAAGCAAACAAAGGCAAAATAGCCATAATAAAATAGCTAAAGAATCATTCAATTTAAAAGAAATGAACAATTATGATAAGGGTAGAAACAAATTGGGCATTCATTTTATAAATTTTAACACAGCGAACGGGCCTTTATATAATTACAATTCCTTATAATTATACCTCCTGCAAAGATGTAATAAGGTACGTAGATAAAGATATAGAGCCCATTATAGAAGGTATTGATGCACCTTTACATTTACACCATTATAGCCCTAAAGTAACCATTAACAAAGAAAACATTTTTCATGGAGAAGGATAGTATTAATTGTCATGCAATACTACTTATGTTACTAACCATTGCACAAACGATTATCATCACTAGACAACGAAAACCTGCCCAGAATATATCAAACAAAAAGAAATCACATTGCACATCTCAAGTGCAAAATAGAAAATGAAGATATAAAAAATGCTCATAACGAACAGCTAATTCAACCCAACTCTAGTCCTAGAAGAGAACTATTATAATTAAACTTAAACAAAACACCAAGATTGACTACTTTCAATAAATAACCCTGAATTGTCATCCTTACTATTGTTTCACCACACTAACCCTATCCATATCGTGTTTGGGATACGGCTACGTTCAAGATCTAACCCCA
This sequence comes from Kuschelorhynchus macadamiae, assembly GCA_030620095.1. NCBI lineage: Eukaryota > Metazoa > Arthropoda > Insecta > Coleoptera > Curculionidae > Kuschelorhynchus > Kuschelorhynchus macadamiae. Next base: position 33,494 of record JAUTXW010001092.1, on the reverse strand, counting down.
AATGCAACCGAGATAATGTATCGATCAGCACAGGCGTAATTAAATCATATATTTTATATGTTGATTTAAAATGGTATATATTTATGTATGTATATATATATATATATATATATATATATATATATATATATATATATATATATATATATACACTTAGCCGCAAAAATAACGCACAACCAAAAATTATACTCAATTTCAAAGTTGATTTTCTCGTGAACCAGTAAACCGATTTCGATAATTTTTTTTTGAACTGTAGCTTTTTTCTTAAAAAATTGAATTTATTCAGATTTCAGTTTTTGGCTTATACAGGGTGAAAAACGAGAATAGTTTTTTTAGGTCAAATTTGAAACACCCTGTAGGGAGCGTTAGCAAAAACAACGGTTGCGTATTAAAACCATAATGTAGCCTCATGTTTTCTGAATATTTTGTTTTTTTGCTGACTCTGATATCTGTAATATCAAAGAAAATACAGAATTTTATTCCAGAACATGTTTTTTTTTATCAAGATAACAATTTAACAACATTAAACTAACAATAAAATTTAAAATAATTAACAATAAAAAGCAAAACAAAACGTGCACTAGTAGCGCGTGTTTCCACCTCTTTTTCTAATGACAGCTTCACATCGCCTCGGCATACTCGATATTAAATTGGATATTTGATTTTGGTCAAGTCCATTCCAAATATCGGTAACCATCCTTTCGACATCTTGCAGGGTGGCAGGAGGGGGCTGACGCTGTCTCAGTGCCCTACCAATAATATCCCATAAATGCTCGATAGGATTCAGATCGGGACTGTGCGGTGGCCAATTTAGAGTTCGAATATTTACTTCATGTAAATATTCATTGACGATGCGCGCTACATGAGGCCTTGCGTTGTCGTGCATTAGTAAAAAATTATTACCAATGTACGGTGCGAAAGGGACAACGTGCTCAGACAAAATGTCATTAATATACCTTTCACTATTTAAAGAGCCCCCACGTAAAGGTACGATATCCGTCCGTGCGGTTAAGGAAATTCCTCCCCAAACCATCACAGAGCCTCCATTAAATAAAGTTGTTTCACGTACGTTACACTGGGTATAACGCTCACCTGGCCGGCGGATAACTCTTAAACGTCGATCGGAGCTATATAGACAGAACCTAGATTCGTCTGTAAATAGAACGTGTTCCCAATCCTCAATAGTCCACATTACATGTTCCCTGGCGAATTGCAGTCTAGCTCTGCGGTGGTTTGCATTTAATGCAGGGCCTGTCGCTGGAACTCTGACATGTAAATTGTGTTCAGAAAGACGTCTCCTCACAGTATCAATGCTTGGTTGAATATTGTGAACTGCACTGAGTTGCATCAAAAGTTTCCTTGACGTGGTAAAACGTTCTCTTAAAGCACGCAGTCTAATATAGCGATCTTGAACAACTGTAGTTACTCGAGGTCTGCCTGGTCGTGGACGTATGTTATAGTCATTGGTTTCTCTGAAGCGTTGGACAACACGAGAAATTGTTGTATGCGAAAATCCTAATCTCAAACCAATAGCATTGTAGCTTACTCCTTCGTTATGTAACGTCACTGCCTGAACACATTCATCACGAGTCATATTCCTTCTAACCCGTTCCATTTTCACGAAAGAACTTAAAGAATGAACTTAAATTATTCAGCTTGAGACGATAGGTACATAAATAAAGGAATTGTCAAAACTGACATTTGCTGACACTGTTGATTTATCATAGCCTACTAAGCGCTTTTTTTGGTAAACGTAATAAGTATCCAATAAAACTGTGATTTATTGAATAAAAACATGTTCTGGAATAAAACTCTGTATTTTCTTTGATATTACAGATATCAGAGTCAGCAAAAAAACAGAATATTCAGAAAACATGAGGCTACATTATGGTTTTAATACGCAACCGTTGTTTTTGCTAACGCTCCCTACAGGGTGTTTCAAATTTGACCTAAAAAAACTATTCTCGTTTTTCACCCTGTATAAGCCAAAAACTGAAATCTGAATAAATTTTTTTTTATCATAGTGCAATTACTAAAGAAAAAAGCTACAGTTCAAAAAAAAATTATCGAAATCGGTTTACTGGTTCACGAGAAAATCAACTTTGTAATTGAGTATAATTTTTGGTTGTGCGTTATTTTTGCGGCTAAGTATATATATATATATATATATATATATATATATATATATATATATATATATATATATATATATATATATATATATATATATATATACATAAATTGTGGGCCATTTTGGTGACTCATATATTGGGATCAAGAAAACTATAAGAGAGATACAAAAATGATTAAATGAGCAAAGTTTTACAGAATTTTATTTGTAATTTAAAAACGTCAGCGGCGTGATTTTAACTTTTGGTTTTCGAGATATTTTGAAAAAATCAAAAAATGGTTGTTTCAAAATCTATGAACACTTTTTATAGCCATTTTTTCTGTAGAAAACGGTTATTGCATTAGATTTTAATTACGGCGTTTCGGTTATCCTTCACCATCACCAACTTTATTTTTTCTCATGGTCGCCATATTGGATTTTTGTCTCAAGAAAAATCCTATTCATTGATGTATAACAAGTTTACATTTCCTAAAGAAAAACCATCAAAATATTCAAAAAATCGATTTTATTCTAGTAGGCTTTGGATCGCCACGGTAACAATATTTTTTTTGTAATGTTTAATAAATATTTAATGTCGAAATCATAAGAAATACGAAAATAATAAATATAAATAATAAGTTTAACCAGAAACATACACATGTACACCAAAGAATACAATATTTGGTATATTAAACAAAATGCTCTCCATTTTTAGCAACGCAAGCACGACATTTTTTTAAAACACTAGTCGCTCCTCTAAGTGTGTTTCTGTTAATATTAGCAAACACTTCCTGAGCTCTCTCTTCGAGTACGGCCAATGTCTCTGGAGGTTCAAATTCAAAAACTTCATTTTTAACGTGCCCCCACAAAAGTTCTTCTTAATAAATCTCTGACAGCCCTGGAACTGGGCAGCCATCCTGCTGAAACCAAACATTATGAAATTCATATTGTGCTGCATCTCAAATTGCCTGGTTTTCTAGCATATCTAAATATCTTTCACCAGTTAAAATATGCTGGTAAAAAATGGACCTATAAGTCGATTACCTGAAAATACAAGATTATACAAGCAGTTAAACCAGCTTATATTAAAAACTATTTTAATGTAAATGCCATACCAAACGTTCATGCCAAATCGAGTTTGCAACCTACGTTGTGCCAACAATCTAGGATTCTCTGTTGCCCAATGGTGACGATTGTCTTTGTTAAAGATTCCACAGTTAATAAAATATGTTTCGTTAGTCCAGATAATGGCACTGCTAAAATTTACATTTTTCTGGCATTTGTTAATGTACCAGTTACAAAAGGTAAGTTTCCTTAGAAAATCTTCTTCAATGAGCCCTTGAACAATGGTCGGCTTGTATGGGTGGTACTTATTTTTCTTTAAAATCCCTCTAAGTGTTGTTCTAGGAATGTTTAGCTCTGTACTGCTTATTCTTGTCGATGAAGTTGGGTTTTCGGTAAAGTAATTTATAATTTGATTGTCACGATTGTTATTGTCTTGATTATACTTTTAAAAATTAAAATTCTTTGATGATTTTAACATAAGAAATTTTTCCAAAAAAGAATCAACTGTCATCAATAGACTTAAAATTGGACACTCCAGACTTATTCATGAATACTTACTAAAATCTCAAGAACAACCTCGTTGTATTCCATGCAACACAACTCTAAGTACTAAACACATTCTGATAGACTGCCCCTTATTTGATAATAATAGTTGCTGACGCGCCAAAAATTATAATCTCTCTCTCTCTCTATTATACTTTTTAGGCCTCGACTGTTCTTCCACAAGTTCTTAAATTAACCACAAGTTTTGAAAAATACCTTTGATTTGGTTCTTGCCTCTCTGGGTAGTATAGTAAGTATCAGCGTAATTATGTAAGGCTAGAAATGCGGTTATTTCTATTGTTATTAATATAAACACTCCAGCATATCAAATTTCTCTTCGTTGGTATAACGCAAAGCCATTTTTAAGAATTTAAAATAAACGATAACAAAAAATAACTAACAATTTGAAACGTCAAAAAATCAAACAGTCCAAAACAAAAAAATAATATTGTCACCGTGGCGATCCAGAGCCTGCTAGAATAAAATCGATTTTTGGACATTTTGATGGTTTTTCTTTAGGAAATGTGAACATGTTATACATCAATGAATAGGATTTTTCTTGCTTATTTTAAAGAGACAAAAATCCAATATGACGTCCATAAGAAAAAATAAAGTTGGTGATGGCGAAGGATAACCGAAACGCCGTAATTAAAATCTAATGCAATAACCGATTTCTACACAAAAAATGGCTATGAAAGTGTTCATAGATTTTGAAACAAAATACAAATAAAGAAGTTACAGGGCTCTATAGAAAATGCCACTTTTTAGTTTTTTCAAAATATCTCGAAAACCAAAAAACTTAAAAGCACGCCGCTGGCGTTTTTAAATTACCGATAAAATTCTGTGAAACTTTGCCAATTTAATCATTTTTGTATCTCTTATAGTTTCCGAGCCAATACATGCATCACTAAAATGGCCCACACTGCATATATATATATATATATATATATATATATATATATATATATATATATATATATATATATATATATATATTTTAACTTATCCTGTTTATTAGATGCATAAACATATGCACACAATTTTTTTAGCTTTAACTTTGACTTTAAATCAAAATACTTTATGCTATTTGACCTTCTCATTTTTGTTTCAAGGCGTATTATTTAATGTTCATGTATTAGACATTTAAATATAACATGGATATATATGTCTACTTCATCAAATTTGCAATAAATGACTGAATCCAGAATTTAGTCCCTAAAATAATAATATTCTGAAAAACACATAGTTATTTTTTAATTATATAAACAGCTTCACTCAACATTTTAACAGTAAATTTGTCACCAATCTGCATACAGTAATTATGCATCTGTATTTTTTAAAGTTTGTTTTAATAAAAGCACATCAAATAAAGCAGTACAAAAATAAAAAATTAAATTATATTTTTTAATTGTATTAAGTAGAAACGATAATTAAGTCATGGAACGACAATAACATAAATAAGACATAGAAGAAGAAGAAATCTACAATTTTTTTAAATGTAGCTGCACACTTAATATCTACACATTAAATGTACATACATATCTACCTATTGTCTCGCTATCAACATACACCTAAAAAATACTACTGACTATGATTAGGGGAGCTTATAATATGTGATTGCCCACTAAATATTTGGTCGAGTTTGAACATATTATACTGCAAGGATACGTCTTTACTTTTATCATTTATTTTTTAGTAATACAAACAATGCTTCAAGTAAAAAATTAGAAACAAAAATCACCGAAATGGCTTTAAACGTATAGATCCCACTCTGTCTTTCTGAATGATTTTTCTCAAAAATATTTTTAAAATGTTTAGAGTTTTTCATGACAACGAAACAAACAATAACCCAAAAATATTTTTGCACTATGTAGGAAAGTATAATATTAAGATATGATCCAATTAAATGTAAAATATCATATACAGAATGCGCCAAGCTACTGTGAACATAGGCAACAGTTGGACGCATATGGATAGGCTTACATTTCAATGAAAGTATCTCGTTATCATTACGTTCTCGGTAATAATTGCCTCTCAGTACATAAGTACTAAGTGTGATTATTTTTGTCACATTTAAAAAACATAACGCATAATAGCGAATAAAGTCTATTCCAGTTTATTTTTTTCACAAAGAATTCTTCAAAAAAACTTGTTCCCTGGATTAAAAAAAATATATATGTGATATAATATTTATTAATAATAAAAAACACACTATTAAAAAAATTAAAATTATGCACAAAATTTATTGTACTCATACAATAAACCTACAAAATGCTTACATTGACCAAGTCTGTAGCTAAGAATTGCGCAATCTATCATACAAATCTACTCTCAACTAGTGGCGGCTCGTGGTGAATTATATTGGCAGGTCAATAACAAATTTAAAAATAGGCATACTTAAAATTAAAATAAATATCTTATCTTTAAATTGAGCTTTAAATTCTCTTGAAGTTCAGGTCTACTCTTCGTTCTTTAGAATTGGAAAAATGCTGAATGACACGTTCGTTGAAATTGCACGCACATTCCTTTTATAAACGATTTCTCGATACATAACATTGCTAAAGCGGATAGTCTATCTTGGCCCAACTCCTCAACAAAATTTATAAGCCCTCGAAAAACCATTGGATTTTCAGACAAAGCCGTTTCATCATGGCCACGTAGTGCCAGCTCGAATGCCCCACAAAATTTTACACAACCTCTAATTTTGTTTAAAATATAACGATTTTTGGATATATTTTCATTAAATTCTCTAAGGAATTTTCTATAAGCTATGTCTAGCTGAGTGCGAATATCAACACTTCCGACCGTAGCATAGTTCACCGAACATTTCATGTGATCTGCAGAAAACGCATGTTTTTTTATTTTTTCTTTTGAGTGTTTTAAGTCTTTAACACCGCTTTTGCACCATAATGAGTCCGACGAGTCCTTAGAAAACAACAAACAAACATAACAGTAAAATGAGTTAGAGACTTCACAACCACATATCCAGTTAGCTAAATCGTAGATACTTTTGCGAAAGTTTCGGTGAACCTCTTTATTTTTGTCTTTACTAGTTTGTCATATACTAAGTTCTGGCAAATTGCGACCACTTACCTTGAATTCGGTTATTTTCTCAAAATTAAGTTCGTTAGCACTCTTTAGTTGCTTAATTTTTTGCACTACTGACATTTTATTTTATCTACATTCAGAACTCAAACATAGACCACCTTGAAATTGGTTAATTTTGCAAAATTAAGTTCGTAAGCACTTTTTAGTTGTTTATTTTTTTTTGCACTAGTCACTACCAACATTTTATTTCCTGTAATAAAAACATATATATTACAAAAAACAATATATAAATCAATTTTCCGAAACAATATCGTGTTAAAATATCGACCGCGCGAACTCTGAACAATTGACCTTCCGCATGCCGACGTGATGCCGTGACCGATCGATCGAATTATGAGAACAGACCGGCTGCGGCTGATGACCCCAATCGCGATTTCATATTCCATTTACTATCACGTTCGGCTGCCGCTCGGTAGCTGTGAAATCTTCGGGTACTTTCGTTAAGCTTAAAGTAATCAGGGCAATTCGGACTGCCCAGCCTAGTTTAGTATAGCGTATTTTATTATACCTATGGAACGCAACGTATTTAACTTTTCCCAAGTTTCGCGTTACAACTATTAGGAGGGTCGGTCAAACGAATAATTTATTTTCTGAAATATTTTTGGGGGGTCATTAACCAAATGTCCTTATGGAAGAGCCGCCACTGCTCTCAACTCTTACATTATTTAGTATACTCAGGGTTATGTTTCTAAAATAACTTTCGATTCTTAATCGTAGGTCTTTCAGATCATTGACCCAGTTTTCTTGAAAACCATAAATTTGACGTTTTATGTGATCCCAGAAAAAAACATTTCGTAGATTAGGAGATTGAGTTGGATACAAAAAAAGTTCCTCGCCATGTCATAACTCGGTTCGGAAACGTGTTGGAACCAAATAAAATCAGATTGGGACCCGCCGCGCGCCGGTCATAAAACTGATAATGTCTAGAACAATTTGCTGTTGCAGAAGATCCAAATATTTCAGACAAGTTAGGGCTCCATCAATACAAAATAGACCGAACTTGTACTCACTCAAAAATACTATCCATAAATTTAGTTTCTGGGGATATTAAGTTCTAAACTGAAAGTACCTATGCAAATTTGACCAATAATTTGGCTTATGACGACGTTGTATTGAAAATGTCGATTTGTCAATCACTTAAAACCATGTTTCTGGGAAAACGTTATCATTTTAATTATACTAATTTGTCTAAAATTGTCTTAGGGAAAAATTTCAAGGATTTTCTTTAGTTCGGTATGCATTTTTTTACATACCTTTAGAATTGACTTGTGGCTCAATTCATCTTGTTCAACAATATCCCGAGTTAGACTTGTCAAACTCTACTTAATTCTAATGCTGAACTCATAATTTCCTTCTTCATCTCCCTTAGAAATAGTAGTAGTAATAGTTAGGGGATGTCTAGAGATCTGACTGGTAGGCCTATAATGCCCTTTCAGTCTAGCACAGATCCTCTCTCAACCACCACCTACCACCAAGTTTTCATCCTTGAATCTACCCGTCCTTCCTATACAAACCTAGACATCTTTCCAGGCGAGATCTTTAACTACATCCCTATGCAAGACCGTAGTGCCAAAAATATACAGATACAGAAGCAATTCTATTACTTTTGAACTGTCAAATGTTAAAATAAACAACACAGTTTCACCATTATACATATCTATAGAGAATTTAAGGACAATTTAATACAATATTGGGGAAAAATAGAACATGTTCTATTTTCGCATTAAAATCGCATGCAATTCTTCCCAAACTGGGAAAGGTAAAATATAAACAATTTTGCAGCAGAGTTAAAACTGCATTAAACGTTGCACCAATGCGGATCAGCCTTTATATCTTACAACAGTGTTACTAATTCTCCTCCTCCCTTTTATCTCAAGAATCTCGTAATTTTTCATCAATATGATTCCTTTAACATGTTACTTTCTAAGTCCACATTCCTGAAAAGAACTTTCTTATATGTAGAGTGTAAGAATTTATTATTTAAAGACTTTTCGTCAAATTTCATAAAATCTAAGCCCTTCAGGCCATTTCATAACATAACCTTGTGTAAATGAATCATATTTAATTAATATATTAAAAGTTCTTTTTATTAATTTTAAAATTTTATGTGAATATTGTGAATCCTAATATGATTTTCGGTATCCGGCAGTGCATATTAACCTAGCACTAGCTGGCCCAGCACACCTTGTTCTGCATTTTCTGTTAGACTGCGCGATGAGTTTCCCAGCGGAATTATAAGAATATGGGGCGCATTCACCACATCGTCCAGAAATGTTATTGTAGGAACACATATTTGTTTTATAGAAAAAAAACGCAATAAAACAATGCAAAAAGTAGTGTTGAAAGGTCTCGGTAACCAGATGATCATTTCAAAAAAAAAGGACAACTCTCTCACAAACTTGCTGAAAAATTTGGCTTAGTAATTTAAATATATAGATAAATATGCATTTTGTGATAAACTAAAAAAAAACTACTAAATTTAATTAATTATGAAAGTTGGTTAGATGTTATTAAATACACCCCAGGCTACGATTTTTCTACTGTATTTTGTATATACTATTAACAAACCCGAGTAAGAGGTCACTTTCCTGCAAGCAAAAAATGTATTATAGAATACGACCTGAAATTTAGTAACTTCAACTTTTCTTGATCCTCAGTCCAACAACTCGTTGTTCCGAAACTTAGGCAAAGTACCTTGGTCGGGAAACCCACTCTGAAGGACCAACCTAATGCCTGTCTAATCTTGATCTTGACAATTAAACTCTCAATATCCTACAAGTCATATAACCCTCCACTTGATATTGTTTACTTGAAAGATCCCAAAGTAAGAAAGAAAAGTATGCGGGCCTTATTTTTATAATAATGTAAATATCTTTAGTGAATCTACCACTCTGCCTTGTTTTTGTAAAAGCCGAAATTCTGTTCACATCTGCATCTGAGGCTATAACTCTATATGAGCACATATGTAACCTAAGGCAGAGGCCTCTTATGTGACGTTTATATTCCTCTACAAACAAAATTTAAAACATATTTAAGAGAAAGGATAAAACAAAACATATTGAAACTTATTTCAAGTGTTTTTTATCAGTTATCTTCAGGGCCAGATTTTTCAGTTTTAGAGCTCTGGAAACACTGCACTAAGTAGCGCACAGTACAGAAGCTCATGTATTCCTTTCTCACTTCCAACTATTGCCACCTAACGAAGAGCTGCCGTTCGAACAAGTCTGTTATTTTGAGGAAAATTAATTTTCTCCACAATAGCACCTGTTACAACATATGCGAAGTAGCCCAAGACTGTCATATATTCGCAGTTGCTTGCCGCTTTCTTTCGGCCGGTTGCACAAAGCTCAATTAAAGCTTAGAATGTTTAACGGAATGTCAAATTCGACAGCAAGTTCCTAGATTTCTATAAGCAGCTTGTCAAATCCGAAAACTCGGTTAAATATTCTAAACAGCAATTAAATTTTGTGCAACCCGCTGTTAATATAATCTAGTTCTTTTTACATGTAAGACGTGTTTAACAATAATGCAAAAATTTGGTAGAAAATTCACACATTTTATAGTTTGGTGTTAGATGAATTCAATTATATGACTCATTTATAACTTTGATGATGATGATTTATTAAAGGGGAATTAAGTTAATGTTATTTGGGGTGGGGCTTGTTTTCCTATATATGAGTGTTCATTTAGTGTAATTCTTGGATACCTAAGCTGTTACAGAGAGAAGAAAATAGGAAATTTTCTTGAAATTGAAAGTGCATTTTATAGAAATATTTTTATTCATACGGGATGTCCCAAAAACGCGGTACAGGGAGCAACTTAACTTTTTTGAATAGAGCACCCTATTTAATGTAATATATTTAGAATTTTCAAGTAATTATTTTCGAGATAGTGGACCTCCTGCGTACCTGGCTTTATACAATTTCCAAAGTACAATTGAAGGTTAACATGTTAATAATTACTGTAATGATACAAATTAATTTAAAAAAATATGAGATCAGAAACGTGATGTAGGAGTATATGCCGGTGACGGCACTTTTCATTTAGAAGCAGCACAATTTGAAGATAACATAATTTAAACTGAATTAGTTATAATGTCAAGATGAAATGTTTCAGGTAAAAATATCACTTAGGAGCAGGTAGCAGATAAGGTGTTCCCGACTTCAAACTTGAAATGGCGGGTTCTTTTTTCCGAACAGAACATCTAAAATGTATTGTAACTTGCTTTACAGCCATCTGATTTTTTTATAAATAACAATAACTTTCTCTAAAAAACTTCAAATCTACTCCTAATAAGTATTTAAGGTGCTATATATTATCAGACGCTTCGAGTTCTCGTGATGAGGTGTGCTGAATGTCACAAGAGCTTCATGTACTACAAGTAGGTATATTTAAAAATAATGAGTATTTGCCCCCAGAGATTAAGCAAATATTTTCATTTTGTATTACCCATTATTGGTTAACTGGTAACTTTAGCATGTACATTTTTGTTTATAAAAAACTCTGCTTCCATTTCATCCACAGACCGCATGCCACTTCTAGATATACATACAGAGTGTTAGAAAAAATATGTCATATTTTAGGACAAGATTCCTTGTGATAAGATAAGAAAAAAGTCCTGGTGAACATAGGTTCGGAAATTGATAGGGTGTTTAAAAGTAAATGACCAAAGTCTGTTTTTATTTAATTTGCCGAAAGTCGTTTAATAGAAAATTTTAGAGCAATGCCCGCCATTATTTAAGACAATTAATATTGAACATTTGATTACAGTGACGTACGTACAGGGACAAGCAAAGGTATTAGCAAGTTCAACTTTTAGACGACACTCTGTACATGATTTTTAAACAGTTTTTGTAGCAAGCAAGCAAGTGTTCTTAGCTTTTTCGTTTACCATACTCTTTTCAAGTAAATCAGGATAACTTTATTCAAAGAAATTTTTATTTAATAGTACCATAAACGATATGATTTATAAAAAACACTTCTTTAATAGTTACAGTAACATATAAATTACATCTACTTTCCAAATTTCTCCTTATTTTTAAAAAATGTTAAATCAAGATTTCAAATTGTGCTTCTTAAAACTTTTATGGTTTCTATGAGGGTAGCCTAAACAACTGCCTTGAGATGCCTCTATAAATAAAAGCCTAACAAATTTAAATCTTGGGAGCGAGGTTGCCAATGAAGCGAGCAGGAGCTCCACCAAGCATAAACAGGGCATAAACATCATTTGATTACATATGTTTACAGTCACTTCCTCTAGCAAACCAGACAATTGTCTTTGCTTTAAATCAGAAGGCAATTCGACATTAATGGTAAAAAGAATGGAAAAATTCAATGTTACCCAGCCACACAAATTTAAGGAAAATCGTTCTTCGTGACAGCATTGCACAAGAGCAAGAGGATTTCCTTCACTTCATATGTGGGTGTTAGGATAACTGATTATGTCATTTGGCTGAAATCCTGCTTCGTCACTAAAGAGAATTGTTTTATTGAAATTCCTACTATTATTGACACTTTGGTTAAAGAATGAAAGACGCCAAAATTTTGAAAACCATGTTTTCTGCCAAAATATTACAAAATGTGACCACACTACACTGGTGAAGCCAATCCAGAAATCAATAAGGTACTACACATAATTGTCCCAATTATATGTGCCTGTGCTTTTTTTCCTACTTGGAAATAATGTTTTCTACATATGGATTTGCTTATTTTGATATTATAAATAGACTTGGCAATGAAAAATCCCTTAAATTAGTATTTCTCTCTTATACTTAATTGTTCTATTTAAAAGTAGACTCATTTTTGAATTTATTATTACGCAATTTTACATTAGGCATTTAGCTTTTTTGAACTTTTGTAATGTTTTGGTTATTTTTAAATGTTATACATATAAGAGTTTACTAGAAAGATGCTATATTTGTTTGGTTTTAGTGAATCATTTTCAAAATTGTCATTTTCATGAATAGAAACTTAATCAATAAGGAAGGCCACTTTTTGTCAGAAATTTTTCAAAAAAATCATGATTTTTGTTATTAAAATTGTTTGATTACAATCATTAATTTAAATCATCTCAAACCTGAGAAACAGCTTTGCTTGATCCCCTGTAAATGAAGTTTAAGTTTTAATTATCTTAAATAACGCAGGGAATTGATCTTAAATTTCTAGTCAACATCTCTAAAGAATTTTAAGCCATTTTAGTCATTTACCTTAAATAACCTATACCTTGGATACTATAAATTTCCAATCCTAGGTTCATACAGCTTTTTTCTCTTGTCAAGGGGAATCAGGAAAATATGGCGCCTACACCCAGTATATCAGAAATAGATTCAAGCCATAAGTTAAAATATTCAGGTATGAGTGCACTAAATATTCTGATTCATTAAAACAATGAATGAAGATTAAAACAATTGATAAAACTAGTATCAAAATATTTACCTAAATTGTTTAAAATGAAAATCACCTTAAAATAATCTCTTTTCGTAAGAAAATAAGCTGTGAACATTCCCTTCCAGTTGGGCTGAATGAGACCTTAACTCAAACCTAAGGTCGCCAGAATACATTTTAGTCCTAAAAAAGATAACACTCCAGGTAAAAACTTATTATATATTAAAACTAACATTGAAAATTTAAAAATTACCTTAACTGGATTAGAGACCTTGTACCAATGTCCTGACATCCATGTCTGATTCCACACTGCAAATATGGTACAAACCTAAGTACAGACCCTTTATCTACAATGCTTCCGCTGACACCCTGGGCTACTTTTAGTTTATCTACGTCACTGTAATTAACAAACGAAGTATTAAGTAACCAAATTGACAAAGGCTATTATTATTTAGCATAACATTTTTTGCTATGCATGTCATATTTTGGAGAGCAATACAGCACGGAAGATTTTTTATTCATAGCCTGGTACGACTTCTCCACAGAGAAATACAGGGTACTACAAATTTGAGTGTAGGCATGCAGATCTCCGAAACCATAAGTATAAAGTAAGTTATTTAGTATATACAGATTTTGTGCATTATTTACAACAATATTTCAGAATAAGTAATGGTTAGTCCCCATTTGCACAGCTAGAAAGTAGGCTCTGATGATAGCCCATTGTTCCATTCTATCAGCACCACCGTCCTTTGTCTATAAGCTTTAATTGTAAGCATTAATGAAATGCACCTGAGCATGTAAAGAATGTTGCGTTTAATTAAAAAAAAAAAAACTGATCTTATGAAATGGTTAATCCAAAATCAAGAGTGGAAGACTGTATATAACTGCTGTAATATTAATGCAGTGATAACCGAATTTTAGAATAAAATACATAATGTATTTGTTTAGTGGCTCCTTGTGTCAGGTCACGAGATTATTACAATGATTAAAGCTTAATAATTATACTACAAAAAATCAAAAATCTTCTTATTGGTATAGTAAATATAAGATGTTAAGACAGCTAATTAAGAATAACATAAGAAAGCAATCAGTATATATGACAAGTTGAGCTTGTGATAAATATAAGGTGTTAAGACTGCAAATTAAGGATTAAATAAGAAAGTAATCAGTATATAGGACAATGTGTGCAACTGATGTATTTTCATAGGCTGGTTGTCCACTGGATGCGTAGTCGTACAACCTAATAGTGCGTAGTCGGATCACTACGCATGACTAATGTCATTAAATGAGAAGACACTGGACTTCATCCAATGCATACGACTTCGAATGTACTACTCTAGCCGACTTCATGCGATTGGCGACCAAATCCATTCCAATGGAATTTGTCGGTCCTAGTCTAGAGAAACTAGTTACGCTGTGAGAAGGAGGTTCTCTGTGGGGTATGCGAGATGCTCGAGATGTTCAAAGGAGAAATACAAAAATATGAAAAAAAATTTAGTAGACAATTAATTTCTTGAAATATTACCTGAAAGTAATAATCCGAAGGGAGACCCCAATTATCACTTTTTGATTAGCTTTCTTTTTTCTTAAAGAGGTTTGTAGTCATCACATTGCTCATCCACTTATATTAATCCAACAGTGTCTTCAGCATATTTTACCAGTGATCTGATCAGCAACCAACCAAATGGTACCTATTAAATTTCCATCGGAGCAAGACCACACAAGCTAATCTAACCCACAGGGTTCACGTTTTCCAATTCCAAATAACGCCTTGAGACAATACTTTTACAGTATCAGGCTGCTGAAGAAAATATGTAACCTGATATTTCTCTTCTTTGAAAATGTATTCAAATGTCTATTGGCTCATTCTATAGTAATCGTCAAAAAATTTGTCAGAATCTTCCTGTAATTTCAGCAAATGATGAATTTCTCTAGTCCTTTTTGCGAAAACCGCGTTCACCCAACATCCTCATTTTTTTTGCCTGCCGCGTTATACTGTAGGAATTTTCCAAAATATTTATATGATCTACATCCATTTTGAACACTAAAATATCAGAAGTATATGAAATGTGCGTTGGTCATTGACCAGTCCATTGGGCCACGAACAAATACTTGATATATAAGCATATATATAATAAATAAATAAATAAATAATATATTTACGAACTTGCCATTTCAACATAAATATACATATATAAACAGATAAATAAACAATTTTGACAAATTTGGAATACATAATTTGCTGTTTTTTTTTTTACAATATAAAACATAATTTTGTACTTTTACATATCATATCACAAAGCGTTACGAACGATACATTTAAATTGATTGTATGACACTGAAAAAAACATCAACTGGTAAGCTATTGGCCTTCTTACAAAATCTAGTGATTGGATTGTTAAAAGCATAATTCGTCCTATGATACTTAATATTAAATAAATTATTCTGTCTGGTATTTCGTTGTAGGACATGCAACTCAATAATACACAATAAAGCTGGAGAGTCAATAAGATTCCTTATAATTTAAAAAAAAAGTACATATATCGAGATATTCTCCTTCGGAAGGTGCAAGATTAAGCAGAGTTAGTAGCTCATCATAATTAATCTCTTCCCTACTAATTTTCAATTTTTAAGCAATAAACAGCAAAAACTTCCTTTCAACTCTCTCAATAATCTCCACATGAACCTGTGTGGTCACCTTATTAGGTGACCACACAGGGCAAGCATACTCCAGCACAGAACGAACTACTACATAGTAAACATCTTTTAGTGCAAAAATATTATTAAAATTATTTAAAGATCTCAATACGAAACCTAAGAGTTTTAAGGCTTTATTTGATACATTTTCAAGATGATTTATAAATGTAAATCCCCTGTCAAACACAACTCCTAGATCCCTAATATGAGCTACTCTTTCAAGATTGTAATTATTTACATGATATGGGTATAAAATGGGGTTTTGTATTCTATAAAAACTTAGAACCTTACACTTAGTACAATTAAATTTAAATTGTTTAAGCTGCACCATGAAACAAGATTATCGAGGTCACACTAATTTTTCGGTATCAGAAGATTTGATTATTCTAAAAATTTTTAGATCATCTGCATACATTAATGCATTTGAATACTAAATACCTAATAAAAACGTTTTCAACTACATAATAATCTCTAACTTTGTTTTTTGTGTTCAGAAATTTTAATGTGGAGTTTATTTCGTTTATTTCATCTCAACATTAAGGTTATTTTGTAAAGTAAACTTTTATAATGGTTTTTTATAATAAGATGTTCAAAATTAGTTTAATAACTTGTGTTATATGCCAAGATTTTATAGTATTCAACCTTCATATATACATGGCTCAGATTTTAGGGCCAAATAATACAGATAATGTCCTACCTTTTAACCTACTTATTTTAAATATTACAAAACAAAATTTAAAAATATGAGCTTTCATGTAGCATAAAAACTACGTATATTTAATAGTATACAGGGTAGAGACAAAGGTAATATTTTTTAAATGGAACATTCTGTATACTACATGAACACCAAATGGGTCTTGCCTTGCTGATAAAAATATACAAGATCAGATATCTTTACATTTAAAGACACACAGGGAATTTGAGAAAAAACCTGTCAATTTAGTAGAACGTTTTTGTTAACTATTATAAATAGTTATTATATATAACTTGCCCTAGACCTAACTTTAAACTCCACATATTTCCAATATGCTGATAAAATGTATAAGCAAATACCGGGTTGTACTACTGGGGCTAGTATTTTTAGTGTGATTGCCCAACTGGTGTTAGAAAATCTGGAAGAAACTGTTATCCCGCAGCTTGATTTTGTTTTACCTTTCTTTTACAGGTACGACGATTGTACAACGGAAATTCCACAAGAAAAAACAGACCACATTCTAACGATTTTTAACAAGTATCGCCATAAATTAAAATTTAAATTGGAAACTGAAAAAAACAAAAATTAACTTTCTAGATGTCACACTGCACCGAAAGAAACAACACAATTCGCACAGAATGGTATACAAAACCAACATGGCCTTCGAAATATACTATCTTTAACTCACAACACCCTTTATGCCAAAAAAAGTCAGCAATTAACTGTTGGCCAAATATAGTATAGACCTGTTGGTCACAAAAGCCATAACTTACTAAATAGGCATTTTAGCAAATTACAAACAAAGACACCAACCCTTAAAAAAACTCACGTCGTTTATGAAATTCCTTGTAACGATTGCAACGGTGTTTACATCGAGAGCCAACATTTGCAAGCTAGAATCCAAACTCAAAAGTACGACAAAAAAATAAAATGGTTCTTACCAAACACAAAAGACAGAAAAACCACTCTTTTAATTTTGACCAAAACAAGGGTGGTTTAAAAACCGAAATGCATAAAAAAAAGAGGGAAATATACGAATCCATCGAAATAAAAAAAAACAGAAATGCCATTAATGACAACAGAGACATAAATCCTCTCAATAAAATTTACCAATCTAATTTAAATTTTAAAAAAACTCTCGCACAACCCTCGTCCTGTATATATATTTTTAGTTTTTCTTTTTAAACAATTCCATGTAAATAGAAACCGACATTTTAACAACAACAATCTTAAGTACGAAATTATACAAAAAAAAAACATCAAACGTTGTTCCTTAATTTATTCTAATACCCAAATCCCTATAATTTTTAAGCAGCAAAAAGCAGTCATTCGCATTATATCCAGACACTCATATAGGGAATTGTGTAGGTCTTATTATAAAAAATTGAACATGACACTTCCAGCACTTTTCATTTACCAGCGCTTACTATATGCCAGATGAAATTTACACAGGTTTGATACATATAATTCTGTACACCTTTATGAAACCAGACATAAATCCCTTATTGTCTTACCTCAATATAGACTGAGTTTAACACAGAACACTTATAATTATATCAATAAAATTGTAAAATAATCGGCCAGTGGAAATTAAAAATCTACCAGATAATAGGTTCAAATGGTCTATTAAATATAATTTAGTATCTATGTGCCCTTACAGTTTAATGGAGTACTTTGACTATAATGATAAGTTTTAGTATAGAATTAGGTTAACTATAGATTTTTACAAAATTCAATTTTAAAATAGTGTAGTTTTGGATAAATTCACAGACTATAGAATCTTATATTGCTTATCCTAGAAATAAGACTAATCTATCTTACTGTCTCTTAAATTTGATTATTTTAAATTATACTTAGTTTTAGATTTACTGCTAGTGCTAATGTACATTTTTTCAATGAAATAATGGGACCTGGGTTCACTTTTCGACCTGTTTCATACATTGAGGTCCGAGATATAACTAAAAATCTAAAAAATAAAACTAGTCAAGATATGTATCAGTTAGGGGTTCCTCTTTTAAAACTTGTTAGGGAAATAATACTATATCCACTAACGAAAATCATAAAACTTTGTATCCAGGTGGGGTATTTTCCAAAAGCACTTAAGCATGCCTTAGTGGTGCCCATCTACAAGAATAAGGGTGATAGAAATGACTTAGGGAATTATCGGCCCATATCACTACTGCCAGTCTTGTCAAAGGTTTTCGAGAAGTGCATGGCGGCCCAAATACTCCAATATTTTGAAGGTAACGAATTATTTACTGCTGCACAACATGGCTTTAGAGCAGGCCACAGCACTGTCACAAGTCTGATTGAATTCATAACTTCTGTACTGGAAGCCTTTGAGAATCTTGAGTATGTAAGTACCATCTTTTGGGTCCTTAGCAAGGCATTTGATTGTGTCTCGCATGATCTCCTCATAAATAAACTTAAATCATATAACTTTGATACAATCAGCCTTCAGCTTATGAGATCCTACTTAACTGGTAGACTGCAAAGTGTAAGGGTGGGAGGGGAGTTGTCAGAGAGCAGAGGATTATCAGTTGGTGTTCCACAAGGCTCTATATTAGGACCTCTTTTGTTCTTAATATATATGAATGATCTACCTCAGAGCAACAACACTGCTGATTTTAATCTGTTTGCTGATGATGCCACCATAAGCCTACGCTTCAAAAATAGTCAGGAGATGGCTGAAGGAACGAGTGAGGCACAGTCGGGTGCTAAAGCCTGGTTTAGTAACAATCACCTTGTTCTTAATGAGACCAAAACAGAGCATATGGTGTTTTCCCTGAGAGTGTGTGAGAGTGAAATGAGGATGGATGAGTCGGTGCGGTTTTTAGGGTTTACCTTGGATCCACAGTTAAAGTGGGATTTGCACATTGATCAGCTTGCAAAAAGATTGAGTAAG
Source organism: Kuschelorhynchus macadamiae (assembly GCA_030620095.1). Classification (NCBI taxonomy): domain Eukaryota; kingdom Metazoa; phylum Arthropoda; class Insecta; order Coleoptera; family Curculionidae; genus Kuschelorhynchus; species Kuschelorhynchus macadamiae. The sequence goes on along the minus strand of JAUTXW010001092.1, from coordinate 13,988 downwards.
AATATATTTCTCTTAAGGAATTTAGTTGGGTCCGTTTCTGGGGATGTTCTGAGGACTGCATACTTTTCTCTCTGTCATTCTCTCCTCTGCTATGGAATAATAGCGTGGGGTAGTGCTGCGGAGGCAGGCAGAATTTTTGCACTGCAGAGAAGGGCAATCAGAATTATTTCGGGTATGTGTTATAGGGATAATTGTAGATCTAAATTTACTGAGCAAAAAATTCTAACTTTTCCTTGCATTTTTATTTTCGAAATTTTCTCTATGCTAAAACTAACATACAAAAGTCCACCTTGAATGGTGACTTCCACCCTTATGATACACGAAATAAGGATGATATCAGTACTCCATTTTTCCGCCTTCAAAAATGTCAAAACGGGCCAAATTTTCTGGCCATAAAATGTTTTAATACCCTCCCCAGGGCTGTCAGGGACCTCCCGCTGAGGCAATTTAAAACCAGAGTGAAGGAGTTTTTACTGGCAAAGGGCTTTTACTCATTTGGTGAGTTTACAGATGGTGACATGTTAGAGTGTTAGTATGTTTTTTATTTATAAATGTTTTTATTTTACTATTTTACTGTTTTTACTATTTTGACTGATTTTAATAACATTGTAGGTTAGTAACAGATATGACTGTATTGATGTAATTTTAAATGTGTGTAGTTTTAGTTAAATATATTATTAACAATTTTATAATTTTATAGAGTTATTAAATTCTCAAGTTTTACTAGATTTATTCAATTTGATTTGTTATTGTTGACTTATGTATGTTGTTGTAAATGACATTAACATGTATAAACTAAACATATCAAACACATCAATGTGTGAGATTTAGAGCCCTGCCTACATGGTGTGTGGTATGAAGTGCCCTGATTTTCATACATCATTGACGATGCTTAAATATTGTAATTGTTGGTCAGCAAATAAAGAAATATCTATCTAATAAAAATAAATAATACTTCAAGAAATATTATGTTTGCCTTTTCCTAATTGTAAAATTAAATATCTATTCCACCTCAATAATAAAACTACAATATAAAAAAAAGGGTCATTGTTTTGATCTCGCTTTAGATGCGTCTACTAACACCTAAAATCGATATCCTTCGGTGTAGTTTTGACCCGGTTCACCGTAAAATGTTGTCGGTATTTTATTAAGTTTGTTGTATGTATGAATTTGAATGTAATATAATAATGTAATGTAAAAAAGCATAATTGCTCTTGTTAAAAGTAATTACCAGAATTTTAATAAAATTTGTGAAAGACTATATGGACGCACTGTTTTTAATTTTAATCTAACCATTCGAAATGAGACTTATAGAACGAGTAAATTGAATACAAAATATCATATCAAACGCCGAGTCTCTGATAATGGAATAAACACTTTACTCACGTGTGAAAATATCTATTCATGGCTGAACCCATTGCATCTTTTCGATCCATTGCCTCAATGCTGCCCATTCCTCTGTACTTTTTTAGACGAACACCATCTGAGAAAAAATATTCCCCAGGTGCCTCAGAAGTTCCGGCCAGCAAAGAACCCATCATAACTAAAATAAATAGTATTAAACATTACATCAAAACAAGTTTATAACAGTAAATTTATTTTGTTTTTTTCAAACGGCACTATTTTGGTGCACGCGTATTATTTGGAAAAAGTTTTTAGGATATTTTTTACTGATATAAAAATTCCCTTTAAATGTGCTGCCTCCTATAGCACATTTTCAGAACATGTGGCTAATTTTTATTATTTATTTATTAATATATTTCTTTAATAGGTTGTTAAAAAACTTGAGTCTAAACCTCAAAAGTGGAAAAGCTCATTGTTTTTTTTTTCACATTTTATTAAGAAAAAACCTAGGTCTTTTTTTTAAACACATTTGTAACTAAAAACTTGACACACACTTGACACAACTTTATTAACATTCGTATAACTTGTAAACACAAAGTTAACATTGGTCACATAAACGTGACCTGACTTTTTTGGAATATCAGAGACGTGGCTTCACGACAGAGTTGTTAGAAATCAAATTAATATCGCGGGGGGGAAGGGGGGGGTTTAAAAAAAAATGGAGGATATCTCAGACTGGCCATGCATTAAAAGCAACATTTAATACTCTATAATTCGCAAAGAAAATAGTGGGTATTTTGAACAAGTTGGGATACAAATCACTAGGTTTGTAATATATGCTATGTCCAAACTAATATTTAGATTATTTAAAACAAAAACAATATTTATTGATAGACTTCTCTAATTGAATTGTATGGGTGATGCAAATCTACGCTTTTTGAATCTGGAATTTAAGCTGGTCGATAATTTATGAGCTGTATTAAGACATTATATTTAAAGCAAATCATTCAAAATTTCACCCTTATTTCCCGCAACAACTTCAGTCTTGTTGGAATTATCACTGCCAATCAGTGGCAGCTTTCTATAAGGAGCCATGACACTACCATTAAAGTAGCCTTTCAAATTTCAGAAAACTTTCATTATTTACCAGTATTTTCGGCTTTTTTCGACCAAAATAAAAAAAAAATGTTATAAATACTCAAATGCGTTTAATATAATTATGAACGACAGCTTACCTGTTGAAGCCCCAAGCGACAATGCTTTAATTATATGCCCAATAGACTGAATCCCTCCATCAGCAATTACTGGCACTCCATACCTTCTTGCATATTCTGACACTTTGTAGACCGCCGTGGCTTGAGGTCGCCCTACTGCCATAACCTCTTGAGTTATACAAATGCTTCCACTACCCATACCTACCCTAAGGGCATCGGCACCTGCGTCAATTAGGTTCTTTGCCTGTCGCTTTGTTACAACTGAAAATAAAGTTTAATGTTAGCCGATATGTTTATTTGAGCTTTACAGTGTCCCCCTCCCAGTATTTTAGTAGTGAACATTGACTGACTGAAATATTTGTGTAATAAAATATACCATTTTTAAGTTAAAAATTGTGGTTTGTGGATAAAGGGCATATGACATGGATTGACCGAAACAGTGTTATCTATTGGCCACAAAATAGCCCAGATCTAATTCCGTTAGATAATTTTTTATGGGTATATTTAAAATACAATATCCAACATTTATAAAATTTATATTTTATTTGTTTAATAGTTGTGGTTGTTAATTGTTTTTTATTCTTAAGTTGCAAAAAAATAAAATTAAATATATCATAAAATTAAATCTTAAATTCTAAAATATAAAACCGTTTTACATAATTTTTTTTATTAAGAATAGCTAACAGGGTAAAAAAATAAAAAAATAGTCGTTTTTCCAATCATTTCGTGATCTCAATGCTAAATTATAGTTAAATTATAGTAAAAACGGCAGGACCGAGAGAAATATTTACGTGTTTTGTTTTATTTTTTCCATGGCTACCTAGATTAAAACTCATTGCTTTTGTAGTTTACGAAATAAACGCAACAACCTGCGATTTCAGTCCATGGCTACTATGATTAAAAGAACTTAAAATAAACCTTATTTCAGGATTTTTAAAGCAATATAGAGAGAAAACCGCTGAACCGAATATAGACATATTATACATTTTTGAAAAGAAAAATGAGCTTCATCCAAATATCAACAAAAATATAGGGTGATCCATTTAAAAAAATGAAGTTGGTGGCAGTACCGCATTGTTGGACCACCCTGTATGCGACAAATTTTTCCTGGCGGGTTACCTCAAACCCAACAACTTTTGTATTTAAACTTTTTTTGTATCTGTTTAAACAAAAATAGGAAAAATTGTTAAATTATAAAAATACCCCCAGTACAAAAATGGTTCTGATGTTTTTTTTTTCTAAACAAACTGCCCGACCAAATTAAGGATATTGCTATAATTGTTCTGATCAATATTTTCTAAACTGATTAATATATATGAAAAATAACTACATTGGGTAACAGCTGGATTAACTTTCAATGATCAGTAGAATAATTTATGAAAATTGATTGATATTTTTTATACAGGGAGTAATAAGAAGTAAGGAAAAATTGTCTGTTTTAAATGACCCATAAATTCTGTTTGAAGTAAAATTAACACCATTGGCGTCTTCAATTATAGAAAACCATTAAGAACGTCTCAAGTGATCTTTACTTTTTCAAGCAATCATTTATTGGTTTAGATCAAATTTAACATGAAGCATGGTAATGTTTAAATTAAACAGTCTTAATATCAATCAAAGGTATTGACATCCACAATTCCAAAACAATCAAGAAAATCTGAACATATTTTATTTTTTTCAGTTTATTAAAAAAATATTTATTGAGTGACCTGCAGTTGAGGTACTTTAGGATTTATTATAAAGCTTATACATGATATGAACTAATAATCATACACATAAATCCCAGGGTTCTCACTTACCATTTCCAGCGACAACTTGCAAATTCGGATATATTTTCTTGATATATTTGATCATATCAATTTGGTATACCGAATTTCCCTGAGACGAATCCAGAATGACCACGTCAACACCCGCTTGAGCAAGCAGACTTAGCCTATGTTTGTCCTCCTCTCTAGTACCAATGGCAGCACCTACAATCAATTGTTTGTTTTCATCTTTAGATGAAAGTGGATAGCTCTTAGCTTTTTTCAGATCAGTTCGAGCCATTAATGCAATCAAGTTGCCTTGTGCATTGACAATGGGTAGTTTCCCTTTTTTGCTTTTCTCCAGAATATGATTGGCTTCAGTCAGAGTTACACCAGACTGGGCAGTTACCAACTCTTCTAATTTAGTCATAATTGACTCAAGTTTTGTGTTAGCAAAGTGTTTGTCTTCTAGAAAATCAATATCACGACTTGTTACTATGCCAACTAATTTCCCTCCAAGTTTGCCATCTTCAGTTATCGGAATACCACAGAATCCATGTTCTTTCTTAACATCAAGGACATCTGACACTGTGTGAAGCGGACTAAGAACTACTGGATCGTGAATAAATCCATGCTTATATTTTTTAACTTTAAGTACTTCGTTGGCCTGATATGATGGAAGACAATTATGATGGATAATTCCTATACCACCACAGAGCTAAAACAAAACGCACAATAAATATATATATATATATATATATATATATATATATATATATATATATATATATATATATATATATATATATATATATATATATATATATATATATATATATATATATATATATATATATATATATATATATATATATATATATATATATATATATATATATATATATATATATATATATATATATATATATATATATATATATATATATATATATATATATATATATATATGTATATATATATTTATATATATATATGTTATATATATATATTATATATATATATATATATATATATATATATATATATATATATATATATATATATATATATGTATATATATATATATATATATATATTTATATATATATATATATATATATATATATATATATATATATATATATATATATATATATATATATATATATATATATATATATATATATATATATATATATATATATATATATATTATTTATATATATATGTATATATATATATATATTTATATATATATATATATGTATATGTATATATATATATATATATATATATATATATATATATATATATAACTTACACTTGTTAGATAAATGTGCATAACTACACACAGCAGTAGAGCAAATACATATTAAAATTTTAATCATCGACATTGGCAAATTTGACAGATAATCGGTTTAGGCCAAATAATGCCGATACTAAAATCTGAATTTTCTTTTAAGTAAAAACGATTTCCACATAGCAATTCGAAATTACAGGTAAATTCGCAGTAAACCTCGTTGGTACTTGACTCATATAATATAATGAACATTGACAAATGTGACATTATGCTTGACAATATTTTTAAAATACTTAATGAGGTTGCGCCTAGAAAGCAAATTAAAATATCTAAATATAAGCCGTGGGAATGAAAGAGTTCAGAATGCAGTACAAGAGAGGGATGAATACTACAGAATTCATAAAATAGAAAAAACAGACGAAAGCCATAGCATGTAAAAAGAAAAAAGAAATTCAGCTGTGAAAATTATCAAGAATGAGAAAAGGAAATGTTTTGAAGAAAAAATTGATAATTGCAAAAGCAATCCTAGGGAAATGTGGAGTGTTCTGAAAAGTATGATGCGGAATGGCAATTTAAAAAATGATATTCAATTTATAGAGTTTGAAAATAATGAAACAGTAAAAAATAAAGAGGAAGTCTCTGGTAGGTTAAATACTTATTTTGTTGAAAGTATCACTGATATAATCAGTCAAATCAATTGTACTTCTAATGCGAATTTGAGCTTAAATAATACAGTAGCGCCTAGTGATCAAATCTTCTCGAATTTTAAATTAAGCACAAAAGACGACTTAAACAATCCTGATGATCTTAACATAGAAACTATAACAAATATTTATGCTGCAATAGAAGATCCACTAATTAATCTTAGAAATTGTTCACTAGAACAAGGTGTTTTCCCTAGCAGATTGAATTGTCCGCAATAGTACCTATTCAAAAAAAAGTAAATTGTTTTGAGGCCTCAAATTTTAGGCTTATTAATATGTTAGCTGCTCTAGAAAAAGACTTCAAAAGAACTGTCTACAATCAGATTATTGATTTTGTAGATAATAGTAATTTAATAACAGACAAACAATCTGGTTTCAGGAAGAGACATAGTTGTGAAACTGCTATTCAGTGTGTGTTGGATGAATGGAAAACTAGTATGGATAGTAATTATAGTACAATTGCTGCATTCTTGGACTTGCAAAGAGCATTTGAGACTATTGATATAAAAAATCTTTTAGCTAAATTATATATGATTGGTATACGGAATAATGTGTTGAAATGGTTTGAAAGCTATCTTAACAATAGAAAGCAAATAGTGATTCTGAATGGTAAGGTTTCTGATGAAGTGGTAAATGATCATGGTGTACCACAGGGAAGTATTCTGGGACCCTTATTATTTATCTTATACATAAATGGTATAGTACATGTTGTCAGTTCAGTCAATATTCATTTATTTGCAGATGATACCCTCATTTATGCTTCATTGAGAGATCTTATATGAATATACCTGTCAGAACTTACTTAAAGTTAATATCACAAAAACAAAATTTATGATTTTAGGAACTGAAACTGTTAGACAAAATTCATAGAAAATAAACATGTCATACAGTTTGGTAACTGTTCTATAGAACATGTTAAACAAATAAAATATTTAGGAATACTTGTTGATGAACAGTTAAGCTTTAAAGAACATGCCAAGTCTGTAATATCTAGAATTAGCTATAATATTAATCATTTATCAAGGTGTGCTTTGTATTTATCATTTTGGGCAAAACTCACTGTATACAATACAATGGTTCTTCTACACTTTAACTTCTGTATTTACTAAACAAAAATGAAATTAGTGTTTTACAAAAATTACAAAATAGAGCCATGAGAATAATTTTATCATGTAACAGATATACACCAATCAAATTAATGCAGGAATGTTTATAGTGGTTACCAGTGTCTGAATACATAACTTTGAATGTGTTAACCCTAATTTTTAAAATTAAGATTGGTTGTGCACCTTCTTATCTATGCAATAAGGTTATGTATAATAATGACGTGCATAGCTATAACACTAAGCAGCAGAATAACTTCTTTATCGTGCCTAGAAATAAAACAATGGGTCAAAATTCTTATTTTCTTCAAGGGATTTGATATGTTTAATAAGCTACCAGATTTCATAAAACCTTGTCAATCTGTTTATTGTTTTAAGAAACAGCTCAAGGCATATACTTTGCAGAAATGTAATTTATGTGTTATGCCTTGAGTGGCATTTATTGTTAGTTTGGATTTTATTTTATATTTGTTGTTTCTGTCTTAAATGTTTTTTTTCTGACTTTTAAAATTAGTCTTGTTGTGTGTAGTTTATTTAGTTTAACTTAATGGATTCTCATTTATTGTTAATTGACTTCACTATTACTAGTGGAATGATTAAATTTATTATTATAATTATTGTTCTTGTTTTAAATGTTTTCTTTTTGACTTGTAAACATATTATTTCTTTTATAAGTAGTTTGATTTAATTCATTTTACATAGTTTTAAGTTGTTTAACTTACTCTACTAGTGGAACATTAGTTACATATGCATATATTTGTCTTTTTACTTCAAAATTGTATATTTGGTAATTAGTTTTTATAAGCTAAAGAAACAGAAATTTTATATCACTATTAAACTAAATTCCTTTCCAAGATAAAAAAATAGTTAAAAGGTCAGTAAAATAAAAACAAATATTAATAACAATCTATGTTTCTAGATCTTTAACATAATAATCAAGATCAACTTCTTTTAATTTCGATGTAAAAAATAATAAACTCTCTGTAGATCCATCTGTTTTTGTTAGGTAGTTTAGATGGTTTCAGAGCCCCGGTTAAAATGTTTCGCTATTAGGAAACCACCATACTTTATTTTTGCGTGAGCCTAGCTCAGTTTATTGAATGTGTTGCTGCTTCTAACAGATGTAAACTATATAACTCCCTTATATAGATCTATTAAACATTCTTGTCTTTAGATGAAAAATATTTTATACACAAAATCATCAAAGATAGAACGTTTGTGCTTATATTTCAGGCATTTGAAATAAACAGTTTGGTGTACAACTAAAATTATCGACGAAACTGAGTTCTTATGTAAATGTACATTTTCAGCACTATGTTGACATTTTTCTTTGTGAAATTATTTTGGGTACCGGATACAATTGAAAATTTACCACAAAAAATTTAAAACAAAATAAAAATCCATTATAAATTAAATATTAAAATACAAAATATTTTCCAACATAAATCGTAACAAAAAGATGAAGTCCCAGTTGTTTAATTTGGCATTGGCACTAAAAAAAGGCCCTTGCTTATTTTTTTTTTCTAATAAGGTTGAATTTTTTTCTACAGATATTGTAAGGTGTTATTAAAATGCGTGCAAAAAAATAATTTCTATTTTTAATAGATTACCCTTTATTTTATTTGATCATGAAATGGGCGTTTTGGTAGTTTTCACAGTTTTAATATCTTTATAGACAACTCAAAACAATATGTAAAGAAACCTAATTGAAAATTCTCTCCTGAATTTTTCTTTTGCCTACAAAAATAAAAGAAAAAGGCAATTTGGATATATGTTAGTGAATTACTAGGTACGGATCTAATAAAAGGAAATATTTATAACGAGAGAAGTTCCGAGTAAAGGAAATTTACTGATTTTTACATTAAACACATAAATACTTGTATTGTACAAATAAATACTTACTGCCATTGCAATAGCCATATCCGCCTCTGTAACAGTATCCATAGGTGAAGAGACAAGTGGAGCTTTTAAAGTTATTTTCTTGGTTAAGGGGCTTGCTAAATCCTGCAAAAATTCTACATATAACCTTTCAGTACTTATAATACCGCAGTGGATTTTAAATATTGTTATTATGTGTATTATCAGTTAACTTCTTATACACAGGTACTGGATTGGTGCAAAATGTAAAACAGTTATCTAATCCAGAAGCTTGTCAGCAATTTAATAAATTGTTTAAATGTATTTAGTCAATAGGCCCAGATTCATCAAATAACTTGTATATTTAAATCACTTACTAAACTAAGTGTTTTCTTATTTCAGTGTTAATATGCTATCTTATACAAAGATTTGCCTTAATTGGGTGTTTTCCTCTGCAATAAAATATTAGAAGATCTTATTGTATCTTCCCACTCAGTAGCGTAGTTCAAATGCACAGGTAAACACACATTTCTGTTAGAAAAAAAATGATGGACATCAAAGTACTCAGACACCTCTTTTTGCAGAAAGTATGACTGAAGAACAGAAAGATACAAGAGGTGAATGAACAAAAGTCGTAAAATGAAATATGGATAAAAGAAAGTACCCAGAGCAAAGCAGGCTGCCATGAATACATGGTCAAAATGATAACCTCAGATTGACAGTGGCAAGCCAAAAATCCTATCTCTTTTTTATCTGGTTTGAATGTGAAAACCACTGAAGGGGAAGTGACAAAATATATCCAAGATAAGTTAAAAATCACATGCAAAGTATTAAAGATGAAGTACTGAAAAGATAGGTTTAAAAGCATCTTTAAATTAGAAATACCAGCACATTCCAAGCAATCTGTTGTCACCTGATCTATGAGGTAAGGGAATTGTTGTAAACCATTTTCTTCACCTTTGACTCTCAGTCCACTCAGGGAAATCCGATGGTGAATGGTTAAATATCTTCTATCAGAATGTATGTTCAATTAGGAACAAAACTGGAGAAACTGAAGTGTTCTTGTAGGATACCCAGCAGCTATATGATGTTATCTGCGTTTCGAAACATTTTATGATGCAGGACGAACCAGAATTGCTAGCAATAAAGGGGTACACATTGGTTTCAAGATTTTCAAAAAAAACAGCACATTCATGATGCTTCAGAATTTGGTTTAAGAAGGTGCTTTAGGGACTCATGCCGTGGTGTATTTCGAGAAAACAAAATTTTAACTAAATGTGGTGTGTATATATATATATATGAAATTAAGAAAAATAAAAACTCAGTAAACGACAAAAAAGATATCAACCTTGTAAGCAAAATTTATTTTGACATTATTTAATTATTTTCTCACATACATTTGAAAAACTTAAAAATAATAATCTTAGACAAAATAAAATTACTTTCTGAACCGCCCGGTAAAAACTTAAAAAATGTCAAAAAACAAAAAAACCATAACATCCTACCTATCACACGTATCTGCTCTTCAGTCAATAACTGTTCGTCGTCCTTCATATGTTTAGTGTTAAAAATGTTTGTCCAAATAACGCGATCAGCGTCGTGTCTTTTGTGATTTTAAACACCTTTGGATAATTTAATTACGTTTCATGGTAAGTCTGTCTTGTTTTACTAAAGTGTGTAGGTTCTCTAATTTAAATTATTTTAGAAAGTATTTTTGAGAAAGGCACGGAGCCACCTGCCGAAACGTCAAATTTTAAAATGAATAGATGACTAATAATTTTTGAGAATTGTTTTAATGCTATGAACTTATAACCCAAGAAAAATCTATTAACTATATATATATATATATATATATATATATATATATATATATATACAAGTGTATGAAATTTCTTTCTAGTAATCCTGCTATTTTTAATGAGCTGGTTAGAACCACAGCTACAGCATTAGATCTCGAAATTATAATTACCCTAAACATCAAACAACTTTGTATGAAAAGGGTACATTATTTTACATTTAATAGTCTACCATGTTATATTAAATCTACTGTTGATAAGAAATGAAAAATTTCTATCTAACTTAAAAGAGCATCTATGTTGGGTGGAACCTTATTCTATCCCAGAGTTCTTGAAGTTTGAAAAAAATAGTGTGTTGAGTTGTTACTATATTGTTCTCTTGATATCATTGTAGCAACTGCATATTCATGTTCATTAAGTGTTTTTAATGTTTGATTGAGCTAATTATTGTCTGTTTTTTATGTATGCACTGTTTTAATTGCACTGTAATTATGCCATATTTGCCTGGGGTCATTTCACTCACGTAAGTAGAATTTTTAAACTCCAGAGAAGGGCTATATGAGTGGAGATGGCCTACATTATAGAGCAGTTTATTAAGGTAAATATACTTTCCTTTCCATCCATATTTATCATGAGTTGTTTGGTTTATATTAGGAGAAATTTGACGAACTATAGTCTCTGTTGATAACATCATACCTATGAAACTAGGTTTAAAACTAACATAAGCATAAAACTTTTAAGATTGGAGAAGTCCTACATCGGTAGTACTAATTATGGACCTAATTTTTTTAACAAACTCTTAGAGCCTATTAAATATCTGGATGAAAAACAGTTTGTGAGCTCAGTTAAAAAGTATCTGTTGAGCCACTGCTTCTACACTATCGAGGAGTTTTTAAAAACAAATGTTGTTATATAAAGTTTCTTTTATATATAATTTTAGATTACTATAATGTTCATTCTATTTTTTATATTTTGTATTTTACATTGTGACATATGTAAAAACCGTTTATGAGCATAAATAAATCAATATTTCGCTCTTGGCGGAGGCAGTAGGTGAAATAGAATGTGTCAAATATGAAATATTGCGCTTAAATTCGCTATTTGCCCGATATTTAACATTCTGACTGAGTACATACAAATACGGCTTTTTGACTAGAAAGGGTGAAGAGTTAATCAGCAAATTAATATGTGTTTTATGTTTAAGAACACAATTCTCTTTACAAAGAAAGCTTTATGAAAAAAGTAATACTAAATAAAAATTAAATCTGTAAATGCATAATAGTCATAATAAGCCTGATCGAAATTATTTAATAATGACACAGAAATGTAGATAAAAAGAAACAATAGGTAAAAATTAATATTTTGTATTGTGAAGATTTAACATAGATACGAAGTTCTTGTTATTTCTTCATTGTCTCAACAACTTTAATTATGAAAATCACTTAGGCATTAGGTTTAATACAAACATCACTAAAATGTACACTATAATAACATAATTAATTTATTTTGTAGAGTTTATATATGTAATAATATAATGATATAAGGCTGGCATAATTTGCAATAATTTTAGTAGGTCATTGACCATTTAACTTCACAGAGAAGCAGACATTGGAACAGGGTGGAAAGAGGAATTTCATCATAACTGCACTACAGAACATGCTCCTCTTGGTCGAACTTCAGTAATTGTTTCTGAAGGCATAGCATTAGGAAACTGAATAAAACAGCAAAAGCTGTTTTTTTATTAACTCCTTAGTCTTAATAATAAGTGTAATTAAAATTGAAAAAGTTAACTCGTCTTCACTGGGACAGATTATAGATACACAGATTTTAATGACTAATAAGGATGAATGAGTTCCTTTCCCCTTTAACACCCCCCTCAGTTTACAGCGAGCTTCAATACTGTAATAATCCACTAACAGAAAAGTAAATAAGTTAAATTGTCATAGTTGGTTGTTGAGCTTATGATCTTCATGGTGCAGTGGTCCGAGTGTTTATCTAAAATGCGAGAGATCCTGGGGTTGAGGCCCAGAAAGGACGAATTGTTATTTTTAATTTTAATAAAATCTATCTAAAATGCCGATTAAAAAACTCTGATAAAGTGTTAGAATGTATAAAAAAAATGTTCATTGAGTTTTGTCTTCTCTTGCCCTTCTGTCCTTGGTACTTACATAAAGAATGTTTAATTTAAAAATACTTTTTTAAATGGTTGACATCTGAGACATAAAATGAAGTTAAAAAAAAGGCCGTGCTAAATTGCTGTTGTTATAAACCTTCTCTATTTTATATTAGGGGAATGTAAAACATTTTTTATCAATACATAACAATATATCACTTACCACTTGATCTGGGGCAAAATCAATAAAACCGGGCAGAATAATGAAATCACTGAAAAAAAAAATTAAGTATATCAGAAAGCATTATCTTATGAGGACATCTGAAACAACAGATAGCAATAAACATTGTTAAACTTCGGATTTTATGAACAGTATATGTATTAAAGTAATGTAGGAGTACGGTAGTAAAGTGAATATAGCATTCGACTACCACTTTATAGTTTGTGGGTATGATTCCCACAGCTGGCATGCAACAGTCAGCTTTAGTTCAGTTCATAGTCATTTAGTAACGTCTATATATATATATATATATATATATATATATATATATATATATATATATATACATATATACATATATACATATATACATATATACATATATACATATATACATATATACATATATACAAAAATAATATATATATATATATATATATATATATATATATATATATATCTTTAAAAAGTAAACTACCGAAAGTTTGACAAATCTTTGATTAACTTACAAACGACAGTATTTGCACAGGTATCTCGATAGACGATAACCAAGTTTAAACACGTTAAAGAAATTAGGAGTTAAATTCTGCAG
>JAUTXW010001091.1:0-28762 GCA_030620095.1 Kuschelorhynchus macadamiae | reverse complement strand
ATTATTCTGACACTTATACATAACTTTATTCGACATAAAATATGTTCAGGAATAACCTATTAATGTGCAAAAGAAGTACCCAGTTTTGCTATAATTTCTGTGGTGAAAGCAAGGGAGTGGTTTTTTTTTTTTTTTCTCGAAAACGAAGCAAGATGCAAAAATATGTCTAGAGACCAAAACGTTTTAGTTTTAGTTGTTTAATTAGAGAAAATGATAAAAAAATCATCTCTTTTGTCAATAAATTCGTAAGGGTGTACCCCAGGACGCCACTGATTTTAATAATTACCATCTAGTTAGGGCTAAATTGGCCTCTCTTATATTGCAAATAACATTGTCCGATTTCAAGAAACGGGGGCAAAGGAACTTTGAGATATTAATAAAAAACTGATTTTTAAAAAAAAAAAATTTGACACCCAGTATCTTAAAAACCAGAAATTTTCAGATACATGTTTATATCAACTTTTTTACATAATATTGGTCTGGGAATGCGCCCGTAAAGTTATGACATACCATTAAGTAACACCTTGTATTTCTTAATATAAATCGGTATGTTATTGCCATATATTAAGAAATATTTCGCAACCAAAAGTAAATGACATGAATGGTGATAATATTGACATTATTTTCTGAAAAACTAAGTCGGAGAAATTTCGATTGAAATATCCAAGAACATTTTTAAAATTTCCAAAAAAATATAAAAAGTTAATCGAAATCTGCCAAAATTTCAAAACAATAATTAAATTTTGTTGTTTAATAAAGCCGACTTTCCCGAGCATTTTTAAAATTCAAATTCCAGAAACTTTTTAGAGGTTTTCATATATTTTTAAGTAAGAATGAAAACCTAACCTTAAAATTTGTTTATAATATTTCCCCCCCCCCCACCCCCTCCCAAAACCTCTAATTTGCTAAATCGATATGTTTGTTTAACTTATAATATACATACAAATATAATATATAAAGTGTTCCAAAACGAGAAAATAAAATATATCTATTGCTTTTTGACTGGCTTTACTGAAAACATAATATTTGATTACCTAGTACTTAGTATATTATAACTAAAAGCAGCAGAAGAGCCTGGTTTGAGCAAAATAAAAGTTCCACGCTAAGACTGGTCCCGCGTATCAACCCGCAAAAATTATTTTTGTTTTAAGTTAATAATAAATATAAACCTCGCGCCGGTTCTGCTTAAAGAACCCTAACAATTCTGGAAACACCATGAACTTGTTGCATTCATATGACGTGGCATGTGACGACGACGCGAGTTTGTAGGACGATAATAAAGAGATTGAAGTTCACAACACCGATGATGAGCAAGATATTGATTACCCAGATGAAACTTTGGATTTACCAAATGAAATATTGGACAAATTGGAGCACGAAAAAGTTCCATGTTATATTGGAAAAGATGACAAGACCAAGTGGAGAAAGCATCCAGGAAATCGTCAGGTGAGGACAAGCGCTGTAAATATTATTAAGTTTCTCACTGGAGTTAAGGGAAACGCAAAAGGTTTAACATCTGCCGCAGAGATGTGGAATTTTTTTTCACCAGTGATATGTTGCAAGGCATTTTTAATACAAATATCTACACAGCAATGTCAATCTTAATCCAAACAACCAATCCAACGATCCAAACAACCGATCAGCAAGGCCCACAGACATTTTTGAGCTGAAAGCGCTTATAGGGTTGCTTTATTCGATGTCAAAAAACAGTAGGGTGAATGCCTCTGGAACCTCAATGGAAATATTTCGTTTGACGATGTCTCTTGAAAGGTTTAGATGTTTACTGCTATATATCCGTTTTGACAATCAAAATACTAGAGCAGAGAGACAAAAACATGATAAACTAGCATGTATCCGGAAATCCTTTAACGCATTTAATTCAAATTTAACTAAATATTTTTGCATTTCCGAGTTTACAACAGTGGTGGCATTCCGTTGGACTTTCCAGTATATATGCCCAATAAACCAAACCGATATGGAATCAAAATATAGTCTAGTGTGCGCAAAACTATTTTACACTGCGAATATGGAAGTTTTTGTTGAGCAACAGCCCAATGGACTATATAAAGTTTCAACTGATAATGTGTCTCTCCTGCCTCGTCTTTGTCGCCCCATTCCAGGAAGCAGTAGAAACATTACAATGGACAACTTCCTTACCAGTATAGCTGTTGCAAAGACGCTTTTGCCAAATGATAAACTCACGATCCTTGGTACAATTTGAAAAAATGAGGGGTCTAGATGCAAAACGCGACATGTCCAAGTGATACCGTTTTGAGAAAAGCGGGAAAAACTTACACCGCCAAACTTGACATATTTTGTAAAATTTAAATGGCGTGGCAAATTTATACAACATATACAAATTATTCTACACATTTTTCAATAATTTTGGAATGTGATTTTCAAAAATATTGAAAAATAAAGTTTGCAGTTGTCGCGTTTTGCAATTGACTGATGGATATGTCGTGTTTTGAATTTAATTTTAATATAATTTTTTAATTATTTTTCAAGTACCTACCTAATTTAACAATTTTAATAGGCGAAAAAATTTTAAACACCTTACATAGAATAAAGAATTTTTATTAAGAATCATACAAAAAAATATTAAACAGTAACTTCGTCATCATTATCGTTATCCACTGCTTCATCTACTTCTTCTGCATTTGCATAATCCTTCTTCAAAACTTCTTGCAAGTACCTTAGATTCTCATCACTAACCCATTCTGCCCCATAATGAGTTTTCAATAAATTGGATATGCTTTTTATTTTATCTTCTTTAATTTTCACACCAATGGATATCTCCTTTGGTTTCATTGCTTCAATTTTTTTCCCCTTCCTATAAATGCCTTTTGCCTCCCCTACGTTAGATCTATACACAGGTTCGCCTCTCATTAAAACCATTCCAGATTTATTTTTGGTCATAATAAATCTTTTTGAGGGCTTAAATTTAAAATGCCACTGGGCTGTTGGTTTCAAAATTTTCTGTGTTTCTGATTTCCAATCTAAAACTTTGTAGTCATGTCCCAGTTTTAAAACTTTTGCTCTTTTTTCGATTATGTTTTCATACACCTCTGGGCTTGTTATTTCTGAAATGCGTCTGATTTCTTTTTCTATATTTCCGAATACTCTGTCTGGAGGAATAAAGGAATGGCCCACTATAGGGAAAATGACCTCGACTTGTTGGATATGTTTAGGTGCTAATGTGGCGAACCAAAAGCACAGCATGCCAATAAATATCGAATTCTTGTTTTGTCCGCCACATCCATCACAAACCAGACGGACAGTTTTTTGCTGCAGATTAAATTCATAATTATTTAAAGTATAGAAAATTGCGGATGCTATTTCGTTTGATCCTTTTGGCCGTTCAAGTTCTGTCCATACATAGCATCGAACGTTTTCTGCAGACAGTGAAGCCTTTGAGTTACCAATAACAACTCCAAAGTTGTAAAAATTCACTTGCATCGAAAAATAAGCTTGCTGATCTGGTAACTTGGGAATTTGCAGGTTCTTTTGACAGTCGAAGGAAAAGATTACTATTGAAGGGTCATTTTCTTTTAAAAAGTTATAAAAGCTCTTCACCTGTAGTTTGTGAACCTTGTAGTTTGTAACTAAAGTTTTAAATTGTTGTTGGATCCCTGCTCTTTTTGATTTTCTCTTTATATTGCAAACACATAGAACATACGTCAGTTTGAGGAGTCCCAAAGCCAACATTGTAATGCTTATTGAAGTAGTTTCTAAAAAAAACATTCTTTAACTTTCAAGTTTTGAGGAGCCTGATCAATGTACATTTGAAAAAGTTTTTTTATGTTTAAATCGCAAGGCAAATAAATTCGATACGGACTATCTGAACGGCAGTAATGGCTTTCCGTACATTTTAGGGACTCTATAAAAGCCTTGATGGTATTTTCTTCTCAGTATTCTTATCTTTTATCCGATCCCCACCCCTGGTTTCTTGCGGAAATTGTCCTGATTCCTTAAACTTCTTGAGTAAGCGCAAGATTCTGTCTTTTTTCACATTCAAGATCCCTAAGAACGAATCTCTGCATACTTTAATTTCGGTTCCATCAACTTTTTTAACGTGATATTCAACAGTAATACTTTTTGGTTTTGTGGCTACTTCATTTCGAATTCTTTTTCGTTTTGTAATCAAGGCTTTGCAATAGTATAAAATAAATTTGTCTTGATCGTTTTTCTTCTTACTTAAATAAAACAATTTGTGGAACTCTTTTATGTCGTTCATTGTAAGAGACCAACAATTATAAGGTGTCTTATCACCTCTATGACCACATACAGGAAATACTGGTAAACCTTTAGGTGAGTACCTGAAACAAATGCATTTTGTTATAATAAAAACCGACCATTAACAACCTACAAACTTTTAAATTCCATGATTTTTTTGGGCTTACAATTATTTTGGTGACGATATTTAATTATCAATCAATAAAGAAATGAAACAAATGCATTTTGTTATAATAAAAACCGACCATTAACAACCTACAAATTTACGAATCCCAAACATAAACAAAAAAGTTAATACAGCCCGTTCAAATTAAAATAACATACCTAGCATTCTTAGCTTTTTCTCTTCCCCATTGTTCAGTATTCCTTGCTCTTTTCCTTGCTCGATTCTCCGTATCCGGTGTAATATTTTTAGATTCTTCGTCCATATTAATAACTATTTTTAATTATTTTTCTTTTCTTTAATAATAACAGGATATTCACTCACTAAACTAACATTAGGTAGTTTTAATGTTTACACACTAAAACGCAATGACATTGACAATACTTACAAAACTCATGGCCGCTATCGCGTGGTTGCGTATAAGCTTTATCATTGGTTTAAATGGACATGTCGTGTTTTGAATCTCAAAAAAGTATCGGACGTCGCATTTTGCATCTCACTATGATTTTGTAATATAATTTAAGTAGGCTAACGTCGCATTTTGCACTTGAGAACAAATATTCGCAGATAGAGTTTTTCACGGAGAATTTTGCAGCATAAATATGTCATTTTTGAAAAAAATTGGACATGTCGCGTTTTGCATCTAGACCCCTGAAATAGAAGGTTACTTCCACTAGAATTTACTCAACCTGACAAACGACCAGAGAAGACAAGCATGTTTGCATTCCAAAACCAAGCAACAATTTCATCTTATATACCCAGAAAAAATAAAAATGTTTTCTTATTATCAACAACGCACTATAATGAAGAAGTAACTGAAAAACCACAAATTATAATTGATTACAATAAATCAAAAGAAGGGGTTGATACAGTGGAGAAGATGTGTGCGGCCTATGATCGTGCCAGAGTTACTCGTCGCTGGCTTGTACTTTATATGCAACTAAATATAGCTGAGATAAACTCATTCATTATTTTCAAGAGCAGTTCAAAGTATTTAGACAATACACCTCGAAGAATATTCTTGGAGAATCTTGGCATGCAGTTACTAGACGAACACTTACGACGAAGAGCTGCTAATATTCGGATACCACGTTCCATCCGAATCCGCCCTTTACGTTTACCTCAACAAGAAGAATTACCCGATCCACAAACTCAAACCAACAGAAGACGCTGCTTTCTGATAGACAAAAAAATAGACCTACGAGATTTAGCTGTGTATCCTGTAAAAAAAACCTATTTGTTTGGAACATGCCAACTACATGTGTAATGACTGTTTAACTGGTGACGGCACTTTCACCCGTCAAACAGTCATTGATTGATTGATTTTAGTTAAAAATCCTTTTTTAAAATTTAGATTAGGTTAGGTTAGTTTTGGTTATTTCTATTTTTGTTTTTCAAGATGCTGTCATTCATATGTTTTCGGTTACGTATTTATTGTAATTTACAAGCTGTAATTACAGTTTTAAGTTATTGCAAAGAACGAGGCACAAATAAGCATTGGAGCATTGCCTTAAAAATACTTGTTTTGCATTTGACGGGCAAATGCATAAAGAAAAAGATGGTGCTCCGATGAAGTCCTCGCCATCACCAGTAGTAACAAATTTATTTATGATATACTTCGAGGAAGAAGCTCTTGAGAAAGCAAGCTTGAAGCCAAAATTATGAATTCGTTATGTAGATGACATATTTACTATATATTTACGACATTGTAGTGGCTGATTCATGAATTAAAACATGATTGGCGAAAAACCCAAAAAATAGTTTTAAATATTTATTATATGACATGGTCATACAGAGCTTGAAAACTTTCCAATTTACTTAGAGGAAAAATAACAAAAGTCCATTTTTAAATTTTCTGATCACAAAACTGCATAACGGATATTTTGAATACACTGTGTATAGAAAACCAACAGACATTTAACTGCGAGATCACATCATCACCCAGCACAAAATATCTGGTGCTTTAAAGTCTACACAAATCGCACTATATAGGAAGCTATTAAGGGCACAACTCAGAATCGGAAGAATTCTTAGAAAACACAACATACAGACATTGTATCAAACCTAACCTACTAAAATAAGCCTTTCAACGTTATCACATTCCCAAAACTTAAAAAGAAATCAAAGCCTTTTTGTGATTAGTAGGATATTATCGGGGATTTATTAAAAACTTTTAAAAAATAACTTTTCGTATATCTAAATGTCTACGAAAAGGTAGGGAAATAAACATTGGTAATCAAGAATATAAAAATGCATTTTTACAATGTAATTAATTTATTTCGGATACCCCCCTTTTCACTAAACCTTTCAAGCTTACAACATATGCTTCTAATATAGCTATATAACATCCTATTATATATTACTTTCGAACCCTTATTTCCGCAGAAAAAAATTACTCTACTATAAAGAAAGAACTTTTAGCCATATTCGGCTAATCACTTCCGTCCCTATTCATATAGCCAAAAATTCATTATACAAACCGACCAAAACCTATTAGTATGGCTTTTCAAAATCAAAGATCCCAACTTCTGTCTAACCCAAGGGAAATTAAAATTGGATGAGTTTACTTACGAAATAAAGTACAAGAGAGGAAGGGAAAATTTTGTAGCCGACGCCCTCTCACGCATCAATCTTAATGTACACGAAACAAACGACGCTTAAACGAATGCCCCTAACACAGACGACAAGGTAACCAATCTCACCGATTTTGACCTAGTCGATTTTGTATTAAATCAAGAGTATGAAAACCCTTAGAAGAACTACCTGAGAATTATTCTAATCCTCCCGCAAACCCAAATGCAAATGATGCATTTTCCAACATTAGTGTTCATTTAAATAATGATACTCAAGGAAAATACCTTCCTATATCAGAATTACTCGTAAATTATGCATCTAACCAACGACTACGGCGAAGAATACAAACACATTCAAAACCCTTTAAAAAGAATCACCAGGAGGAACAGGATTCTGAAAATATATGGGTTCAATAATATCTTCTAGAATTTTTTTCGGATTCTCTAGATGCCTGATTTGCAGATTGAGTTATTAATTTGTATTTTTGATTTTTACGATCTCTGGTAGAAGTATTGATACATTATTTATAGCCAGAGAGTACTTGTTTTGATTTATAATAACATCACATTGGTTCTGTCTATAATCTTGAAGAATAATTTCTTGAAACTGGAAACAATTTTCGTAAATTGTTTCTTGGGTTTTGGTACAGAGAAGCAGAGAGTTTTTGTTGGTCAATGTATGCACTTGATAGTTATTTTTAACAGTGGCATACTAAAAATTTTTGGTCAAAGGGCAACTGTTATCAATTGCGCCAAGGCAAATCCATTTCGAATTGATTGCTTCACAATAATCGTACCATAATTCGTTGCAGTAGTATTTGCTAGGACTTAACAAGGATTTTGGATTCCTCATTCGGTATTGGATATACAAATTTTAAATAATATGTAATTCACAGCAAGTGACCTGTCGGTAACAAATTCAAACAAAAAACACTGAGCATCTTTAATCCAAAAATTTAGCCAAGTGCTGATAAAAATGTTATTATTCATATTTATTAACATAGATCCTACACAATACTGCTTCTGTATAGTCGGATTCTTAACTACTATGTTATAAACATATCAAGTTAGAAGTTCGGGTGTTGGATCTTTTTGATAATATCGCCTGTCGCATCAAATTGAATTTTGCAGTAATGGTTCTTGTAAATATTTTTCTCAAAGACGTTTTTCTTTAAGACACTGGGTGTTAAAGTTTTTAATAGGTTTTTTTGTTAATAACTCATAATCCTTCCTTCTCGATTTTGTTGAAATTTGGCAGTGTTGTTTGTAGTGATAAGGGGCTAATTTGCCGTTAACTAAATGACAATTATCATATACACTGACGTCCCAGCGCACATACGGGTATTTGAACGATCTGAGCGGCCATAATTATTGTTTGGTTCAAATCGTAGCTAAACGTTATCAAAAGTAATATTATGATCGTGAAAGTGTTAAAATATGTGTTTATCTGTGTTTTTTGCCTGTTAGGGTTATTATCTAATCCAGCGTGTGACAGATTCAATGTTACGGAAAATATCTCCGTTATTAAGAGTTACAAAAAAACTTTAAATACAAAAAATATAGATGATTAGTACACTTTTTCAAAATATCTTGAAATATACAGTGTGCTTCAAAAACCAAGTTTATTTGTTTAAAGCTAACACCCTGTATATAATTGTAATTTTTGATTCTACAAAGAATTCCGATTAGGTACATTCTATGTATCAGATCCTATATTTAAATTCAATTGTTTTCAAAATTTTGACGTGTGAAAGTTGACAATTTGAATAGCTGTAAAATCTAAACGGTTTGTAAGTATTAATTTTTTTTGTGACTGAAAAAAAATGCCAGTTTATAGATAACGTACTCAATTTGTCTTAATTAAAATTAGCAGGGACATCATGGGGAACAAAGCAGAAAACAACGGGCCATGCAAAAAACATATTTTTTAATCTATTAGTTATATAATTATTATAAAATATGAAATACACAGCAGACAACAGGTAAAACATTTAATTATCTTCTTCCGATACGTATTCACTATCGCTATCTGAAATTTCATTTGGCTTAGCTGGCTTTAAAAGTTCAATGGTTTCTGGTAAAAAAGAATCGAGTTTTCTTCTTTTTATCTCCCTCATGCTACTTAAAAGTGGGTCTGAACTTAAAAGAAGACGATTAAAAATATCTCTGTTGCAGTTTTCTCTCGAGAATTTCCGTGCGAACTTTTAACGATATAATCTAAAATGTTTATTGCGTGCCCCTGCGGTCTCTTCAGAAAGATGCCCAATAGGTAATAATGCATTTTTTATAATAGTTCCACCATGGATAAGAACTTTGTGCATTGACGAGGTCATTGGGTGCCAGGGATAAAGTTCTACATACAAGCGTGCAGTATCTAGAGCATACTTGTCAAATGTATCTTCGTCAATTAAATGACAACTCGAAATAGATTCAAGAATGACCTTTAATCTATATATTAGGTCGTAACTAATTCCTGTTATTTCGGAAGCCAACTTAGGGTCTTCGAAAAATCTTCTGCTCGTATTTCCGTCATTGGTGTTTCCGAAATTTGCTTTCGGCATGTCAATCAAAAGGCCAGTTTCTTTTCTAAATCTCGCTTGAATCTCTAGTTTTTTTTTCCTTTTCAAGGTTTTTTTCAGTTTCAGTTTTTCTCTCCCTATATTTTTTCACAGGCAGTTTATATGCCAAGTGAAGAATACTCTCAAATATACGGATGCGTGCATGTAAGACGGAAAGTCTAAATTCTGTGGTTTTATGATTAACACCTCTATTGAAATCCAACTGATTAAAATCCTTGGAAGTTGCACCACATACAAAGCACCGACTTGTTGATTTTGTTCCAGTGGCAGCATTGCATACCTTCTTGTCAATCATGGCCATAATAAGTACATAATTTATTTTAAACGTGGTTTAGCGAGTCAACTGATTTCCTGACATAATCAATGACTTCCTCTGTCACATCAGTGCGAAACACATCACAAAGCGAAACCTAATAGGGCGACAATATCGCGGAGAAGAGGGGATAGGGTTTTCCCAAACAACCTTCTCATATTTTTTACCGCAAACTAATCTCAAAGAAACGAAACAGCTTTGAAATATATTGGCATCAGAGTCTGTGTCATTCTCGAATTTTTGTTTAAACTGGGTTTGCTGGGAGCCGTCACAACTCCATTTACAAATAATTCTAAGACTTTGTCGTTCTAGCTGTTTTAAAGTCATCAGAACCTCTTCTAGAAATGTTGATAAACGCTTTACTGTAAGATCAAGCAAAGGTTGCAAATTGCTTTCAGCGGAAGTGCTTGTTATTTTGCATTCCTCGTTAGGTGGGTAACATTCTCGTTTTGCCTTTTGTATAAAGCTATGACATGGAAAGTATTTTTTATTAGTATTCCTTATAATTTCATATTGTCGCCTAGTTAGGTCAGCTTCTACAAACATAGCTAGTGCTTGTAAAGCTGTAAGAGACACAGATTCTCTGTTCCTTGATTGCAATAAGGCCTTTTTATATTTGGTTGCCCGTGTCGGAGTAGTATTAACCATATCTTTAAGTATCGCTGAAGCATCTCGTTGTCCAGTTTTATGTAATTCAACATGAGCGGCATGAACAAGGACATCTTTACCTACAAAACACCGAACATCCTCAGTTTTTCTTCTCTTGTTTCATTCACTAGACTCAGAAAATAGCTTATGTTATGCGAATTCGAGCGACAACCGGTATTTCGAAAGTTCCTTCTAGCCATGAAACGTTATATTTTTGAAACACGTCTACTTTATTGTGAGCTTTTGACCACCTTTTCTTCAACTGGGACTTAAAGCGTGAAAAATTCTCGATTTGATCATCTGTATATCCTTCGCATGACAAAAGTTCCTCTTTCAAGAAATTTAATTTTTTTTCCAATTTTGGCAAATCTGGGGTCTGCATACAATCAAACAAGCATTTACGTGTCACAACCCTAGCTCCAGATGAACCTAAAACAAAAAAAACCCTAATTTAGAGTTACATAAAATCTTAATCACGAATTTAGGTTATGTCATGCAAAAAGTTAAAGTACCATTATAGTACTTTGCCGGGACTATCCGGGAATATTTTTTTCCTATTTCCTGCCCAAACATTTAAGGTTTCGAATAAACTAAGTTAAATAGCTGGATCTAACTAGGAAGTATAAAAAATATTTTCAACAAAATGAAAATTATCGAATAAAATACTCTATAGAACATGTTAATTTCAAACCAGTAAAACTATAACTCTGTCTAACACTATAATCAACATTACATATTAAATAAAGGAATATTACCTGATGTACCAAAATCCATCACTTTTTCTTGTAGTACGAACGTATAGTCAATAAAGTTCACTGTCGAAGTTTACTATTTCGTAAGAACGCCGAAAACAGAAACACACAGCCGATATAACAGTTGAATCATGACTGGCCGTGTGCGTGCTGCGCGGGCGGGGGTAAGGTTGGTGGGGTGCGGTATTATTCTCAGATCAGTCCGCTAGTCCCAGGTAGCCATAGTTTAAATATTTCGCATTTCGAAAATTTGTATTATGACCGCCTAGATCGTTCAAATACCGGTATGTGCAGCGTGCACCCACATGAGCATTATTTACAAAAAAACGTAGGGTAACCCGCACAGTTATTGGACAAGGACAGTTAATGGACAACCGGTACACACAGGTAAAGGTGAAAAAAATGTTTATGCTGTAGAACACGGTGGCTCAAAGAAAAATATAACCGTTATGTTTACGTTTTCAGCCAATGGAAAAACTTGGCCTATGATAATTTACGGGTATCAACGAATTCCTGAAAAAATTGTATCAAGTGTTCCAGCGGAGTGGGGAATAGCAAAGAGTGAGAATGGTTGGGTGACGTTAGAAGTATTTTTTGAATTTGTTGCCAATATATATTATCCGTACTTGATCAAAGAAAGCATTGACTTTCCAGTAATATTTTTTTTAGACGGCCATAAAGCACCACCTTTTCTTCAACTGGGACTTAAAGCGTGAAAAATTCTCGATTTGATCATCTGTATATCCTTCGCATGACAAAAGTTCCTCTTTCAAGAAATTTAATTTTTTTTCCAATTTTGGCAAATCTGGGGTCTGCATACAATCAAACAAGTATTTTCGTGTCACAACCCTAGCTCCAGATGAACCTAAAACAAAAAAAACCCTAATTTAGAGTTACATAAAATCTTAATCACGAATTTAGGTTATGTCATGCAAAAAGTTAAAGTACCATTATAGTACTTTGCCGGGACTATCCGGGAATATTTTTTTCCTATATCCTGCCCAAACATTTAAGGTTTCGAATAAACTAAGTTAAATAGCTGGATCTAACTAGGAAGTATAAAAAATATTTTCAACAAAATGAAAATTATCGAATAAAATACTCTATAGAACATGTTAATTTCAAACCAGTAAAACTATAACTCTGTCTAACACTATAATCAACATTACATATTAAATAAAGGAATATTACCTGATGTACCAAAATCCATCACTTTTTCTTGTAGTACGAACGTATAGTCAATAAAGTTCACTGTCGAAGTTTACTATTTCGTAAGAACGCCGAAAACAGAAACACACAGCCGATATAACAGTTGTATCATGACTGGCCGTGTGCGTGCTGCGTGGCGGGGGTAAGGTTGGTGGGGAGGGCTATTATTCTCAGATCAGTCTGCTAGCCCCAGGTAGCCATAGTTTAAATATTTCGCATTTCGAAAATTTGTATTATGACCGCCTAGATCGTTCAAATACCCGTATGTGCAGCGTGCACCCACATGAGCATTATTTACAAAAAAACGTAGGGTAACCCGCACAGTTATTGGACAAGGACAGTTAATGGACAACCGGTACACACAGGTAAAGGTGAAAAGAATGTTTATGCTGTAGAACACGGTGGCTCAAAGAAAAATATAACCGTTATGTTTACGTTTTCAGCCAATGGAAAAACTTGGCCTATGATAATTTACGGGTATCAACGAATTCCTGAAAAAATTGTATCAAGTGTTCCAGCGGAGTGGGGAATAGCAAAGAGTGAGAATGGTTGGGTGACGTTAGAAGTATTTTTTGAATTTGTTGCCAATATATATTATCCGTACTTGATCAAAGAAAGCATTGACTTTCCAGTAATATTTTTTTTAGACGGCCATAAAGCACATCTGACCTATGAGGTTAGCAAACTTTGTTCTGAACTTAGAATAGAACTGAAAATGCAACACGAATTCTGCAACCCGCAGATGTTTCAGTTTTTCGCCCAATTAAACTTTCTTGGAAAAAAGCAGTTAGGGAGTGGTGCAATAAGCATGTTAATGAAGTAGTAACTAAAATAAACTTTGCCTGTATTCTAGAAAATGTTGTGACTACAGCTATAAATCCAGACACACTGGTAAATGATTTTAGAATATGTGGAGTTTTCCCCTTTGTAGCTGACAACATCGACTTTTTTTCAAAATGTCTTGGAAAATGTCAACCTTCGGTTGCCCCTAAGCCCGAAGAAGCTGGAGAAGTTTCCGCATTTCCCACTTTATCTTATAAAGATTTTTCTGCCATTGTTGGTGAAGAAAAAATCAATAATTTTGGTAGTACAAATCCTGATGAGATAACTGAAGATAATGAAGACACTTTTCTACAGTATAAGGTTTGGCAGGCTTTTAAACATCCAATATGCGAGAACGGGTTAATCCAGAAGAGTCATTTTTACGGGATGAAGTTATGGACTTCAGAGAGATATAAATCAAATCGCAGAACAAACTTTAAATGAGACAGTATGTGGTAAAGATGAAAGTCAACAGCTAATTGGCACCCAAAATTTAATATACAGCAACAATGGCCAAGTAAATTTAAACGTAGACATGGCTGTTGAAGTAGAAAATAACAATGACAATCAAAATAACGATGAGAAACAAAACAACAAAAAAAGATCTTAGTAATGCCTAAAACACCAGGACGTAAAGCCTAAAGAAATAACTTCAGAAAAATATAAAAACTTGTTTAAAGAAAAAAATGAGAAAAAGAGAAAGTTGGAAGAAGGAAAGGCGGAACGAAAAAAAAGCGCAATGAAAAAAAGAATTCGAAAAAACAAAACGAGGTTACCAAAGAGAAACCAAGACTCATTAACAGAAAATAATCCATCTTGTTCGAACATTTATTTATATGTTAATCAAAATGTTAAGGCAGTAACTCGCGCACTGTTTAATAAAAAACCAGCTGATCAGAAACAGCACATACATTCTTGTACAGTTTGCAAACAATGCACTAAAGTTCAATACCGCTTGGTTTGTGACGAATGCTCGAAGATATTTCATAAGGAATGCATTCCAAAACATCATCAAATGCATATTCCAGACCACATAGATTTTTATTTCAGCTACCAAGAAGGCAGCACTTCAGAAAAAGGCAACAGCACTTCAGAAAAGGATAATATTAACGTTTCTGGTAAAGATTCGGAAGTTGACAGATTGTTTAACCAATATAAGGAGTACTGCAAAGAAAATTAAGGCATAGTGGTCATTTTACGGAATTGTCCAATAAGTGTATTTTTTTATAAACTTTTTAATAAAAAATTAATGTTCTTTATTTCGCCAAAAGTAACAAATGCAATTAAAAATACATACTTTTTGCTATGGACTGACCTTTTTATGTGATTTCAGATCTAAACTTAATGCCCTTGTTGCTAATTTTTCTTTCTAATTTCTCTTAAGCGCCCAACGACTATATGGCTTACCCTACGCTAGTGACTTTTTATTCATTTTGATACTTTTCCCGGATCAAGCAAATAAAATTAAAACTCCTTCATCTTTTGACTTTTTTGACTTTTTTCCCATCTTGATTCGTTTTTAAGAAAAAAAAAACCGTTTACATTCATAGTCAGTATCTCGAATAATTATTATTGTAAAGATAAAATAAAGCTAACTTTGCTCGTTGTTAGTGGCTACCAGATATACCGGGTACAGGTACTTCATCCAAGAGATTTTGAACCGCGTATGCAATTTTGTAGATGGTATCTCCAAAAAGTGATGATTCCAATATTATGTTTACGGACGAAGCGAATTTTTCCTTAAATGATATAAATAATTATCACAGCAATCACAACTGGGCTCGAGAAACCCTCATGCCATTAGAGAGGCACATTTTCAGGAACAGTTTTCACTCAAGGTTTGGATCGGTATCATAGGCGACTATTTAAGTGGACCATTTAACTGTTATAGTAAATTTCTTCAAAATGATTTGCCTTTACTTCTTGAAGATGTACCTCTTCAGTTACGGCAACAACGTTGGTTTATGCGTGATGGTGCTTCAGCCCACTTTAGCATATTAGATCGTGAGTATTTAGATAGTGCCTACCAAAATCGTTGGATAGGTCATGGAGGACCACAATCCAGCCTAGATTTCTATTTGTGGGAGCACCTGTAAAACGCTAGTTTATAGTACACTAACTGAAAACATTAGAGCAACTAAGAAGTAAAATTATTAATGGATAGATGATCCAGAAGAGTCATGAGGAGATAAGACAAAA
The DNA here is from genome assembly GCA_030620095.1 of Kuschelorhynchus macadamiae. NCBI lineage: Eukaryota > Metazoa > Arthropoda > Insecta > Coleoptera > Curculionidae > Kuschelorhynchus > Kuschelorhynchus macadamiae. The sequence continues at coordinate 13,268 of JAUTXW010001091.1, read as the reverse complement.
TTATAAAGTTTTTCGTAAACCAGTGGCGTAGTAGTTTTGCTAAGATTTTGTAAGTATAGTTACGGCTACGCCATTGGTTAATTGATTTTTTGTGTGCTTCTATACCGTATTAATATTTCCAAAAATCAAATAAATATTGAACATTTTAAAGAGAAAAAAAAAAGCTGTAACACCCTCTACATATATCTTGAAAATCAGGCATTTTAGGATACAAGTTTATAGGAAATTTTCGACATAAAAATTATTCAAGAATAACCATTAATATGCAAAAGTATTTACTAGATTTTATGTGGTAATATCAAGGGAGATGCAATAAAGTTGGTTTTATTTTATTTTCTCCAAAACGAAGTAAGATGCGAAAAAAATCAAGAGGCAAAAACGTTTAGCTTTTAGTTGCTTAATTCGAAAAAGTTATCAAAATGAAAAAAAAGTCAGTGTCGTATATTTTTTGTCAATAATTTTCGAAAGGGGCACCACTGGATTTAATAATTACCATCTAAACATTAGCCCCTAATCATTACAAATAACACTGCCAAATTTTAATGAAATCGATCGAAGGATCTTTAAGATATTAATAAAAAACCGATTTAAAAAAAATAATTTGCCACTCACAGTATCTTAAAACCCAGACATTTTAAGACACAAATTTATTTGAACTTTTCTACTTAAGATTGGTCCAGGAGCTCGTTTATATGAACTTTATTCGACATCAAATATGTTCAGGAATGACCTATTAATATGCAAAAGAAGTACCCAGTTTTTGCTAGATTTTCTTTGGTGAAAGCAAGGGAGTGGTTTTTTTTTTCTCGAAAACGAAGCAAGATGCAAAAAAATTGTCAAGAGCCAAAATGTTTTAGTTTTAGTTGGTTAATTAGAGAAAATGATAAAAATGAGAAAAAAGTCAGTTGCGTACATCTCTTTTGTCAATAATATTCGTAAGGTACCCTGTTAGGGCTAAATTCGCCTCTTATCATTGCAAATAATATTGTCAGATTTCAAAAAAATCGGCGGCAAAGGATCTTTAAGATATTAATAAAAAACTGATTTTTTAAAAAAAATTTGACACCCAGTATTTTAAAAACCAGACATTTTCAGATACATGTGTATATGAACATGTTTACCTAATATTGGTCTGGGAATGTGCCTTTAAAGTTATGACATGCCATTAACAGGTTAAGCGCCATGTCGTACACCGGTGTCTGATAAGCTTCTGGTTCCCTGGGCCGTAGCATACACCGGTGTCTGCCTTATCGTTCAAACTTTATCGGGTCGCTGTGGCCAGGCCTACACATTTCTATGAGATTTAACATTGAAGTGTGTATGCTTTGGCCCTAGAAGCTACTACGCTGGTGGCAGGTTTTTGGTAGCATTCTTTTTTCGATTTTTTTTTAATTTTTTGGTTCGTAAGTCAAATAGAAAGAAACATCACACATTTTATAAAAAATGTTTAATAATCTCATTTACAAAATGCATTCAAGTTAACACTGGTAACTATTAACTAATAAAGAAATATATTATACATTTAATTTCTATTGTAAAAAACGATACCGTATTGCTTTCGATGAAAAACGTTAAAACATTCCAAACAAAATCTGGGACTTCCATCACAATTTAGACAATATGTAATTACTCTTCTTACTTTACTTTTCACTAATATACCTTCTTGTTTTTTCTTGTAACAACCGCGACAATACTTCTTAATTTCACGTGCTTTACATTCTAATTTGCTAAGGACGTGAGTGCGAAGACTTCGTACTGGCATAGGTAAAGTCAACGAGCATTCATATTGCAACAAATCTTCAATCACAGACATACGAAAGTCAGTTATAGACATTTAACTTTCTTCTATCTTCCCAAGATTGCCTCTCAAAATAACGGGCATCACAGAAACCTATAATCATATAAAAAACAAAAACATTACTGGCCAAAATTAAGAGACTCCATTACTAGTTACATAAATTCCTGCGAAGTATGCTTGCAAAATAAATATGAAAAGCACCCGTACAAAATTGCGTACAAAGGTCCCTTACTTTCAGAAAAACCATTCAAAACGTTTTATTTAGATATTTGTCAGTTTTCTAACTGCCAATTTCCCACCATTAGAGATTCATTCTCTAAATATGCCCAAGCCTAGGTAAAAACGCAATTCGATATTAAATAAACTAAGACACTATTTTTCACCTATGGTCCTTACTTAAACGAGCTAAATTTAAATAATGTCCTAACTATTTTCGAACAGTATAATGAAAAACGTATAAGGAAATTCCCAGCATTTTAAGAAAAAGTTTATAAAATAAGGGGCTAATTTACCGTTAACTAGATGATAATTATCATATACACTGGCGTCCCAGCGTGCACCCACATGAACATTATTTACAAAAAAACGTAGGGTAACCCGCACAGTTATTGGACAAGGACAGTTAATGGACAACAGGTACACACAGGTAAAGGTGAAAAGAATGTTTATCCTGTAGAACACGGTGGCTCAAAGAAAAATATAACCGTTATGTTTACGTTTTCAGCCAATGGAAAAACTTGTCCTATGATAATTTATGGGTATCAACGAATTCCTAAAAAATTGTATCAAGTGTTCCAGCGGAGTGGGGAATAGTAGAGAGTGAGAATGGTTGGATGACGTCAGATGTATTTTTTGAATTTGTTGCCAATATATTTTATCCGTACTTGATTTTTTTAGACGGCCATAAAACACATCTGACCTATGAGGTTAGCAAACTTTGTTCTGAACTTAGAATAGAACTGAAAATGCAACACGAATTCTACAACCCGCAGATGTTTTAGTTTTTCGCCCAATTAAACTTTCTTAGATAAAAGCAGTTAGGGAGTGGTGCAATGAGCATGTTAATGAAGTAGTAACTAAAATAAACTCTGCCTGTATTCTAGAAAATGTTGTGACTACAGCTATAAATCCAGACACACTGGTAAATGATTTTAGAATATGTGAAGTTTTCACCTTTGTAGCTGACAACATAGACTTTTTTCAAAATGTCTTGGAAAATGTCAACCTTCGGTTGCCCTTAAGCCCAAAGAAGCTGGAGAAGTTTCCGCATTTCCCACCTTATCTTATAAAGATTTTTCTGCCATTGTTGGTGAAGAAAAAATTAATAATTTTGGTAGTACAAATCCTGATGAGATAACTGAAGATAATGAAGACACTTTTCTACTGTATAAGGATTGGTAGGCTTTTAAACATCCAATTAGATCCAATATGCGAGAACCTCAGGTGGTTAATCCAGAAGAGTCATTTTTACGGGATGAAGTTATGGACTTCAGACACATATAAATCAAATCGCAAAACAAACTTTAAATGAGACAATATATGGTAAAGATGAAAGTTAACAGCTAATTGGCACCTAAAATTTAATATCGAGCAACAATGACCAAGTAAATTTAACCGTAGACATGGCTGTTGAGGTATAAAATAACAATGACAATCAAAATAACGATGAGAAACAAAACGACAAAAAAAGATCTTAGTAATGCCTAAAACACCAGAACGTAAAGCCTAAAGAAATAACTTCAGAAAAATATAAAAAATTGTTTAAAGAAAAAAATGAGAAAAAGAAAAAGTTGGAGAAGGAAAGGCGAAAAAAAACGAAAAAAAAAAAAAAGAATTCGAAAAAACAAAACGAGGTAACCAAAGCAAAACAAAGACCCGTTAAAAGAAAATAATCCATCTTGTTCGAACATTGATTTATTTGTTAATCAAAATGTTAAGGCAGTAACCCGCGCACTGTTTAATAAAAAAACCAGCTGATCAGAAACAGCACATACATTCTTGTACAGTTTGCAAACAATGCACGAAAGTTCAATACCGCTTGGTTTGTGACGAATGCTCGAAGAGATTTCATAAGGAATGCATTCCAAAACATCATCAAATGCATATTCCAGACCACATAGATTTTTATTTCAGCTACCAGCTTTAGAAAAAGGCAACAGCATTTCAGAAAAGGATAATATTAACGTTTCTGGTAAAGATTCGGAAGTTGACAGATTGTTTAACCAATATAAGGAGTACTGCAAAGAAAATTAAGTCATAGTGGTCATTTTACGAAATTGTCCAATAAGTGTATTTTTTTATAAACTTTTTAATAAAAAATTAATGTTCTTTATTTCGCCAAAAGTAACAAAAGCAATTAAAAATACATAATTTTTGCTATGGACTGACCTTTTTATGTGATTTCAGATCTAAATTTAATGCCGTTGTTGCTAATTTTTCTTTCTAAACTGGCCAACGAATATATGGTCTACCCTACGCTAGTGACTTTTTATTCATTTTGATACTTTTTCCGGATCAAGCAAATAAAATTAAAACTCCTTTATCTTCTGACTTTTTTTTTGACTTTTTCCCATCTTGATTCGTTTTTGAGAAAAAAAAACCGTTTACATTCATAGTAAGTATCTCGAATAACTATTATTGTAAAGATAAAATAAAGTATCTTCAAAAAGTGATGATTCCAACATTATGTTTACGGACGAAGCGAATTTTTCCATAAATGACATAAATAATTATCACAGCAATTATAACTGGGTTCGAGAAAACTCTCATGCCATTAGAGAGGCACATTTTCAGGAACAGTTTTCACTCAACGTTTGGATCGGTATCATAGGCGACTATTTAATTGGACCATTTAACTGTTATAGTATTTTTCTTCAAAATGATTTGCCTTTATTTCTTGAATGTTCCTCTTCAGTTACGGCAACAGCACTGGTTTATGCGTGATGGTGCTCCAGCCCACTTTAGCATATTGGATCGTGAGTATTTATATAGTGCCTACCAAAATCGTTGGATAGGTCATGGGGGACCACGATTCAGCCTAGATTTCTATTTGTGGGGGCACCTGTAAAAAGCTAGTTTATAGTACAGTAACTGAAAACATTAGAGCAACTAAGAAATAAAATTATTGATGGATCTGAGACCATACGGAACACGCATGAAATCTTTGGAAGAGTTCGTGAATCGATGAGAAGAAGAGCAGAAGTAGCGAGAGGTGGTCATTTCTAAGAATTTTTGTAAATATTATATTAATTTGTAATTATTTTTCGATCGTTAGTTTTAAAAAAATGGCTTCTAAAGGAATATTTTACAATTTTTCGAGATATTAGTTATGCAAACACAAGGTTTGTTACGATTTTTTTCAAATAGTAAGTTAATCAACTATAGTAAAATATATATTTTTTTATTCATAATTGATTGTTAAATAAGGCAAAATTATAAAGTTTTTCCTAAACCAGTGGCGTAGTATTTTTTTGCTAAGATTTTGTAAGTATATTTACGGCTACGTCACCAGTTAATTGATTTTTATGTGTGCCTCTATACCGTATTAATATTTCCAAAAATCTAATAAATATTGAACATTTTGCTTAAAACAGAAAAAAAAAAGCTATAACACGTTCTACGTATATCTTGAAAATCAGGCATTTTAGGATACACGTTTATAGGGAATTTTCGATTAAAAAATTATTCAAGAATAACCTATTAATATGCAAAAGTGTTTACTAGATTTTATGTGGTGATATCAAGGGAGATGCAATAAAGTTGGTTTTATTTTATTTTCTCCAAAACGAAGTAAGATGCGAAAAAAAAATCAAGAGACAAACGTTTAGCTTTTAGTTGCTTAATTCGAAAAAGTTATCAAAATGAAAAAAAAAGTCAGTGCCGTATATTTTTTTGTCAATAATATTCGAGAGGATATACCCCCGGGCGCCACTGGATTTAATAATTTCCATCTAAACAGGGCTACATTAGCCCCTAATTATTACAAATAACATATAACTTTATTCGACATAAAATATGTTCAGGAATAACCTATTAATGTGCAAAAGAAGTACCCAGTTTTGCTATAATTTATGTGGTGAAAGCAAGGGAGTGGTTTTTATTTTTTTTTCTCGAAAACGAAGCAAGATGCAAAAAAATGTCTAGAGACCAAAACGTTTTAGTTTTAGTTGTTTAATTAGAGAAAATGATAAAAAAGTCATCTCTTTTGTCAATAAATTCGTAGGGGTGTACCCCAGGACGCCACTGATTTTAATAATTACCATCTAGTTAGGGCTAAATTGGCCTCTTATCATTGCAAATAACATTGTTCGATTTCAAGAAACGGGGGCAAAGGAACTTTGAGATATTAATAAAAAACTGATTTTTAAAAAAAAATTTGACACCCAGTATCTTAAAAACCAGAAATTTTCAGATACATGTTTATATCAACTTTTTTACATAATGTTGGTCTGGGAATGCGCCCTTAAAGTTATGACATACCATTAAGTAACACCTTGTATTTCTTAATATAAATCGATATGTTATTGCCATATATTAAGAAATATATCGCAACCAAAAGTAAATGACATGAATGGTGATAATATTGACATTATTTTCTGAAAAACTAAGTCGGAGAAATTTCGACTGAAATATCCAAGATCATTTTTAAAATTTCCAAAAAAATGTAAAAAGTTAATCGAAATCTGCCAAAATTTCAAAACAATAATTAAATTTTGTTGTTTAATAAAGCCGACTTTCCCGAGCATTTTTAAAATTAAAATTCCAGAAACTTTTTAAAGGTTTTCATATATTTTTAAGTTAAAAGTAAGAATGAAAACCTAACGTTAAAATTTGTTTATAATATTACCCCCCCCCCCCCCCCCCCCTCCCAAAACCTCTAATTTGCTAAATCGATATGTTTGTTTAACTTATAATATACATACAAATATAATATATAAAGTGTTCCAAAAGTAGAAAATAAAAAATATCTATTGCTTTTTGACTGGCTTTACTGAAAACATAATAATTGATTACCTAGTACTTAGTATATTATAACTAAAAGTAGCAGAAGAGCCTGGTTTGAGCAAAATACAATCTCCCACGCTAAGACTGGTCCCGCGTATCAACCCGCAAAGATTATTTTGGTTTAAGTTTCTATAAACCCAGCGCCGGTTCTGCTTAAAAAAACCCTAACAATTCTGGAAACAGCATAAACATAGGACGATAATGAAGAGATTGAAGATCACAACACCGATGATGAGCAAGATATTGATTACCCAGATGAAACTTTGGATTTACCAAATGAAATATTGGACAAATTGGAGCACGAAAAAGTAGTTCCATGTTATATTGGAAAAGATGACAAAAGCAAGTGGAGAAAGCATCCAGGAAATCGACAGATGAGGACATGCGCTGTAAATATTATTAAGTTTCTCACTGGAGTTAAGGGAAACGCAAAAGGTTTAACATCTGTTGCAGAGATCTGGAATCTTTTTTTCACCAGTGATACGTTGCAAGGCATTTTTGATAATACAAATATCTAAACAGCAATGTCAATCTTAATCCAAACAACCGACCAGCAAGGCCCACAGACATTTTTGAGCTGAAAGCGCTTATAGGGTTGCTTTATTCGATGTCAAAAAACAGAAGGGTGAATGCCTCTGGAACCTCAATGGAAATATTTCGTTTGACGATGTCTCTTGAAAGGTTTAGATGTTTACTGCTATATATCCGTTTTGACAATCAAAATACTAGAGCAGAGAGATGATGATAAACTAGCACGTATCCGGGAATCCTTTAACGCATTTAATTCAAATTTGACTAAATATTTTTGCATTTCCGAGTTTACAGTAGTGGCCGAAATGCTGGTGGCATTCCGTCGGACTTTCCAGTATATATGCCGAATAAACCAAACCGGTATGGAATCAAAATATAGTCTAGTGTGCGCAAAACTATTTTACACTGCGAATATGGAAGTTTTTTTTGTGCAACAGCCCAATGGACCATATAAGGTTCCATCCGATAATGTGTCTCTGCTGCCTCGTCTTTGTCGCCCCATTCCAGGAAGCAGTAGAAACATTACAATGGACAACTTCCTTACCAGTATGGCTGTTGCAAAGAAGCTTTTGCCAAATGATAAACTCACGATCCTTGGTACCATTTGAAAAAATAGAAGGTAACTTCCACTAGATTTTACTCCAAACGACCAGAGAAGACAAGCATGTTTGCATTCCAAAACCAAGCAACAATTACATCTTATATACCCAGAAAAACTAAAAATGTTTTCTTATTATCAACAATGCACCATAATGAAGAAGCAACTGGAAAACCACAAATTATAATTGATTACAATAAATCTAAAGAAGGGGTTGATACAGTGGACAAGATGTGTGCGGCCTATGATTGTGCCAGAGTTACTCATCGCAGGCCAATGGTTGTACTTTATATGCAACTAAATATAGCTGGGATAAACTCATTCGTTATTTTCAAGAGCAATTCAAAGTATTTAGACAATACACCTCGAAGAATATTCCTGGAGAATCTTGGCATGCAGTTACTAGACGAACACTTACGACGAAGAGCTGCTAATATTCGGATACCACGTTCCATCAGAATCCGCCTTTTACGTTTACCTCAACAAGAAGAATTAACCGACCTAAAAACTCAAACCAACAGACGCTGCTTTCTGATAGACAAAAAAATTGACCTACGAGATTTAGCTGTGTATCCTGTAAAAAAACCTATTTCTTTGGAACAAGCCAACTACATGTGTAATGACTGTGTAACTGGTGACGGCACTTTCACCCGTCAAACCGTCATTGATTGATTGATTTTAGTTAAAAATCCTTTTTTAAAATTTAGATTAGGTTAGGTTATTTCTATTTTTGTTTTTCAAAATGCTATTTTTCATATGTTTTCGCTTACGTATTTATTGTAATTTACAAGCTGAAATTACAGTTTTAAGTTATTGCAAAGAACGAGGCACAAATAAGCATTGGAGCATTGCCTTAAAAATGCTTGTTTTGCATTTGACGGGCAAATGCATAACGAAAAAATGGTGCTGCGATGAAGTCCTCGCTATCACCAGTAGTAACAAATTTATTTATGATATAATTCGAGGAAGAAGCTCTTGAGAAAGCAAGCTTGAAGACCAAATTATGAATTCGTTATGTAGATGACATATTTACTATATATTTACGACATTGTAGTGGCGGATTCATGAATTAAAACATGATTGGCGAAAAACCCAAAAAATAGTTTTAAATATTTATTATATGACATGGTCATACAGAGCTTTAAAACTTTCTAGTTTACGTAGATTTAATACATCCCAGAATACAATTTACTTAGAGGAAAAATAACAAACATCTTTTTTAAATTTTCTGATCACAAAACTGCATAACGGATATTTTGAATACACTGTGTATAGAAAACCAACAGACATTTAACTGCGAGATCACATCATCACCCAGCACAAATTCAAGCAGTAGCCAACATTCTAATCAATCAATTCGTGCGATTAACTGAAACACAGTCGAGAAAAAACGAACTTAATATAATATCTGGTGCTTTAAAGTCTACACAAATCGCACTATATAGGAAGCTATTAAGGGCACAACTCAGAATCGGAAGAATTCTTAGAAAACACAACATACAAACATTGTATCAAACCTACCCTACTAAAATATAACCCTTTCAAAGTTATCACATTCCCAAAACTTAAAAAGAGATCAAGGCCTTTTTGGGATTAATAGGATATTATCGGGGATTTATTAAAAACTTTTATAAAATAACTTTTCATATAACTAAATGTCTTCGAAAAGGTAGGGAAATAAACATTGGTAATCAAGAATATAAAAATGCATTTTTAAAATGCAAATAATTTATTTCGGATCCCCCCTTTTCACTATACCTTTCGAGCTTACAACATATGCTTTTAATATAGCTGAATAACATCCTATTACATATTACTTTCGAACCCTTATATCCGCAGAAAAAAATTACCCTACTATAAAGAAAGAACTCTTAGCCATATTCGGCTAATCACTTCCGTTCCTATTCATATGGCCAAAAATTCATTATACAAACCGACCAAAACCTATTAGTATGGCTTTTCAAAATCAAAGATCCGAACTTCTGCCTAACCCGAGGGAAATTAAAATTGGATGAGTTTACTTAAGAAATAAAGTACAAGAGAAGAAGGGAAAATTTTGTAGCCGACGCCCTCTCACGCATCAGCTTTAATGTACACGAAACAAACGACGCTCAAACGAATGCCCCTAACGCAGACGACAAGGTAACCAATCTCACCGATTTTGACCTAGTCGATTTGGTATTAAATCAAGAGTATGAAAACCCTTCAGAAGAACTACCTGAGAATTATCCTAATCCTCCCGCAAACCCAAATGCAAATGATGCATATTCCAACATTACTGTTCATTTAAATAATGATACTCAAGGAAAATACCTTCCTATATCAGAATTACCCGTAAATTATGCATCTAACCAAGGACTACGGCGAAGAATACAAACACATTCAAAACCCTTTAAAAAAAATTACCATTTCGTTAACCTCTTTTTCTTTTTCTTTTTCGCCTGACAAACAAGAACATATTTTAAAAGTTATAAGGGATATAATAGAACCCAACGTTTCATTTACCACTTACATATCTAATCAAGAATAAAAAGTGCAATTTCAACGGATAATTTACGCAAAGCGTAAACTTATATTTTCAAACTCCTACCTAATTGACGTAATAAACGCTATGCAACAAAAGGAAATAATTTCTAATTATCGTCAAAATAACCACAACGGGATCACAGAAACGTATAATCATATAAAAAACAAAAACATTACTGGCCAAAATTAAGAGACTCCATTACTAGTTACTAAATTCCTGCGAAATAAGCTTGCAAAATAAGTATGAAAAGCACCCGTACAAAATTGCGTACAAAGATCCCTTACTTTCAGAAAAACCATTCAAAACGTTTTATTTAGATATTTGTCAGTTTTCTAACTGCCAATTTCCCACCATTAGAGATTCATTCTCTAAATATGCCCAAGCCTAGGTAAAAACGCAATTCGATATTAAATAAACAAAGGCACTATTTTTCACCTATGGTCCTTACTTAAACGAGCTAAATTTAAATAATGTCCTAACCATTTTCGAACAGTATAATGAAAAACGTATAAGAGAATTCACAGCATTTTACGAAAGAGTTTATAAAACTGCCTACCAAAGACAATCCGAAAATACCCAAAAACAAAATAAGAATACTGAGCAACCTCCAGAAACTTAATTAGACCTAACGGTGTACCGAAAAAATACTCTACGTAATAAAATGAACCCCCAGTATATACCCACAAAAGTTACGAACATTGGTCAAAACAAAGTATATCTAATAAAAAAAGCAGTAACGCACAAATTAGAAAGATCAAGAGACTTAAAGAAAAAACTCTCTTTCTTTTCAGCCTACCGATCCCGACCATATCATGCCAAGCACTTCAGGCACACAAACTCCCAATGAATGGATGGAAGATATCTCTTCATCTTTAGTAATAAGTCATTAATCCTACTACATTTAACATAACTAAACTTAATTATACGTTAGATAATTTATACAGTGATGTTCTAAAAATAGGTGAATTAGTAAATAATCAGAATATTAATTTTACGAAAATACAATTTCAGCATGTGTCCAAAGCTTTAAATAATACATATGACACTATGAAAAGTTGATTTTTTATGATATCGGTAGTTTACATAAAAATCGCAGAAAGCGAGGTTTAACAAAATACTTAGGGATTTATATATCTACATATATATATATATATATGTAGATATATATAAAATTACCCTACTATAAAGAAAGAACTCTTAGCCATATTCGGCTAATCACTTCCGTTCCTATTCATATGGCCAAAAATTCATTATACAAACCGACCAAAACCTATTAGTATGGCTTTTCAAAATCAAAGATCCGAACTTCTGCCTAACCCGAGGGAAATTAAAATTGGATGAGTTTACTTAAGAAATAAAGTACAAGAGAAGAAGGGAAAATTTTGTAGCCGACGCCCTCTCACGCATCAGCTTTAATGTACACGAAACAAACGACGCTCAAACGAATGCCCCTAACGCAGACGACAAGGTAACCAATCTCACCGATTTTGACCTAGTCGATTTGGTATTAAATCAAGAGTATGAAAACCCTTCAGAAGAACTACCTGAGAATTATCCTAATCCTCCCGCAAACCCAAATGCAAATGATGCATATTCCAACATTACTGTTCATTTAAATAATGATACTCAAGGAAAATACCTTCCTATATCAGAATTACCCGTAAATTATGCATCTAACCAAGGACTACGGCGAAGAATACAAACACATTCAAAAACCTTTAAAAAAAATTACCATTTCGTTAAAATATCTAAGCCTGACAAACAAGAACATATTTTAAAACTTATAAGGGATATAATAGAACCCAACGTTTCATTTACCACTTACATATCTAATCAAGAATAAAAAGTGCAATTTCAACGGATAATTTACGCAAAGCGTAAACTTATATTTTCAAACTCCTACCTAATTGACGTAATAAACGCTATGCAACAAAAGGAAATAATTTCTAATTATCGTCAAAATAACCACAACGGGATCACAGAAACGTATAATCATATAAAAAACAAAAACATTACTGGCCAAAATTAAGAGACTCCATTACTAGTTACTAAATTCCTGCGAAATAAGCTTGCAAAATAAGTATGAAAAGCACCCGTACAAAATTGCGTACAAAGATCCCTTACTTTCAGAAAAACCATTCAAAACGTTTTATTTAGATATTTGTCAGTTTTCTAACTGCCAATTTCCCACCATTAGAGATTCATTCTCTAAATATGCCCAAGCCTAGGTAAAAACGCAATTCGATATTAAATAAACAAAGGCACTATTTTTCACCTATGGTCCTTACTTAAACGAGCTAAATTTAAATAATGTCCTATTTTCGAACAGTATAAAGAAAAACGTATAAGAGAATTCACAGCATTTTACGAAAGAGTTTATAAAACTGCCTACCAAAGACAATCCGAAAATATCCAAAAACAAAATAAGAATACTGAGCAACCTCCAGAAACTTAATTAGACCTAACGGTGTACCGAAAAAATACTCTACGTAATAAAATGAACCCCCAGTATATACCCACAAAAGTTATGAAATTGGTCAAAACAAAGTGACAGGTATATCTAAGAAAAAGCAGTAACGCACAAATTAGAAACATCAAGAGACTTAAAGAAAAACTCTCTGCTTCAGCCTATCGATCCCGACCATATCATGCCAAGCACTTCTCAGGCACACAAACTCATTTTGAATGGATGGAAGATATCTCTTCATCTTTAGTAATAAGTCATTAATCCTACTACATTTAACATAACTAAACTTAATTATACGTTAGATAATTTATACAGTGATGTTCTGAAAATAGGTGAATTAGTA
>JAUTXW010001090.1:0-28638 GCA_030620095.1 Kuschelorhynchus macadamiae | reverse complement strand
TACATGTGGCCATAAATTGTCTGTAGATACTGATGGCGAGACACTAATATCATTAGCAAATACATCTTCTGAAGAATAACCCGTTTTCCTTATTTGCTTGGCTTCCTGCTCAGATTTTTGCGCCTTTCTATCATGCTTAGTTACAATACTTCGTTCTGAAACAAATGCGGTATTACCACATTGTATATTAATACCTACATTTTTAACGTTTTTACTTTGCCTAGAATATCTACAACGCGTTTCTGAAGAAAATTTCAGAGACGGAAAACAATATCACCATCTGATACTTTATTAGACTCTAAATTACTATCAAGATAATCTACAGGTTAATGAAATCTATATCATTAGTATTACATATTTTGTATATTCAGGATCCAGATCTAAATGTATCATACTATTTTCATATTCTCTGAAATCTTGAGTTCTCGGAAACGACAACTTTTTGCAAGATTATCAGGAGGACAAGCCGATTGATCTTTTATGCAGATTTTATCTGTCACCACACTTTTATTTTAATTAACTTTTCTTCTCCTAAATTTACATGTGTCCTAGATCCTTCATCAGCCTTTTTTTGCTCAACCGATTCTTCAAGTAGTTTCTCAACAAAACCTGAGTCATCCATACATTTTTCTACATTATTCAGCTGAAAATTGGTCTTGATAATATTTAAATTCTTAACTTCTTCTGATTTTGCTTGGAAACTTTGTATCTGATTCAGCTTTTATTTTTAAAATTTGCATTTATTAATCCAAAATTGCCTTTCCTTATTTTTTACTACATCGATTTCAGGGATAAATGTTTCCTTCTTAATTCCATCCTTTCCCTTCGAGATCCCCTTTTTTACCTAGTAATTTTAGAGGGGCTCATCAAATGTACCTGAGTATATCTTTACTTTCGAAATCACTGGCGTTAGTGTCACAAACTAATGTTCCTATTTGATTAAGCGTTGACAGGAGAAAGTGAAAGTTTTTCGTTAGATATATCAGGCACGTGCTCCAATGAATCCATAGTTACAGCAGATGCTATCATCATGTTTTGTACCGCTTCTGGTTTTAAAAAGGTCTTATTTACGATTTCTGGAACACGCTTGTCTACGCTGTTGGAGCACTGAGTATCTGGGGAAGTCACAGATGTATCTCCATTTATAATTTCTCTAGATGAAGACTTGCTTTCCAAGGAAGTGTTTATATTTCGATTCTTGTGTTTCCTCATTACACTTTTTTATTTTTAGAATACTCTTCACGTTGTTTACTGGCTGTCGAATTTTCAACTTCGGATTTTACAGGTCCCACCACTGAGGTCGAAGTACTAGCAGGGGATTCCATTTTCATATTTTAAACTGCGTCGAGACACTCTTTTTTTCCAACATTAACGATTTGACAGGTTCCTCAATGATAATGTAGATTCATTACACGTTTTTGCTTTTAAATTTACTGTTGATTCCTCTATAAACTGGCTGCTAACAGACGTCTCTCCTGAAAACAAGGTTGCTTTTGGTATCTTATCATCTATTGAACTACAAGTGTCAGGTATCACTGTGATCATAGATTTATCCTTACTTTTAGAACGTCGGGACATGCATTTTCTCAAATTGAATGTTTTGGTGGATGACGTTTCATTAGAAAATTGTGCTCCCAACTTGTCGATGATCCATCTGTAAATTGCTTGTTAATAGGAGTTTTATGCGACGACAAATTTATTTTTGGTGTCTCATCATAATATTCATTTTTTGAGCTAATAACTGATGATTGTATTTTGAGTTTTGTCATTACTTTTAGTTTTTTCTTGAAAATAAATATTTCGACAGGTTCTGCAAAAGATGAGGTTGATTCAGTAGTAATTTGAAGCTACAAATCTAAAGACAATTTTTGTGTATACCGATTATTTCCTGTCTTGATCATTAGTCTCTTGTGACGTCAAATTGAGTTTCGTGTTATACATGACAATCATTTTTTGAACTATTATCTGAAGTGGTTTTATTTTTAGTTTTATCATTGCCTTTTCGACTGGGACGTTTTTTGAAAGATAAATGTTTTGACAGGTTCTTCTAAAGATACTTGATTCAGTAGAAATGTGAGCTTTAAAATTTGAAGTCGATTCGTTTGTAAATTGGTCATTAATAACAGTATCTTGTGATGTCAAATTATTTTCTGATGTCCCATCAAGATATTCATTTTTTGAGCTAATAATATCTGATGTGCTTGTAATTTCAGATTTGTAATTAATTTTAGACTGTTCAGCTCTGTTCTTCGAAAGATGAGATTGATTCAGTAGCAATTTCCGCCTTTAAATTTAAAGTTGATTCGTATGTTAATTGGTCATTAATAATAGTATATTGTGATGATAACTTTGTTTCTGATATGTCGTTATGATATTCATCTTCTGACCTAATGGAATCGATATTTTTAGGTTTGTCTTTACTTCTAGGCCTTAGGGATCTTCTTAATTCATCATACGATTTTCTCCTGTAGAGCCATCAATTTTAGTTTTCACATCCTGCAATGAAACATCAGTATTTGCAATAGCGGAAAAGACGGACTTGGACCATCTACTACATTATTTTTATCAGATCTTTACTCTTTGATCTTTTTGACTTTTTTCTTAGGTGTGGATTCTTTTAGGGGTAAATCGAATTCATTTATAGTTCTTGATGTAGACACATTAAAATGTATTTTTTTTTCTTCCGGGTCTATTGTTGAAATATTAAGTTCTTCAATGCTGGTACTATCTGCCAATTGCTTATCAGAGGGCACGGTAAATTCCCTGGGCGAACTATGAACATTAGACACAAAGTTTTCGGATAGTTCTTTCGAATCAGAAGAAAATTTGTAAATTCTGTATTTGTCTCTTGAAAATTCTGTGTATTTTTAAAGAGTCGCTTTCCATTTTTCGTATATGCTGGCTTTTCCAAAACGCTGTTTAAAGCTATTACTCTTGGTGCAAGTTTCGTGATCGGTGTATCTTTGTAATATCCATCATTAGTTTTGGAAACCGCTGAGCAAGTTATCACCTCCTGTTGAATTATTTCCGATTGATCATTCATTTCTGACTCTGATACATTTATTACAGTTTTTATTTTCTTTTTTTAGAACCTCCACTTTTTTCTTATAAGTATTTTTTCAGACCTCGTGTCACCACTGGAACTTGAAGATCCTGTAGTATTAAAGGGCGAAGATTTTCTAATGGGCAGGATTGAAGATTTTCTGTATTATGCACATTTACTACGCACCATAATGGCCAAAACTCAACGAAATGTATCAAAATATGCCGAAAACTTAAAAACATCTCCTAAACAATACTCCGAATCGACGCCCAACACCGTTTTACTCGATTTACGATTTTACCAATGACAATTCACCATTGCCAGTTTTTTTAGGTAGCAGGTAACAGCATTCCATTTAAATACAAAACAAGTTATTTGAATAAATATTTGTTAATAATAATTATATACAGTTAATGAAATATTACAGAGGTTATTATTACATTATTACAGCCATCTTAAATAAATTTGTTCATAGTTCATATGCTTATGGTTTTTGTGTATTTGTATATGTGTATATTTAAAATATATCCAATTTATTGTTATCTTCTAGCAACTTGATGCTAATAAAAGATTTGTGTGTTTCAAACGTTAGATTGTAAAAAATGTTCATCAATATTATATTTATATACTACAAGAAATGTAAATATTCTTTAAAATAACCAAACTGGTGCCATGATTGAAAGCCAAATTCAAAATCTTTTTATTACCAACCAATTTATAAAAAATTACAATAGTAGGAAAACATTAATAATTATAATATGGTGGTAATGCGGACTACACCTCGATTTCATGTGGTGCAGACCGTTAAAATTAACAAATTGTAATTAATATTTTAAATGCAGAGCTTATACGCTATACCTACGTAATTCCCAATTCTAATTTACTAATTGTTAATTGAGCAGAGACGCAGTCCGAAGCATCGCAGAGAGGCAGAAAGAGGTCCGAAGAAAAAACAAGGTTTAAACTTTTTGAAATATATAAGCATCATAATCACTTCGGCAAGACCAGTTTACTTAGACGTATTTGGATTTGTAAATATATTATAAACGATAAGAGCAGATAAATAAAATACCCAAAAAATAAACATAACTAATATTAAACACGCTGCATGTTTAGCAGATATTCTTTTATATATTTAGAAAATTGATATTTCTTTTACACAGTTTGGCAAAGCATTCCACAGTTTACTTCCAACATAAGAAAATGATTTTGGAACCCGGCTATTTTGTGTTGTGGTACTATAAAACGGTTTATATGTCTTGTATTGTGAAAGTGAGAACATTTAAATATAAGGGTTGCCCAGTTTTCAAGATCTTATATATAAGATTGTACATGTGATATTTTCTACAATTTTTCATGTTTAGAATAAAATGTTCATTCAAGTATGGCGTAATATGATTTTTATATTGTATATTATAAAAAAACGCATACAAATTTTTGTAATTTTTGAATAGTTCCCGCCAAACTCTCAGACAAAGAATCAGAATAAACTATATCGCCGTAATCTAACAAAGATAAAATAAGAGCGTTACAGAGATAATACTTGGTTTTTGAAGGCAATACGCTTTTCAGATTATATAATTTTTTTAAGCAAAAGGCTAGTTTCATTTTATATTTAATGCGAGATTCAAATGAAAGATTCGAGTCTAAAGTTACACCTAAAATATTTGCCTCTTTGACGACCGGAACAGAGGTGTTATTTATTTTAATTTTAAAATTATCAAGTATCGCCATACAGGTAATATGCTTTGAATCTTCATTTAGTCGTATAATGTTGACAGCTTGGTACAAAATTGAAAGCCTTAACAAAATTATTTATTTGTTGACACCAACACGTTTTTCTAAAATTTTTGATACTACAGGCAAAATAGTTATAAGTCTAACTTCTTTAGGTTCCTTCGGATCAATCACTTTAGTTATGTTTATAAGAGGTTTTACACAACATGGTAAACATAATTTCAATTTTGTATTGTTTTATTGCGTACTTTTTCTATTAAAGTAATATGTTTTTTTTCAATAAAATTTCTAAACGATGTGGTGAATGCGCCCCATATTCTCATAATTCCCTTAGAAAATCATCACGCCATCTAACGGAAAAGGCAGAACAAGGTCTGCCGGGCCAGCCAGTTGATTTTTAATTCGCTCGTAAGAGGGAAGTTTTGTACTCGTGAAAAAAATTATCCTTTTATCCTTCAAAAAACAGTTCTCATATTTCCGTCGGTCTGCTTGTACTCAAAACTACTTATCCGATTTTCAAGTTTTGGTTAAATAAAATTCATATGGAGATGGAATGATTGGAACGGTCACTTTTTGGTGAAAATTCCGTATGAACAAGCCGATAATGCACTTGAAACTATAGTAAACTTTCAATGACTGGTTGTATAAATATTTTTACTAGTTAAACCAATATTTTTTTTGTTTTTTGACAATTAATAGGAGCATCTCATGAATTAGTATTAGATTAACGTATTTTAATAGGTGGAACGTTACTAACTCTTATTAATAATAACATAATACATATTTTAATAGGTTCTTAAAATAGTTATAACTGTTATTTCGTAAGTGACATTTTATACCTTTCGGATAGCTTCACTTTGCTTCCTTCATTCTTGCCTTATATCATTTTCGAAAACGCATAAAACATTAATTTCCTGAAATGAATAAATTAATAGAATTACAGTTCGTCATAAATAGCAACATCAATTAGGTAAATAAGAGATAAAAATCCCATAATCGTTTCGACAGGCAAAAAACGACTCATACAGGCCATTTTCTTAGGCGCACTTCCTTAAGCGGCACTTAATTGGCCATTTTATTAGAATCTCTGGAGGAACGCCAAATACGGTTTCGTACCGATCCACTTTCGTACGCAAAAGAATCTCTCGAGTTATTCGAAAGAGAAAACTTAAAACTGCCGATGTCCGATAATAAGCTGATAGCCCTCGGTAATCTCTGCAGAGTGATCTAGATTTGGACCTACTATGGTGCTAGAAAATGCCACATTCGCGGACGAAATTATATTCAAATCTATTTAGCAAATGCGTCAATTTTATAAGCTTTTATTTAACGTCTGTGTGTCCAGGCAGTGACGCACCGAGGAGAGGTTTGGGGGTTAATCCAGGCCTATTTTAACTATTTTAACTGTATCAGTAAGATCCAAGAGAATAATTCACTTGCTTACCCTCAAATAAGCCTTCATTCATCAACACCTCAGCATCGTTTGTCCGGGACAAATATCATAGGTTGAAAACCTAATCTGTTAAGCATTAACAAAAAATCGAAAGAAGTGCGCTGGTTAATATAAACGAAAACAGTACCTGCACGTCTGTAGGTATATTTATTAAACAACAATTAAAATAGTCGACTGTTAACGATAACTTCCGAAAAATTACAATTTAACGAACTTTCTTGAGTCTACGCGCGATACAGCGCGGTTCGGTTCTTTGGTTAGACGGTTTAGACATAATCTAAAGGGTTTGACATACAATGGGGGAAATTTGGAAATATAGTAGTTAAAACACAAAGTCTAGCTTAGAAGCGTGAAAAAAATTAGTTAAAGAACAAAAAATCTATATATTTAAAACACTAAACCAGATTTTTGAATAAGTTCGTGGGAGAGGTTACCGAGACCTTTCAGCACAATGTTTTGTATTATTTTGTTGTGTACTTTTTCTATAAAATCAATATGTTTTTCTTCAATAACATTTCTGGACCATGTGGTGAATGCGCCCCTTATTATTATAATTCCACTGGAAACTCATCGCGCCATCTAACGGAAAAAGCAGAACAAGGTCTGCCGGGCCAGCTAGTGGACAGTAAATGGTTCAACGTTACATTTTTATAACATATTATTACTACTACCACAAAATCCGCATGGAATAATACAATCCCGGCACCAGCAACGATTTTCTATTAACGCTTGGACATGAATAATTGGTCATTTTTTGATTAGTTCCATAGTACTACCATAGTACTACCAAGAAGGCTTACCATATCTGGATTTCCTTCTAAATGTATTGTAACCTTTATTAGAAGAAGGTCCATTTGAAACACGTCAGCGGATGTGGTTTATGCATGACGGGGTTCCAGTTGACTTTAGAGGAGAAGTGAGAGAACACTGCAATGAAAGTTTCCGGAATATATGGATAGATCGTGGAGAGCCAAGAACAAGGCCTTCTCGTTTCCCCGACCTTAATTCTTTAGAATATTATTTATGAGGCACTTATTCCGTTGCCGCTTCTGACGTGCAGAGTCGTCAGTGAATGGGGTAAGTAATGTTTTGGTGTAATATGCCACTAAAGGGTGCAATAGATCAGATTTTTGTTTCTATCTGTTCAATTAGTATCATTTGCTGGTGTTAATCGTTACGTAAGTCCCTCGTAAGTCACGACAGATGTATTGACACAAAGGTATGAAGACATAACCATGAACGTATTGTTTTTAAATAGATTTTGCATATTTGGTTGGGTTTCTTTTATTTAAGTCTTTAACTTAACTACAGTATTGCCAACAAATGCAGATTTCGGTGGCGTGTAGTGTGTAAATACATATTTAATAATATAGTGAACTAGCTTTTAATTGACTTATATTTTACTAGCTGATGAATTAATTTTCTGAGTAAACGGAGTACTGTCGCTTACGGTAATATTATGAAGGCGTTTTTTAGCTGACATTCGTGGTACAAATCGCAGGTTTCTTCCAGACGTTGTCAGAGAGGTTATGTCTTTCTGACATCCATAACAACTGTTGTAGTTAAATACTCAAATACTTCGTCTAGACCAAAATTAGCAATTCAAGTAGATAGTTTTCATAACAGATTATTAGAGAGAGGGGATTTATTAAGAAGTGGGCCACACTATTCATTAGAAAAATAGATATGTAAAGAGTAAAGATCGGAGTTAACTAACAATATTATTTGATAATATAAAGGAGCAAGTTAATTAAAACAAAATGCATCTTCTTTTGTGTGTAATTAAATTTTCCGCTTTTGTCTGTACTCCGGCCTGCACCATAACTGGCACAATGCTGCTACACATTTTCTATCTTCCGATCGCCTATTACGCACTGAAAGGACTGAAAAAAATTGAGAGAGAAGTCGGAGCGCCGCGTAACGGTTTTTCAATATCAATAGTTTTAACGTTTCTTAGATAAGGAGTTAAGTACTTGTAATTGTAGATCGTAATGATTTCTGCTTTGTATAGGACACAACATGTTCGTTTTGTTTGTAAAATGGTGCGTTTAGTTTTTAAATTATCCAATAAAAGTAATTAAAATACTTTTCGTTACAGATCAGGCAAGGAATTATCATGATTGCATCATTGCCAAACAGCTGCGCTAGAAGCTTTTCGTAGCTGAGACATATTTTGATTATGCATTTGTAGCATTAATCAAATTACAGTTCCTATTAAAAAAATACGGTTTCTACTTACTTCATGAAGCATCTTCAGAGTAAGAGCGCCAAATTAATAATGTTCTTTTGCCCGATATGTAGGAGGGGCAAAAAGGGATGTGGTGCCTTGTATATAGGGAAGAACGATACTTTCTCTCAACTCCCTATAGCGGAGTTACATTATTATATCCGCTAACGATATATTTTATTGATGTTTAAAAAATCCTAAACAAAATAAAACTTTAAATAGTAATGAGCTAAAAACCAATGTCTTTTCTGCTCGCGTGGGAATTTGTTATGCGTTGGTTTTCTATATATCGAATGTCCTAACGTAGCTTTCCTTTGAATCTGCATACAAAGGGAATCGTGCCATTTGATTTGATTTCCATTGTCAATTTAATATTTTGGTGTTGCTCATTTAGGTGGTCCAAGATTATAAGCAAAATTTCCGGTCTGCGAATCAAGTGACAAAGATGGTTCTCTATGGAGATGTTTGTTAATACATTTTATGGTAGGTTTTTTGTCCACTAATCCTAATCTTTGAAATGAAACAATAACAGCTTCCTTGGACAATAGAGTTGAACGTTTATTACTAAGCCAACGTTTAGGCACCAATTTGTGCCATCATCAGGGCTAAAACACAAAGGAACGCTCTAAATCTAATTATATACTTAAGCAAAAGGTAGGTGAACTGAAGCACATACATATGCATATACATATACATACATACATGTAGGCATACACACATACACACAACATGTTCACATCTACGCAGATTAAAAACAGAAAAAGGAAAAAAACAACATTTAGGGTATTATTGTGACAAACTGTTAAAACAAAGAGATAAAACCAACTCATTTAAGGTCACTTGGGAGTTTGCTTAATTAGTTTAATTGTTAATTTACTCTAACTTGGTACCTGGATAAACAATGAATTAGGTTTTTTTCCAATACTTGTTGTAATTTCTTGAATTTGACTCACCTAGTAAATTCTAATTACTTATGTAGTCTAAATAGACATACATATTGTTGTTACTTCACAAACACAAAATAAAACAACGAACGAGCAGAGGAATTTTATGCCGCTGAGAAGAATAAAGGTTTTAAACTATATGATCAAAAATATGTATTTGCAAATGTGTGGTGTGTAGTAGGTACTTATGTATAGGTGGAAGTGGAGAGAAGCAGGTCAGAATAGATATATAGATGCTCAGTGGATACGGGGGAGGCGCAAAAGTTAGCTTAGGTGTTTAATGTTTACCACAATATCATTAAACACCTAAGCTAATTTTTGCGCCTCCCCCGGTATCCATTGTGCATCTATATATCGATCGACGCCTGCTTCCTCTCCACTTCCACCTTATTTTATCCAGTCCGTCGGTGTGTCTGTCTGACTGTTCGCCGCATAACTAAAAATTACTTTTCCGATTGACTTCAAAGTTTGACCAAAAAATAAGGGTCATATTGGAATGAACTTGCAACTTTTTGTTAAAAATCCAATTCAGCAAAACAAAATGGCGGCCCAGGGAATTATCTAAAACAATATTACTAAAAAACTACTTATTTCATTATCCTGAAATTTTGCAAAAACATCAAGTATGACATGCGAATTAATTCATAGAAACAAAAAAAGCAAATTATTTTGCTACCTATTTAATTGAATATACCTATTCATATGAAGTGTAGGTGATGCAGGTGATAACCTTACTTCAAAATCTTTGACTGGCATTATAAGAGAGCTTATCGAAAACTAAGATAAGAATGTGAAAGTTATTTTGCTCTAAGTCCAACGGTTCAGGTGCTATAAAACTGGCTTAAAGAAACAAAAATGTCAATTTTCAAACTTCAATAAATCAAAACCAGTTGAAGATATACATATAGTACCCTTAATAAAAAACACTTAGAATTGACCACAGAATCCAAAAATGTAATAATATATGGGGTGTCCTATTTAAAAAACGCAACGTCCTTGGCGTAAGTCTTTTGTTTCTCATTCAATTGTTTTTTTGTTGCGATTTTCGAAATCTCCAACCTAAAATACATCGATTGGCTATTTTGAATTTCTACGGGGGAAGTCAAATCAATGGAAGACCCTGTACAGAACTAAATTGGATCAAACTTCACTATTACTATTTAAAAAAAAATTATAACGAATGAAATTCCGGATAAACCGATTTTTTTAATAAAATGTAATTTTTTGCTTCAAAACATCGTATCTAAAAACTATTATTCATTTACGTAATATATCCATATTAAAGCGAGTGTTACAGGAAAACAAATAAAATACCAGTCTTAAGATATAATTTCAATTAACCAGATCACAATTACAGAAACCCATACTTGCAACGCTAATCTTCCGATCAACTTTCCACGACTATAATTGGAAATTGGAAGTGCATCTCCAATTAATTATATTAATTGCCAATAGACACCGCTCTTGATATTATTTATGACACTGTCACTGTCTATGTCTTTGCATGTTTGCCGGCGTTCCATCATTAAAATAGAAATGCAAAACGAAAGTTAAAACAAGATCTGTCCGTAAGGAAATGGTTGAATGTTTGCCGGTTGCTGCATTTCTGACGTCTCTAATAATAATGTTGTTATTATTTAAAAAATAGGTTAATACGCCTTTACCCACTACTTCCCTCGTACAGAATTCTACTGCGTACATATAACACAGCAGAACAGGGTGATCCAGATAACTCTTTAATTGGAAATATCTCAGTTATCTTTGAAATTAGGAAAGAATGTTTCAATTAAAAGCTGTTTGATACGATCTGCTTTTTTATATACTTATATTTGAATGTATACAGGGTGTGTCACAAAAGCAAGGAAAGCACCAACTTTATTTTTTTAAATATAATATAAACACTTTTTAATATGTTTGAATTTTATTTATTTTGACTCATTTTTTTTTAATTTGGTGCCAATACAAAAAAACTGAGCTTCAAAATAGTCGAGATTTATTTCAATAATAATAATAATAACGCCACAAGAATTTGAGAACAGTATAAGGTGTTGAGAATGATCAGAGCATACCATCTCTACCAACTCTAAAGCGTCTCTAAGAAATAAAGAAAGGACGAAACCAGGAAATGAAGAAAGGGATCTGAATATATTATTTTATTTCCAAGAAAATCCAACCAAATCTATCAGAGATATAAAGTATGGTATGGATCAATTCAGAGAACTTTAAAGCAAAAAGAATACCTTTGTTTTAAAACTAACCCAGTTCCACAATTAAATGACGAACAAAACAGAAGAAGACATGAATTTGTTCAAATTATATACAGATTTCAATAAAATTCTACGGACCGATGAGACGATATTTACCACTGCCTGTATTTATAATGGGAAAAACTGCCATATTTGTTTCGATGAAAATCTACAAGCTGTCGAGCCAATTACTTTTCAAGAACGATCCTCAATACACATTTGGGACGGTATTTTGAGGCAAAAGGTGTTAAAAGAGTGACGATATTTTGAACTTCTGGGAAACGAAATTGAGCCCTTTATTAGTGAACTACTACTTCAAACCCGCAAAATATAATTTGGCAACAAGACAGGGCACCACCCTAGAGACTCCTCAAAATAATTATTAAGCGTGGATGGGGAGATGTGGAACAATCAGCTGGCCCGCAAACAGCCCAGATCTAACGTCCATTCGTTTGGGGCTATTTGAAAGATAGAGTTTATAGAGAAAGAAATAATAATAAAAAATTGTTGAAGAAATACAAAATGTAAACGAAAATGAGTTCGAAGTGATTATAAATGCGCTGAATCGCTAAAAAAGAAGTTACGATTTATGTGAGGAGATTAATGGGGGACATGCAGAGTATTTCATTTAAGCTAAAAATGATGTTTTATTTATTTTCTTGTTTATGGTTTATTATAAGTTGAATTAGTACCTTATTATTTCCAAGTGGATTAAACAATGATTTCGTAATTATTTTGTAGAATATTAGGATGAAATAAAAATGAGTCAAGCAGTAAATCAGACTTTAAACATCAGTGTCATGATAATCAAAAAATAAACCTTTGTCCCCAGGAAGCAGCTGGTATCTAAATAGGTGTCCAATAGTATCCCAAAAATCCTAGTATTTCGTAATTTTAAAACCTTCCATATTTCGAAAATCATTTTTTGATGAGTTTTGATACATGGTAAATTAAATACGTTTATGTTTGGCACAAAATGTTACTTGCATCAATAAGAGAAGTGTATGACGATGGAGTGGGGGGTGGGGTGAAGGGACAAGATTGGGATATTTCAATAATATTTTGTTTCATATGGTTTTCGGGAGGGGAGGTTTTAAGTTGCACAAACTTCAGTTTTACAAGTAATTTTAATTTTTGACAATCCGTATTGCTGATTTGCATAAATATGTCTAAATAATATTTATAGATGAAGATATAATAATGAAATATTAATTGTCATGATTGTAGCAAAATGTTATTTGTAATGGACCCAGTATATATTTATTTTATTAAGAATTTTAATCTAGGTTTAGACCTCGAAAAGTTTGATGCTGACCTTAACAATGAAACTTCGTTAAAATTGAAATAATACGGGTAAAATATTTTTTTGTATATAAAATAAAACCGGCTAAATAAAAGCAATATATCGTCAACCTAATTCATAATTACTAAGTACGCCACAAAAAAATATGTATGTATTAAATATGTTAATTTCTAAAACTTCAAGGGTAATGCTTATTTACTGTGTTTTGATTTACAAACATTTTTATATCGTCTTTTTAAGGTCAATTTAGCGAAGTTTTGTAAGTTCAACTTCGAAGTTCTCCAGGCCAGTTGCGTATCCAGGGGATGAGCATGGGGACATTTGCCCCTTCTCTCAAAACTTGAGAAAGAACGCAAAAATATTTTGGAAACCAAAAATTTTGAAGCAAAAAAATTAAATTGTATAAGTGTATGTTAAATAAAATTTACATTTCAATCTGTTTGTTTCTATTTTCAAGACTTGCCCCTCTTAAAGTTTTTTTCTAGGTATAATTTAAAACGTTTTTCATAAAATATAAAATTACTCCGATCTATTTTATATAAAATCAGAATCACTATTGTTATATAAAAATGTAGTATATAAGTACAAAAAGTACACATTATTCTTGAGATGTTAGATGTTAGGCATTACGAAATTTAATTTTTGATGTATTGTAGGTATGCATTAGTTTGACGCAGTCTTCATAAAGCCAAATTATCGATTATCGATCCTCTTGTTGTTATGGTAAAGTGGCGTATTATTGGAGGTTAGGATCCAGTAAAAAATAAAAGCCTTTTTTTAAAATGTCATTGAGGTTCTTCCAACCATAATGTTGCGAAACGTCGACTAATTAAAAATAGATATTTGTTTTGTTACTAGACCCTAACCCCAAATAATACACCAATGTAACATAACAACAAGAGGTTTGTTAACAAAAACCATTTAGAAACTTAATATGTAGGAAATATCTGCGGACCTACGGAGTAGGTAAAGACTGATAATATGGGTTTTCTGCAGGATATAGTATCTATATGTGTGTCCTGAGGATGCAGAAATTAATTTCCGAAACGTCGATAATTTAAAGAAAAAGACTTTTTTTTGGATCTTAACCCGAAATAATACACCACTCTAACAATTTTTTTAACAGGGTTCAGCCATATTGAATTTTTACAAAAATATTACCAGGTCATCCTCACATGACCCTTAAGTTTTGGTCAAAATTTGGAGTCATCGGATAAGTGGTATTTAAACTATGTGGCGAACTGACAGACAGACCGATTGACGGACCGACGGATTTGATGAAACATGTTTTGTGGTATTTAGGGACGTTAAAACGTGAATATATGTAAAATCTAGAGTGAATTTTTCACGATTACAAAAAATTTATTCGGCCGCAATTTTATTCTGCCATCTTGAATTAGTAACTAGTTTTATTAGTTAAGCAATATAACACAATTAATTATGGCACACAATTTGAATGAGTAGTTTTGTAATAATAATTTTTCAATATTTCATTAAGCCGTCATTTTATTTCGCCATATTTGATATGATGATTATCAAAATCCTACCAGGCCATCCCCATATGACCCTTAACCGACGGAGTTGATAAAACATATATTTTGGCATCTAGCGACGCTAAAACGTAAAGATGTATAAAAATGAGAGGGTAACTTTTTCAAACATTTTATTTGGTCGCCATTTTGTTCGGCCATCTTGAATTAGTACCACTATTTTACTAGTTGATTCTTATTCTACAGTTAGTTATGGTACATAATTTGAAATCAAACCATTCAATTAAGCAGTTTTTCGGAATTTTATTAAGCCGCCATTTTGTTCCGCCATCTTGGATTCTTACCAACATGTTATTGTTTTGATTCTAACGTAATACTTGATATTTTTGCAAAATTTGAGCTAAATTGGATGAGGAGTTTTTTAATAATAATTTTTTTTTAACATTTCACTAAGCCGCGATTTTGTTTCGCCGTATTGGATTTTTACCAAAATGTTACCAGGTCATCCTCATATGACCCTTAATTTTTGACAAAAATTTTAAGTCAATTGGGTAAGTAGTTTTTTAGCTAGGCCGCGAACAGGCAGACAGACAGACAGACAGACGGACAGACAGACAGACAGATAGACAGACAGACCGACGGAATTGAGAAAACATGTCTTTCGTCATCTAGTGACCCTGAAACGTGAAGATCTGAAAAAATCTCGGAGAGTGATTTTTTCACGATTACAATACTTTTACGAGGGAAGTAAAAAAACCAAAATTATATATTCCAACAAGTTTAAATTACTGACTGATGACGTGTAGGTCCGCTTGTTGCTTGTGTTACTGCCTGACAAAGTCTAGGCATGCTATCAATAATATTGTCAGTATTATTCTGAGAAACATGTTTTCTTTCTTTTTTAATAATGGGTTCTAGCCCCATTATATTTACGCTATCCTGTTCGTCTTTTTATTTGCCTCTTTAATCCTTCCCAAACACATTCTACAGGACCTACTTCCCTTGTATGAGGGAACAGTATGGACTCCGAAATTCACCTTCTAACACTTATCCGATTTACTTCAAATTTTGGCCAAAAATAAAGGTTCATATGGATATGAAATGGTAATATTTTGCAAAAAATCGTATAGGGGGAACAAAATGGCGGCCTCACGAAATATTAAAAAATGATTACTAAAAAACTACTTACCAAATGGGACTTTAAAATTTGCACGAAAATTAAATAATAGGGGAAAATTAATACTAATAATAATAACCTACCAAAAAGCTACTTATCCAATTGGATTAACATTTTGTACAAAAGTTGTAAAACCTGCATAGACTGGTAAAATTTTAGTACAAACACCATATGACAAAATAGAATGGCGGAATAATGAAATATTTAAATAATCGGTAAAATTCCATTTCCTGGAATAAAAACCTTCTTTTTACAGAAGAAAATGAAAAACTGACATAACTTATTTTTTACAGACTATATAAAAAAGGTATTAAAAATAAATATTAATAACAAGAAAAAATTACACTTTATGTATAAAGATATTAGCATATAATAATTATAAACCAACCAAATAAACCAATTAGTACATAGAACATAGTAAATCTGATAAAAATACATTTTTTTTAATTGGGATACTCTATATATTATTTATTCGGCGATAACATCTCTAGTGCATCTAATTCTTCCGAAAAGATCCAACAAATCGAGTTTCTAAGTAATACGTATAACAAAAATAGCAAGTATTTTTCTATTTTCAAAAATAAAAACCGTAAGGGGGTCAAAATATAAGGAGAGATCCTGTACATCAAGATCTGCACAAATTACTTTACTGATTAATTACCCTTTATACACCATTTTAAGGCAATATGTAGAAGTTATTGTGGAAACACTTTCGCACAATTTTGTTTATTTTCAATATACTTACTCTGAGATCAAACCCTATATTAAATCGTCCTGAAAAATACGTTCAAATTAGCCAAACTATCCCGGAGTTATCGGGGACATACATAAAAAATAGATTGGATCGAAATTAGAATCTCGGCGAAGTTGATAAATATCCTAAAATTATGACGATTTAAATTTGGTAGTCATAATCGCTTAGAATTTGAATAGCCTAATCGCCCTAATCTACTTAAAATTAACGTATGTGCATTTTAGATTTGTATAACTTTCCGTTGATAACTACATAAACATATTTGCACTGAAATAATTTATTATGAAACACTTTCGTCCACTTTGCTTGCAGATGATGTACGAGCGAAAATATAATTTTACATTTGTAATAAGTGCAGACATATGAATAATGGAACAATGCATCAATATTTCTTGCGCAGCGATCTTGAAACAAAGCCGCTCCGTTTAAAAATCTAACCTCATCCTATCTCTCGACACGATTTCGGCAAAAATCAAAGACAGATCCAAACGACATCTTTTACCTTAAGCATTTGGGTCTCGTCATTGTAGGCGTTTATCTAATTGCCGATTTCAGCAGGCAGTTGTTTTCACAGCCGGCTGCTTTTTCGGCACGTCATTTTCAGATGAGATCCCTTGATACACGGATTGGTGGAATATTTCCCGTGAAATTTATGTAATTGAGCTTTTTATATGCGCTACATGACGATCCTGTTGAAGATCTTTATTGGTGTCAAGTAACAAGGTTTAAACGCGTTTATGGCGCTTCAGTTTATCTTGCTGATTACACATGTTTACTTAATAAAATTTATCCTAAGGAAAAAAAATACCAGTTTACCATTTCCGCTAATATTTTCTTCATTAAAGAAAAAATAACAATACTATAAAGTGATGTACAGGGTATCCCATTTTCGATACATTTCCAGGGTATCTCAGTTATTGTTGAAGATAGAGGGATGATGAGGAATGCAATCAGAATAAATATTCAACGACATTGCAAAAATCATTCATAGCTTTACGAAGTTCTTCTATAGAACGAGTTGGGTAAATCTTATTTTGAAAAAACCCCATAAAAAGAAATCGAAGACATTAAGATCTGGTGAACGTGCTGGCCATCTTAATGGTCTATGAGTGCCAATCCATTTTTCGTGAATATTATTATCTAAGAAAGGGTGAGTAATATGGAAGATGTGACTAGGGGTTCCATCATGCTCAAAGTAGATGTTGTTTAATTGATTTAAGTTGGGTTATTAAATAATTCGGGCACAACATCTTTAAGAATTCTTATATAGCGGTTCGCTGAAAGGATCTTTGGTGAGGAAATACGCCCGCCCTAGCCCATATAGTTTATTAATATTAATTCTTGTAACTTAATTTTGTTTTATTAAAATACATATGTAAAATAATCTCCTTACTACGTTAATAAGAAAATCATATTAGATATAAAACAAACATATTTAGAATTAAATGATCGACTTAAAGATGTAGACAAATTGTCAAAAGCCTTAAAAATTGCTTATGCGTAGGATTATTGAATCCTTTGTATTAAATTACATGCGTAATATTAATTATAAAGTTTATGCTAAAAAAACAACTCTGAATGATATGACCTACAATAAAACAATAAAAAAGTTGATCAGTTCCGAATGTCTTTTCACATTTCACAACCGTTTGCTGCCTTTTTAAACTTTAACTTTTGATTCATTATATCAAACTCTGTTACCACTTTTGCTGACTGACACAGTTTTTGCCTAAACACACCGGCAGAAACCTTGATGAAAATGAATGAGAATCCAAAAGCATGTTTTCTCAATTCGGTCGGTCTCTCTGTTGGTCTGTTCGGGCATATCTCAAAAACTGCTATGCTTATCTGTTTGACTTCAAATTTTGGTCAAAATTTAAAGGTAATATAGGCATTAAATGGTTAACATTTTGGTAAAAATCCAAAATGGTGGAACAAAATGGCGGCCTGTTGAAATGTTAATACTACAAAAAAAAACTACTTATCAAATTTATTCGAAATTTTGCACAAAACCAAGTATTACGTAAGCATCAACTGGTAAAATTTCGATACAAACCCAAGATGGTGAAATAAAATACAGGCTTAATAAAATATTAATATAACCAGCCTGAAAAACCACTTATTACATCGAAGTCAATTTTTTTCTAAGAATTAGGATTGATATAGAGATGAACTTGCAAAATTGTGATACTAATTCAAGATGGCGGAACAAAATGGCGGCTAAATGAAATGTTTGTAATGGTGAAACAAAATCATCCTTCAAGATTTTACATATCTTCAGGTTTCAACATATGTTTTCTCAATTCCGTCGGTCTGTCTGTTTGTTCGCGGCGTAGCTAAAAAACTACTTACCCGATCGACTTGAAAGATTGACATGATCAGGCAATATTTAGGCAAAAATCCAACAAAAAATATTACTAGAAAGTTACTATCCTGTTTAATTCAAATTTTGCAGTTGATGGCGAGGATTACTAAATCACTCCTTTTTGAGCTTTTTTGTAAATATTTTTCGTATCATTTATATTACACACCTTATGTCGTTGAAATGTGGCACCACGTTCCCGGCTTAAGTGTTATTTCTCGTTTCACTTTTAAGATGCGACAAATTGATATTTAGATCTTTTGAGTGTAGTGGTAGTATTTATTAAGTTACCAATTGAATATTCCATATTTCATTTTTACCTCACGGGATATTCACGATCGCTTAGGTGGCAACTCTGTGTTACTTTTTCGCCAGCGTCTTCAACAATTTATTTAGTCAACATTTTGTGTGTGATAATTATTATAAAAGTAAACAAAGAGTAGAGATATAACGACTGTAGGTTGAAAGCTTTAATAAAAAAAAATCCAAATTAGTCAAGTGGGAACTGCTGGCGAAACCGGAGGTGTTGGTTCTTTCAAAGAATTATACCCACGTTTAACAAATTTAAAATATGTTACGAACAAAGCCCGAAATTGTACAAAGTTGACAATGTACAGACATTTTTGTACAAAGTCGGCAATTGCACACCTCAACCATACAAAGTACGAAAGTTATTTGTTTTGACGTACTTTATCCGACGTTGCCTGTACAAAGTCAGTATTATAGAGGTCTATCTGTGCAAAGTTGTTTTTATCAATAACTGAAGAAGTGAGGTTATAGTTTCGCTGCTTTCTCAGTTTAAATAAAACGTCGCTTTACGTTTCAAAATGAATGAAGAGTTATTTAACTTAAAATTTAATGAATTACATGTTGGTGTAAATAGTTTTATTATTAAACATTATAATAGGCTAATTAATAAAGTTCTGACTGCCGAAAACGGCCCAAAAAAAAACATCAACAGATTACAGGCGGCTTAAACGTTATAATGTGTTTACAGTGGGTGACAGCAAGAAATTGATTTTACCTATGTGCAAATCAGGTGAGAATGACGTAAAATATTACGTTCATAATTGAATTGTTTAATATAATTAAAAACGCTCATGTGGAAATTCGGCACGGTGGAATTCATAAACTAGAACATAATTTAAAACAAAAATATGTCAACATAACAAGAGATATTATTAAAATTTTCCTAGATAATTGTCAGTCATGTTTATAGAAGCAAGTGCATCCCAAAAAGGGCATAGTTTTCAAACCTATGGTTTTTAATGAGGTAAACTTACGAGCACAGGTTGACTTGATTTTCAAACGTGTCCAGACGGGGAATACAAATTTATATTAAACTATTAAGACCACTTAAACAAATTCGTAACTCTTCGTCCATTAAAAAGTAAAAGAGCTGCTGAAGGGGCATACCATCTTGTGGACATATTCTGTCTATTTGGCGCTCCATCAGTGTTGCAGTCCGATAATGGAAGGGAGTTTGTAAATAGCGTAATCGAAGAACTAAAATATATTTGGCCAGAATTAAAAATCGTACATAGGACATTCCCAAAGTCAGGGTAGTGTAGAGAGGGCGAACCGCGACGTAGAAGATATAATTGTAGCATAGATGGAGGACAATAAATCAAAAAAATGAAGTGAAGGGTTGCGCTACTGTCAATTTCAAAAAAACAACAGTTTCCACTCCGGCATTTAACAAACACCGTTTGAAGTTATGTTTGGAAGAAACGCTAAACTAGGCTTAGCATCAAGCAGCCTACCTAAATCAGTTGTTGAAAATTTAACTACGGAAGAAGAAATGGAAACAGTTTTTGGTTTGTTAGAAATTGCACACAAAACTCAAGAGAATATTGTCGAGAATAATGGTACTGACAACGAGAAAGAAAATGATATTGTACTTGAAAAACGTCGACCAGACGATTTAAATAAAAATAATCCAGTAATTGTAGTGCACGCCTATGAACAAGTAGATAACGTTAATTTTGAGATTATTGAAACAGATCACCAGCCAAATGAAGAGTTAGTTATAACAACTGACCAAGAAAATCTAGAAAATGTTTCTGCGACTGAAATCGACAGCACGATTTCTGACATAAAAAATAGTATTTCAGAAAACCAAAATTTAGCTATAGCTGGATTACATGAGCAAGCGAAACGATTGAAAATAGGAAGCGAAATAGGATACCCACCTATAGAAAAAGGTTCAAATGTTACTGTACCGATTCCAGCTTTAGATAGAGGTAG
Source organism: Kuschelorhynchus macadamiae (assembly GCA_030620095.1). Taxonomy (NCBI): domain Eukaryota; kingdom Metazoa; phylum Arthropoda; class Insecta; order Coleoptera; family Curculionidae; genus Kuschelorhynchus; species Kuschelorhynchus macadamiae. The sequence continues at coordinate 7,655 of JAUTXW010001090.1, read as the reverse complement.
GTAAATATTTAATTTTTTCTAGAGTTGCTTTGAAAGGTGCCAATATGGCACAGGTAGCACACCTTGAAAAACTTTCATTGCACACATCGCGAGCAATTTTTCACAGAGTCAATATTTTCGTCGTGAAAGTTCCGTCAGTGTGCCTATTCTCTAATGCAAAGTGACATTTTAAATTAATTGTTGGATAATTTTGACCTTGAAGTTTTTTTTTTGGTATAATAGAAATTTGAGTTCATTATTATTTTACGTCATACATCTGTAGAAAAAGTATAGTGTGCAGCACGTCTAAAAATGGCTTCTTTCACACTAGTACGACTGTGGACCGAGCCGAATGCGTATTCCACAAGTCGTACGAGTATAAAACAGCTGAAAACTTGTTACATATTATACTATTACTCAGCTTTCATTTTCGTTTTACTTGTTTAAGGTAAGGGTGATTTAAGAAATCTAATTGGCGTGGTTATGGAAGTCACTACGGATAGTTACTACAAAATTGGAACATCTAGTGGAGTCTTGCCTCAATTATATTCTAGAAACCAAATTGCAGCATGCAAATCAAATCATGTAATTTCCATTGAAGAAGTTTCAGAAGATAGATGCACTTTACGAACAGCTAGTAATAGTCAATCTAAATTCGGAGGACAGGGATTCACACGATGTAACTGTGCCAGGAAATGTACTGATAGAAAATGCCATTGCCGAAGAAAAAAATTAAATTGCAATTCAAAATGTCACAAAGCTTTGGATTGTACCAATAAATAAAAATTAACTGTATTAAAGGATAATACGGCGTTTTGCATATTCCAATCAATACCAATTTACTATTAAATCAAACTTTGTACGAATGCTTTTCTACAATGTTAACATTGTACACTTAACATTATAATGAATAAATTCGGGAATTTGTACGAATGAGGTTTGCAATACCGACTTTGTACAAAAATATCTGTGCATTGTCAACTTTGTATAATTTCGGGCTTTGTTCGTAACATAAATATTTGAAAGATTACCTTTTTTTTAATAATTCCAACACACAAAAATGTATGTATAAAGCACTTTTATTTAAATTAGAATCATAAAAACCAAGTTCTTGGAACGTTATGTACTTAACTCGTTTTTAGAGAATCGCTAAAAACATATTTTTTACAAAATATTATTAAACTATATTATTGTACACAAATGTATTATTTCTAACTAAAATTTAACATCTATGTATCATTTTTTAGAGTTTATTGTTCTGAATTCGATGTTTAGAGATGACGTTGAAGCGTTTGGTAGTGCCACTTTTCGCAGATTGGGTAAGAAAATTCATAAACTTAAATGCAATCAAAGATCCTTTTTACAGTCAAATAATATTAACGAATATAGGCAAAATCTTGCAAATCCCCATTTAAATTTTCATGCACGTTTTTTAAACTTAACAGATGTTGTTTTTACTTCACAAGAAGAAAAATTATTAAACCACAACCTAAAATACAATCTATCGCACGATATAGATTTGAGAACAAAAGAGACAGTTGCGGTTGAGGCTGAGACCATCATTCAGAGTACTGACATAGCTAACAAGAATATTCTAAGAGCAAAACTTATTACTTTTTTAAATTCCGGCTTCTCTAACAAAAAACAGTGTAATTTTAGAAAAACTGATCTTGATTCATTGAAGAATAAAATAAAATTCCACGACCTGATCGTCACCAAAGCAGATAAAGGCTCTTGTTTGGTGGTTATGAAAAGAGCTGATTACGTGCAGAAGGTTGTAGACTTCCTGGACTCTGGTGAGTTCCAGAGTATCAATAGGGACCCCACAAATTCATTCTTTGTGAAGGTTAAAGGTGTTCTTGATCAAACGTTGGTAACTTTGGAATATTTTAAAACCTCGAAATATAATTTGTATCCTATGAATCCTAGAACGCCTTTGCTCTACGGTTTACCTAAGGTACATAAGGAGGGAAACCCTATCAGACCCGTGGTGTCTTTTGTTGACTCACCCTGTTACCGTTTGTCTTCGTGGCTAAATAAAGTTTTGAGAAAAGTTACGGGTTTTCAGAATACTTACTCCACAAAAAATTCGGTAGATTTGGCGCAGTACCTCAAAAATGTTGACATTCCGCATGATGCAATATTAATTTCCTTAGATGTAAAAAATTTGTTCTCCAGCATACCCCCCAACGAATGCATTAAATTGGTAAAGAGTTTATTAGACAAAACTGCCCTACCAGCACTAGTAAAGGAGAATCTCGTTTCTCTGCTCTCCACCGTACTGAACCAAAATTTTTTCAAATTTAATGGCTTATTTTTTAGACAGTTAACGGGTCTAGCGATGGGTTCCTGCCTTTCCCCTTTTCTTAGTGAGATTTTTATGAGTGATTTGGAGGCAAAGATTATGAAAAGCCGTTTTGCCAACCATCTATTAGCTTACAAGAGGTACGTAGATGATATATGTATCGTGTGGAAAGGAAACAATCAGGAGTTGACTGATTTTTTGAATTTTGTTAACTCTAAAGATGGAGAATGAGGGTAGATTACCTTTCTTAGATTTAATGTTAATCAGGAACAATACCAAAATAAAATTTGAAATATACAGAAAACAATCGTCTACAGATAACGTTATTCAATTTAGTTCCATTTCTCCTCACTCACACAAGTTTGCAGCCTTCAACTCATTTTTCTATCGGTTGTTCAAAATACCTCTTTCCAGGGAAGCTTTCAATCAGGAATTGCAGATTATAAAACAAATTGCTTTCAACAACGGTTTTCCTATCCACTCCATCAATAGACTTTATTTTAAGTTTTTCAATAAATACAAACTTTCCTTTAATATTATTTACTCTAAACCAACACTTAAAAAATGCTTCAAAGGTTTAACATTTTTTGGTAATATTTCAATGCAGGTTTCAAACATTTAGATGTCTCAATTGCTTTTAAAACAGTGAACTCACTTAAGAGACATCTAGTAATGACCAAAGATAAGACTGAACATCTCTCAAAATCAGGGGTGTACTCATTGGGCTGTGGAGATTGTTCTGCTGTATATATCGGACAATCAGGGAGAAGGATTTCCACTAGGGTCCGGGAACATTTTAGCCTTTTCGATAAATATAAAAACAGTGATATCACTGAGACAAAGTCGGCTTTTGCTAACCACTTGCTAACAACTGGACACCATTTTTCTATACCAAACAATGTAAAGATACTACAAGAGTGTCCAAAGAGTAAAAAACTGGATTTGTTAGAGAAGATGGAAATTATAAGTGCTAAAAGAAGCCCAGTTTTACATTGTGTTAATGATGTCTTCAATTTCGAACCTCAACTAATTTTTAATAATCTTGGCACTAATATTAATCGGCAGGAAGATAATGTATAAACTTTTCATTGGACCTGCTGGTAGAGTGGTGGTCAGTATCTCGGTGTGTCACGCCGGAGGCTCGGGTTCAATTCCTGGGTAGTCAATAGCCTTTTTTTATATTTTTTATTTATATATTTTGTCTTTTATTTGATTCAACTTTTATCTGCGCGTGTCAATACCTGAGTTTGTTAACCTCATCTCAGTGTGTATTTTAACATGTGACGTTATAGTTGTTTGATTTGTTCTTGTGATTTTAGTTAATGTCGAAGGTCTGTTTGAATTTTGTATATTTATAGTGATAGTTTATATTGTTATATTAATTGTAGGTCTGATGATGCCTGAAAAGGCGAAACACGTGTAACCGCATTCTACTCTTTTTGACTGAGACCAAGACTTTGTGTCTTATTTCTAGTTTAGTCATAACTAAAAGTACCTAATTCATATGTTAGATATTCTATTGGCCATCTTTCATAACCGCATGACAGCTGAGTGATAAATACAGGGAAAATTCATGTGCGGTCATGTTGCCAAGTTTATTTTTAATACCTACATAAATTATGTAAGAAAAAAACCGGAATAAAAAACAAAATTTTTTCGGTCATGTTTCGTTTTTGAGTTATTCATCCTCAGTTCGTAAACATCCTAAACCCAATTTACTTATTTCTGTCTTCATTTTTATGAAGATTTGCTGGTTTTGTATGAAACTATTACAAACAATTATACAAAAATGTAAAATAAATTCTTTAATTTTCTTCCTTTTTTTTATTAGGGGACACCCAAAAAGCAGCCGTACTCCATGTTTTTTAGACTAGGACTTTTTCTTCACGTTGGCATCTTGAAATGGCGAAAAATCATCGAGATACAATTTCAAAGAGAAACATTAATAATTGTTATAAATTAATTATGGATGCTTTATTACATACGTTGGTGGATCGGTCCCAGCAGGAGCTTGAACGCACTTGGTGGATTAGTATCGGGTTAGCACCAGGGTCGGCGCCGTATGCATCATCGTTAAAGCCCTAACAGAAAAGGCGAACAACGGCGAAGTACATCACTGGCGGAAGTGTAACATTCGGCGGCCTCGTGCAGTGCACTTCGCTGTTGGTTAGTGTTGATCGCCTTTTGTGTTAGGGCTAACCTGGGGATAACTTCTTGACTTGACGTCGGATTTGAGATCAGGACGCCAAAATCCACATATACAAAAATCATCAAAATCGACTAAGGTGTAAAAATTAAAAAACTACCAAGGCTTTCTTGTTGTTCTAATTTTATTCAATTTGTATATCATTAAATTTTTTTGTTATAAATTTAGGTTTAGTTAGGATTGGTTAGGTTAGCTGTAAAGAAAGCGCATCAATAACATTTTTTTTTAAATTCTATTCAAGATGGTTACTATAATTGTATAAATAGCACTTTGAAAACCTGTCAAAATAAGAAATTTTTCTATCGAAATGCAGTGGAAATGTGGAAACTTCCTTTTGTATTTTTTTTTAATAGAAAAAGTTGTTTATCTATTTATTTTTTTCTTTTAAAATAGAAAGTAAAGTTTATTTTATTTAAAAATTATCAAAATCAGTCGGTATAATTCTTTACAAGACCCAACATGTTCTATGTTTTAAATATATAGATTGAACAGTAAAATATATTTTTTCTTTTAAATTTGAGTTTTAATTATTGATTTTCTTATAGGCGGAACAGAACTGCCGAAATCTGAATAGTAACCGTGAATAAACATGTCTTGTATTTACAATTATACGTTCAGCATATTCAAATTATCACTGGTGTCAATTAAAATAAAGAGTTTAATTTTATTTTTAACAACAGCAATTTTTAGACCTACTTTTCGTAGATTCTTTAACGCAAGCTTTTGTATTTTTCATATTACATATTGTACCTAGTTTTCACAATTTTCAAGACTTTCGGTGCTTTGTGTATAGCTTCAAATTGTCAATTTTCTAGGTTCTTTAAATCTTTAAGTGCGTACGGTATTAATGTTTAAGCTGTATCGATTTTTTTTTAGATTTAAAATACTGGCAGTGTCAAACTGACAGTGATACCTAAAATAGTTGTTTCAATTCTCGATACTCACTTTTCATAATAATTTTTTGTCCCTTTGTGTTAAGATAAATTAAAATAAGATATTTTGCTAAAGTAATACTGTTTTGCATGTTTCACTGAATGTTACGATGAAGATTCTAAATAGATTTTCTTTGGATGCCGATATTTTTTTTTAATTTAAACTTGGGTTAGGTATTTTATTGGTTAATGTATAATCAGCATAAAGCCTTTGATTACACCACTACCTTTTCTTTTATCTTTTTGCATAGATATATCTGGACAAAACCGTTAAACCTGCATTACAAAATCCAAAATGAATAACTTTAAACAGTTAAACCAGTTCTTGTGGGTCGTGTACCATTATTTGCCCATTCCTCTCGCGCCTGCCCGCTATCAGGAGAACGTGCCTTTTTGCAACAAATAACTTGGTACAGGTGTACAAAGGTTGAAAGGTTACTAGATCTAGATTCGATTTAGCGACGACCACGTACTAAAAGGAATTCGTCTTTTTTTTTTCGTAGCCTGAAGACCCTGAATTAATTTTGTCGGCATACAGTTATGTGGTCTGTGTACAGATTAGATGAAAGTTTATTTTAATATGCTAAAGCATGGTCTGAAGTTTACTATAGTTCTATTTCTAAACTGTGGGAAATGCATATATTTTGCATCAAGTTAGTCGCATCTTTTTGAACCTATTTTATTATTATATCATTAAAATTGTGATTAAAATGATAGAGAAAATGTACTGAAGCAGCCAATGAAGCGAACATAGGCAACTTAATCTAGGTTTGTTTTTATTCTGTTAGGCGAAAAAGTATTAAGTTAAAAAAAAATAAGTGAAACTTGAAGTCAACCTATAGCGTAAGGAGCGTTAGGAGTATATCGTAGGTACATTTATAGATATGATCCAATGATAAATATAATCCAGTGTTACAAACACTATCACAAATTAATTTATAATATTTATAATTCATACTTTACCATGGTTAACATTTTTCTGAAACAATATACGCTCCATACCTGAAACAAAAATGAAAAGCTATAACAAGAACAACTTTATTTATTTTAAAGAAGAGTTAATATTAAGGATTAGATAATTAATAATTGTTAAACGAAAGAATATAGAATTATGCCTCTAATATTAATTATAAAATGTGTTATAGGAAATATAAGAACCCCAAAAGCAGAGGTCAGAAAAGACATCAGAAAGGTAAAGTAAAAAAAAGAAAGAAAGGTAAAGTAAAAGTAAGTAAAGTAAAAAGTAAAGGTAGTCATAATAATATCTATAAGTTCTGAAGCATTGAGGGTCTTAAGAGTTATACAGCTGGCTCTGTTTTCAGTTTACTAAAGTAGGCTGTGCTTTTACTAAACCTGGGAATATAGTCATCAATGATTTCAAACCTAGGAGGGCTATTCCCTTTCCGTCGAGCCTATTAAAGTAATACCCATAATATTGAAAAAACACATTTATCTATAATTCCCGTTCTCAATCAATGCATTTTTGAATCCGTAAAACACAATCTTCAAAACAGTTTCTCTAGTCTTTCCGCGTTAGGTTGTTAATTTCATTTGACTGGTGACGTTTAACGTATAAACCGCAATTTATTCTTTACACGCCGAAATAATAAGAAATCATTAGGGGCTAGGTTTGAACAATATGGTGCATGACCAATTATTTTAGTGTTTTGGTCATTCAAATATTCAGCGGTTCGAGCAGCAGTGTATCTTGATGCAAGATAATCCTTCTTCTTGGACATTTTTGACGAACATTTTGAAGAACCTGAGGTAAACAAACTGTAGTGTACCAATCAGCATTAACAATGCGATGAGCTTCTGGTTCCACAGTGGAAAGATGCCCGCTAATTCCAAAGAATGAAGCAACCATCTTTTCGTTTCGATTTTTTTCACGAACAACTTTTATTGGAGCTGATTCATTCTCAAAGATTTAAACTGCAGTATAATGTTGTATACCAAATGAGATGAGCCATTGTTAAAGCGATCCAAGTTAGGGCTGCACCACGTCACATGGTTTGTTTTCTTTTTGAACTGGAGTTAAATTGAAAGGAATCCATCTGAAACACAGCTTACATACCGTCAGATGCTTGTGTAAAATGGTGTTAATTGCTTTCACACTAATCTCTAAAGTTGCCTGAGTCATGTTGACAGTAAGATGCCGGTCCTCTTCAAACATGTTTTGTTTCAGGCCAATATTTATTTCGGTAACTGCCGTTTTCTTCTTAGAAGCTCGAAA
>JAUTXW010001089.1:0-28254 GCA_030620095.1 Kuschelorhynchus macadamiae | reverse complement strand
ATTTTCTTCTCATATACCAAGCACGGTAATGGATTTTATACGTTTTAGTGCATTGGTGCTTTTCAACTCTAAAACAACAATGATTACGTTGCTAGTCTTATTTAAACTTGGCAATTTTTATATTTTTCTTAAATTTGGAATCGCGTATTCCATCTACAAATACAGATATTTACCATCTATTCCTACATGTTATCACCTGATGTCGGAAACGGTAATCTTATTATCTCTAATGTTAGATTCAAATTCTTGAAGGGGATTCGCTGGATTTCTATGTACCTAGTTTTAAGCTGGGTTCTGATTTGTTATCGGTACTGATTTCCAAATGTAAGCTCTAGTGAACGAAAAAGGTGCACAGTAAGCTTTGTTGATGATTCTGAAGAATTCTTGCAGTAAATCCAGTACCGGTCCTCTAAAGTCTAGTAATAGTCTTTTAACGGGACTAATACTTTTGTCAGTCCAACCAATAGGTGTTACTGCGACGCCCAAATTGACAAACATACATGTCCCAGGAAGTTGACCACGAAATGTTGGAGAATCGATTTTATCTTGGAAGCTGCTATTTGCCCAGCAAAAGTTTGCTTCTTTAATTTTCTTACTTCTTTTTCAAGACGTTGCCCTTGGTTCTTCAATGTTGTCACAGGCCTCTTTAATTTCCACTTCAGCTCCACGAGGAACTTGTTTTACTTTAATTTCAAGGTTGTTGTTGATATATTCTTGTTATCTTCAACTTCTTGCTTTCACCTTCTTTATTTCTTCCTTGATACTGTGATTTTTTGCAAGCGGCATTGTTCTTTCATTGTTTTGTTGGTTTTGAATCCAGTCCTGCGTTTAATGAAGTGGCTGTTTTTCCTATATTCTTGTTCACTTCGAATCTTCTCAAGTCTCATTCTTCTTCTTTTTGCCCGTATGGTACCTTCTTCCTGTTTTTCTTTTGTTTCTTCGCTTCTCGATCACTTAGAATCTTCTCAAGACCATCCTGTTCTTCCTGTTTTCTTTTCATCTTATATCTTTAGTTCTATAGTTAGTTAAGTTATCTGAGTTCTTTAGCCTCTAAATCTTGAAGATATTTAATATTTTCTATTGTTCTTGCTGTCTTCTGTCCTCTTCAGCCTTTTTTCCTTGTTTCTCTTAGTTTCTTGATCAGTTGACCTTATCATGAGGATATCCTGCACCGTGTAGCTCACGTTTTGAGTTATTGTGCAATCTTCTTTGTATAAATTTTCGCTTGTTGTCAGTATTAGACATAAAAATAATTTTGACCTTCTCCTGTTTAAGACAGAGTAATGTGAAGTTTTATAAATCCTGCTTGGTTTGGAAAAGCATTTTCTAGAACTGGCTTGAAATGTCTTTTCTGATGTTTAATGAGGTCTAATATCTAAAAAACAATTGTGAAGACAAAACTTGCAAATATTGTTTGGTATGAAAGCAATTTTCTAAAACTTTCATGTGAATTACTCTTCTAAGGTCTACTTGAGTTCAGATGTCATTAGAAAAGAAAGTCAAAATCTAGAAATTTCTTCCAAATATATTTCTAGTATGTTTCTTGGAGTATTAAACACAATATTCAATGTAAAATTTACTCTCATATTCAATGATGTGTTAATAAAAAAAACCTAACTCAGTCTCTTTGAAAACAAACATAACCACGAATAGATATTTAATTTTTAGATCTCTTTCACCATCCATATTTGAGAACAATGTTGTCAACATTTTTGAAGTATTTAGGGCTCTTTCAATATATATCAACAGAACTCATGGTCAACTATAAAGATATCAGGAGTGCTTGATGCAATAAAATGCAATATAAAATAGGTGCTTCATCTTAATATCCCTTGCATTAATAGTGAACCCATGAGGATTTGCTGAAGCTGAAGGTGACAGTAGAGCTTGTTGATTGATATGAAAATAGTGCTCAGCCAAGGCCTCTTTTTTGACTCTACGAGTTACAGAAAAGTCTTTGATGTTTCAAGAAAGCACTTATTTTACAGTTTTAACGAAATTTCTTTAATTTCATTCAAGTTTTCCTGCCTGCAAAATTAGCTTAAAACTATCTTTTCGACTTTCAATAAAGTGTTTTTTATTTAAACTAGTGTTTACATTTAGCAATTTGCCAATGTTTATATATTATATCAACTAAATTAATTTTTTCTGCAAAATAAGCCACAGGCTTAACTTTAGAGTGAAAAACGAAAAGCGAATTGGAGTAAAATAATTAGTATAACACCAATGCAATCTCTAGGACCCGCAAGAAAATCTAAAAACGAAGTGAGGTTTTATCTTTGATTGATTTTCTAGTAAACCTTGTTGAATTCAAATTTCAGAGGTTTGACCAATTTTTCGGATCTCTGTGAACGTCAAAGATGCTTGGGAGACAAAGAGGTTCGCTTTGGGAACCTTTGTTCTAAACCAAAGTATAAAATTAAAGGGACAGTATATTCTCTGATATACACAGCTTGTGTATACAGAATGTGCTATGATTTTATGAGTAATAACCTCGACGATTAAGCGTATTTGATCATGTTGACGAGAGAATATAAATAATGAACAATTTCTCAAAAACACCGAAAACTAACGCCATTTATTAATAACTTTTTGCAATTTTAATTTTACCCTCGTCAACATCTCCCCAGTGATAAAATCATAACGAATAAAATTATATTTATCAGATAACTCTCTACTTCGTAAACAACAGATCGAACAAGGTGATAGAAATATTGCTGCTTTTAATGTGTATCTCTTGATAATGCTTATATAACATTTTAGTCAATTTCTTTTCTCTTGGATATTTTTAAAAAATATTTCTTTTTTTTTTTTTACAGAATTTTACCAGTTTATGCATGTGTGCGTCTCTAAATCCCAATCAGAGGACGTAGATAGAGACCTTACTATTTAATTATACCTTCAATAATTATACGGTATCGCCCATAGCTTTAATATTTTAAGGAAAATAAAAATATGAAACCACAATAACTAAAATATTTCTACTAATAAGAATCCAATATAAATTGACTCTTGCCCTAAGTGTTAAAATTAAATTAAAGAAAATATAAATGACAATCGCTGTAACTATCGCGGTCTCTGGTACTTCATGTGAGCGAACCTCTTGTTTGAAATAATAAAATCATTTTTAGAAATAATCATTGAAATGACAGACTATCAAACTTATTGTTTTATCAATTGAGAAGTCATTGGTAAAAACATAGATCTTCAAGGAAGTAATAGATATTTCATGAAAATAAGAGTAAAATAATTTAATTTTATAGTTGTTTTTTTTTTGTATTTTTAGTTAACAGTTTATATTATTCATGTTTATTTTTTATTAGTTTTAGTAATACTTCTACTGTTCATTAAATAAATGTGGAAAAACAGGTTTTCTTCAGATGTGATTAATTAAAATAAAGAAAAAATAAATTTAATTTTATGAATTATGTTTTAATTAACAGTTTTATATTATTCATGTTTACTTTTTTTATGTGAGTTTTAGTAATAGTTCTACAACTGTACATTAAATACAAGTGAAAATGAGTTTCTCCAGATGTTTAATTATGGCAAGAAAAAATAAATTTAATTTTGTGAATTGTTTTTTGTATTTTTTAGAATAACAGTTTATATTATTCATGTTTATTTTTTATCAGTTTTAGTAACAGTTTCACAACTGTACATTAAACAAAAGTAACATGACAGGTTTTCTTCAGATGTGTCTAATTAAGTTACTTTCGTATAAAATTTTTTATTAAATTCAAAAAAACCTCAAATAAATGTAGAAAATTCGGTTTTCGTTTTTTTACTGGCACATGTTATTTGTTACAGTATCCATCATTAATTTTTAAAAAATCTTTAGTAGGAAAGTATGCTGCTTTGACACACTAATGACAAACCCTGTATAGGCCTCTAGAACTATTTGTGCCCCCGACAGGCCCCCAAAATGAATTTTCTGTCTGCGTCCCCTGTTTATTCCCATTAAACAAAACTGCTGTTTTAAAATTAATATAGAAACCATCAAATAGTAACTAAGAAAAATGTTTTGACAATTCAAATTAAATTCATGAAGAGAGGTTAATTTAGTTTATCATGATAACGTGGCATTTTCAGTGGAAATAAAAAACAAGTGAATAACTAGCTTGTGTCTACAGCCAATTTTCCATCAAATGAGTTCATACCTAGTTCTTGAAAAAAAAAATCTCATAGGGTGAACGATTTTCCATCTGGCATTATGAACAGTACCAAAACCGGAATTTTTAAAACGTTTCTGAAACACTTATAAAAATTCATCATTTCAAATTTTTAAAAGACAGATTGCATAGGAAATTTCCAGTGTAAGCTTTAATGATTTCACTAATAAACCTTTTACGTTGTTAACGTAATATGCCGTATATGTCTACATTTTGTTGGTTTATACCTAAAACAAAAGGAAGATTTCACATCCTAGAAAAAAATATGTCATTCTCTATCTTTCTGCCTGGTATGAATTTTAATATAAACATATATATTAAGTTTCTTAATGGGGATAGCAGCTTGTTTTTGAAATGTTATTATTCTGAAAGTAGAAAATTCTATGTTATACACACCTAAATCAACATCATCGTCGCATAGTCTACCGATCACAGGTACAACCGGGAATATCCTTAAACTCTCATTAATTACGGCTTCAGTATATTTAAGTTTTGTACGTCAGCATAAGTAATTTCTTCTTCACCCACCAACTCAATAACTTCATTGTACAAGTTTTTCTAAAATTAGACGAATTAGAGGCTTTATCTTGTCTCGACATTGATAAATTTCGTCCTATCTCAACCAATATTTCGCAATCGGGTCTTGTCTCGTCTGATTAAATTTTAGTCATAAAGTTAAAACTTGAAAATCGTATTGTATATATTTATATACATGGGCAATTAACCTTAACAAGCCCGATATGGACTACTTAGAAAGGGCAGCCTAAGTTTTGCAAGGTGAATAGAGCACGCTGATTTTGTCTATACGCTTCAGAGGTATTACCGTTTCTGCAAGTCCCAGCAAACACTTTTGTTACAACAACTGAGTATATGTTTCGTATAAGGCTTGCAGATTACAGGAAGCCTGGCAATGTTGCCACAGTGAGACATGTTATAAATAACAGTTTGAAATGATTTAACAGTACCCTGAGAAGTCGACTTCAGTAACATATTCATATATACACCACATTGTAGTTAGGCTGCAGTTTTTGCGAAGCCCGACTGTTTTTACCGATTAAAGGAAGACCTGAAGATGACGAAATCTCAAAGAAAAGTAGATAGAGTTATTAGGCTTAATTATTTACGGACATGTTGAGTTTAATTAATTGGTGTAACTCGCTTTGTTTATCTAATTTTTAGTGAATTTTTATTGTTTATAATTATTTTATTGGCAATTGAAAATAATTCCGGTCATAGGCGAAAACTACATATTTGTGACTTTTTTGATATTGTATATACAGGGTGTTTCCCTATGGTAGTAAAAAAATTCATGCGAGGTGATTTCACAGGTATTTTTTTATGAAAAAAAGTTATTACAAACATTTGTCAAAGTAGCTACTAGGAAGCTACATACCCCTTCAAATGGGGCACCCTGAAAACGGTTTTTCCTCCATATTCCAACTTGGTCATACAAAAATCATGAAAGTTGGTACATCGTACAAACTTTGAATGCTGAATCAGAATTTGAGCCCAGAGTATCAAAATTTTAATCAGGGGTGTACCATACCGGGGGTTGGTAAAAACAACCCCATTTTTTATGACATGCTTACGCACTTTACATTCTGATATCCTGATATGATACCTGGAGTTTTTTTTACGTAAAAAGGTTACTCTTAGTTCATATCAATAAGGATAGTAGTTTTCGAAAAATCACGATTTTCTACAGTGATGCATCGGCACCCTAAAGACGGGTTTTTTTTCCTCAAAATTATTGAAACCTCTCTCACCGTGAAATATTGAAATTTGGGATACTGCATGAACTTTTGACACCAAATTTGATTCTGAGCTGAGAATTCCCCAAAAAAAAAAAATTATCGGAGGCGTATCATACTTAGAGTGGTTAGGGGTAAAAATAAACCCAATTTTTTTGATGATTAGACTCTTGAAGAATTTTTACGTGAAAAAGATACTCTTGATATTCATTGGGCTAATCGTTTTCGAAAAATTGTATTTATCTGCTGCGTTGCGTTTTTATCTTTTATTAATATTCCGATAGAATAATATTTTCAAATCATAGCAGACTGGTGCAGATATCGGGACCAAAAGTTGGTTTTAAATCTGAATCTTCATTCTTTTTGCTAGTGAAGTTTTCATAATGAATCGCTATACGAACGCTGAAATGACATTGATATGCATTTCTTATATGGACTTGCGAATGGTAATGCTTTAGAGGCTAGGAGGTTGTACATTGAACGATATCCTAACCGTAATGCTCCCTGACAGCAGAATGTTCCGAGAGAATACATCAACGACTTCATGAGACAAGCACATTGAAACAAAATAGAGGACCGGGAGGACCCGTGACAGCAAGAACGGTGGAAATCGAAGAAAATGTTCTGCATATAATAGAGGAAGATCCAGGTACTTCAACTAAGAAAAATTGCAGGTGCGTTGAATATCAGTAATAAAATTGTTTGGACAATTCTAAAGACAATTTGTTGTGTATCCATATCACATGCACGAGTTCAGGCACTTCTCCTACTGATTTTCCTCCACGCATCCAATTTTGTCAACGGCTTTTGCAGCTATTGGTTCAAATCCCTCAGCTGCTGTCGTTGATTCTTTTTACCGATGAAGCGCATTTCTCAAAAAATGCAATCATGAATTTTCATAACAATCATGTATGGACTGACGAAAATCCGCATGAGAGATACGTGAAGATCGTTTTCAGCATCAGTTTTCTTTAAACGTTTGGATGGGAATTATTGGTGACTGGCTGATTGGACCAGTATTCCTACCAGAAAGACTCACCGGCGAGGTTTATCGAAACTTCTTGGAAGAAACCCTACCTAACTTCCTTGAGGATGTACCATTGGCAACGCGAGATGCAATGTGGTTTATGCACGATAGTGCGCCAGCGCATTTTAGTATGGCAGCTCGTGAGTGGTTAACAGCAACATATGGAGACCGCTGGATTGGTCGGGTGGACCTCACTTATGGCCTGCTCAGTCTCCGACTTAAACCCTTTAGATTATTTTTTATGGGGTCATCTAAAGTCATTAGTTTATGTCACACCAGTGGAAAATGTGGACGATTTAAGAAATCGTATAATTGCAGGTTGCAATGCGATAAGGAATACTCCTGCCATATTTGAAAGAGTTCGTCAGTCAAAGAGGCGAAGACTAGATTCATGTATCCTAGCAGATGGTGGTCATTTTCAACAATTTGTGTGAAGTAATACGAAAATTAAATTAATGAATATTTCGATAATAAAATAGTTTGTATTATTCTTGTTTTTCGAAAAGCATTTCTATCACCCTCTGTTTTGGACACTAAGGACTCTCCAAAAAATATCAAACGGCAAGATACTTACTGCTTACCTATGTATTCTTAAAGGGGTAAATAACGGCGTCGACGGAATAAATTGCAATTTTCTCAAAAACTAATAGCCTAATCAATGTGAACCAGAAGTAGTATCTTTTTTTACGTAAAAAATATTCAAAGATAGAATTCTAAAACCAAAATGTCAAAAATAAATTAATATCAAAAATTGGGTTGTTTTTAACCCTAACCAATTCAATATGATAAACCTCTGATAAAATTATCAAAGTTTTAGCTGTTTATGCTGTATCCCAAATTTCAATATTTCACGGTGAGCGGTTTCAATAATTTTGAGGAAAACCCGTCTTTAGGGTGCCGATGCATCACTGTAAGTTGCGATTTCTCCAAAACTACTATCCCTATTGATATGAACTAAATTACCTTTTTTACGTAAAACCTCCCAGGTATCATATCATGATATCAGAATATAAAGTAAGCATGTCATAAAAAAATGGGGTTGTTTTACCCCCAACCCCCAGTATGGTACACCCCTGATTAAAATTTTGATACTCTGATTCAGCATTCAAAGTTTGTACGATGTACCAACTTTCATGATTTTGTATGGACGGTTTCGGAAATATGGAGGAAAAACCGTCTTCAAGGGTGCCCCATTTGAAGGGGCGTAGCTCCCCTTAGGAAGCATTTTTGACAAATGTTTATAATAACTTTTTTCATAAAAATACCTCAGGAATCACCCTACGAATTTTTTACCAATGTTTAGGAAACACCCTGTATACTTTGTTGATATGACAATTTTAATGTTCTTGTCATTGGAGTATTTTCTCGCGTTCAGTTACCCCAGTATTAAATAGCTTCTGCATTTGCTGAAATAATTAAAGTTGAAGAGTAATACGTTGGATGCTAAGCCTCTCTATGACTTTGGTTCCCATCGGATGCCGTGCGTTCCTCCGCTACTTGGGTACTTTCCCGGCTACAGAACTCCAATCAATTATCATCCACAACGTATTCAGGCACAGTTAAAAATAGTGCATTAAAACATTTAAGTCGCAACTGGACAAAAACTAATAATCCTGCAGCGCTTGCTTTTGATATGCATTGAGTTCGTATTAATAGCTATAATTTCACAAAGGGCCTTCCTGCAACTTAAATGAGATATGAATTTTCGACAAAAGGTTTCTGGTTTTTCAGTTTTTTTTTCTCCTATTCTAATGATCCGATCAACTCGTATAATATTGTTTGTAATTTTTATTTTCTAAATTCATCTCTCTACACGATTAAGATTACTTCATTGGTTTGGATTTTATAAGCCGAAAGCGAAAGAAAACGCGATTTTAATTAAATTGTTTATAGCAAATAGCGGTTTTGGAACTAGTCCAGTTGATGATACGATGATCGGTATCACATGAACCTTATTCGGTCACCACATCTGATGGCCAGCTCCGCATATTTGACCTTTTTCTCTTGATGTTTATTCAACACGTTGTTATTGTTGGGTACAGAGACATCTACCAAATAAGCTCTCTTTGTTCCTTATATAATAGTACCACATCAGGCCCATTATTCGTCACCCGTCTGTCGGTGGTAACTGCACGGTCGTGTGCAATTTGAAAGGTATTTTCCAAGTACTGAACTTGATTGGCATTTATAACAGGGCATAAAGTGTTCAGGAGCCCGTATTTATTGGCAAGCTTCTAGTGAATGATGTTACACTATATTTTCGACACTTATTGAATTCAAAGAACCTGTATTGCTATCACTTGGTCCTGTATTGCCATCACAAATCCTTCTGTCTCTCGGAATAGTTATCCATCCTTCAGTCACCTATTGGATGCTTCCTTATCTGTGTGTGTGTGTGATTCAGATCATTGAGGTGTCGGCCATGCAAAGTCACTTTGTCTTGTTTCTCGGGGTCTGAAAGTGACTTTAGGATGATGTTGACAGTTGTGAGATTGAGTGGAGAGTACGAGTTGTCACTTAAGGTCACTATGCAGTGGAGGCTTGATGTTTGTGCCTTGATGGTAAAGAAATCTAGCTTGTTGGAATCCTAGGTATTTGTAGGTCTCTCCTTGGTTCATCATCGCTAAAACTATTTCTCCATTGGGTAGGGCTACATCACCATTAATGACTTTGCCGTTCCAAATTCCATATGGATGTCTTTCGCGAAGGTGTATGTCACGTCAGTAAGCTTTTTTAGTTGGTTATGGTTTCTACTGTAGAGCGTATTATCAGCCATAAACAGAAGGTGGGATATGGTTGATGGGAATTTTCTCTATTAGCTTTGATATTGATGCCGTGTCCTGTATTGTTGAGCAACGTAGAAAGGGAGTTCATTCCTAAGCAGAACCAAAGTGGACTTAACGAGTCTTCTTGGTAAATTCCCCTATTGATGTGTATCTCATCGGTGGTAGAAATTGTTCGCCATTATAGATCCTCAGGTTCATTTTCCACTGGTGCTTGATAGTTGCCAGGAAATTGATGATCATAGGGTGAATTTTGTGTATTCCTAATACGTCTATGAGCCAGGAATGCAGGAAGCAGTGTGTATGTTGCGTTGTTTCTTCCGTGCCTGTAAGTACCACAGAGTCGATGATAAGTTGTTCTTTGTATCCTTGATGGTCTCGAATGCATCCTTCTGTTCCTCGGCTAATAAATTATTACTGTCAATATGGTGATAGATTCGATTTACTATGCATCCTGTTAGGATCTTGTACATACATACATACATACATAAATACATACATTATTATTATTATTTAAAAATTAGAAATTATATAGAGGCGCAAAACTAAAATTTAAATTTTAATTCGTCAAGAAATAAAAGAAATAATTGTCATTATCTGAAACACTCTGATATATTTGAAACTATTCAAAAATCCGCCAAT
This sequence comes from Kuschelorhynchus macadamiae, assembly GCA_030620095.1. Classification (NCBI taxonomy): domain Eukaryota; kingdom Metazoa; phylum Arthropoda; class Insecta; order Coleoptera; family Curculionidae; genus Kuschelorhynchus; species Kuschelorhynchus macadamiae. Next base: position 17,879 of record JAUTXW010001089.1, on the reverse strand, counting down.
TTTTGTAATACAGCGTTCGAGTAAAATATTCTTTGACGTACTTATGGACAGGGTGTTCACGTATATTCACGTGTACACTCACTTACCGATTTTTCATTGAATATGAAAGAAAATGTAGAACATAAAATTGATTTTGTTTTTTCCCGAACCATCAGAATCTGTCAAAAAAAAAAAACAAAAAACAAAGGTAAAAATTGAGCATCGACTTTGTTATTTTAAATTAAACATCCTGTATAATATTACTTTAATAAATAGACATGTTCCTGTTGATTATAAAAATTCATACTTTGATAACTTTATCCTTGAAGACAATCGAGAAATTTGAAAAAAAAGCTGCCATAAGGGTCAATGTGTTAAAGAGAGAGAGAACATACGTATAAGTAAAATTATTAGAAAGGAATACATTGCTTCTTATGGCAAGGTTCTAGTCAATTTTCCCGGTTGTTTTTGGAGATAAAGATATCAAACCTGATGCTTTTATAATTAGCCAGAAGATGCCTATTTATTGAAATAATATTATACAGTGTATTTCGTTTAAAGTAACAAACTGATTCTCAATTTTTTACTTTCCAATATTTGACAAATTCTAATGGTTCAGGTAATACCAAATAACTTTTATATTCAATATTTTCTTGTATCCTGAATAATAAACTACGTAAAGAGATGTCAAAATATGCGTTATCGCCCTATATGTATAGGTATAGTGTACCTCAGTACAGTGGTGAATGTTTGTTATTTAAAGACGAGACGAGACGAGATTAGATCTAGACGAGACGAGAGTACGAGAAGAGTAAGGCGAACAAAATAATATTATCTAAATTGGATGAAATTTTAAAATGATTTCGAGAGATAAAAAAGTTAAATTTATAAAACTTAAAACAGAATTATTATCCAAAAACACTAAGTAAAAAAACTTACCTGTATTTCTGGATGCATCCCTAGTAATAGGAAAGAAAATGCCAGTGTGAATGCTGTCGTATCGGTTGCCTACAATGTAACACAATGTTTCAATATACTAAAGAGTATTATTACAAAATTAAAATATGTGGTATAATCAGTCATGGCCAAAAGTAAATTAATAATGTATGTATTATTTTTTCAATTCTAAGCAATTAAAGTGGCCTGGTTTCAAGTTACGTTCTGCAGTGTCGTACGTCGTACGAAAAATGTTATCCATAGTTTTTCTTGGGCTCTATTGCACATCATTGCGGGCCCCCCTATTTATAATGAAACACAAACTTTTGCGCTGGTAACCAATAATAATGGAAAGATTTTTAAGAGCAAATAATAATGTTAAGTTCGCTCAAAGAGAATTTCGTAGAATTAACCCCCGTAGGCATGTTACAGACGGAAAAACTTTTCAACAAACATCAAGTCTAACAAGAAAACTAAGTGTAAATACAGATGAGATTAGTGACCTCAATAGATTACTGCATGTAGAAGAAAATCCAAATATATCTATCGGGCAATTATCAAAATCCTTTATGGAAGGGAAAAACCTCTTAGTAGAGTTCAAATTACTGTGTATGATGCCTACGGAATGTTTCAATACATAATATAAACCATAATATTTAAGCAAGCATAAGAAATTATGTCATTTACCTTAAGTTTTTATAGACACGTAGTAGTTGTACAAATACTTTCATCCTATCGGGACTCATCAGTGCACCGATCGCTAATACTGTTTATATTATATATTGAAACATTCCGTAGACAGACTAGTCTACATGTTGAGATATGTAATTTTATTAAATATTTGTCTCAATTAATTTAAAGTTAAATATTTTTATTCAGTTGCGAAAAAGCCAAAGAAGATTTTTGTTTGTCAATCTTAATGCAACAAATAATCTGAGCACATTAAAAATAACATTATAGATGGCTGCCAACTATCATTTTTTTCATATCTAGGTTACATGTCAAACCAACTGACAAATTTTAAAATTTTGAAATCAATTCTTTTCTATTATTTAATGTTTCTCTCTTACTAAATATGTTACTTTCCATGCCTCGCGTCTACGCAACACCCTGTATATACGAAAATATGTTCTGGAGATAGTTCGAGGTGAAACATAAAAATGTTGTGTTAAACATTTTCTTCTATTTCAAAAATCAAAAAATTAAAGAGGGGGAGATTGTTATTAGAAAAAAATCACCGTGTACATAAAGAACAATATATAAAATAGGTAGTTAAAGCTACCCATTTATAAATTACTTACAGCTGATATGAACAGATTCATCTCATCATACACAGTATTTGATTTGTCACTGGTAAGCATAAGATCCAATAAACAGACTTCTTGACTGTTCTCAACGTAAGCTAAAAAATACCAATCAAATTAAAAAAAAATTAAAGGTTTATCATATAGTTTTATGTAATAGTAAGGCGTTTCAAGGCGTGATTGATCGCTTTCAATACAATATACAGTACAGTAACGAAAGTTATGGAGACAGACAAAAAATTGTATATTTTCGAGCATACTGCCAAATAAATGGATGTTTCGGCTTTTAGGTACTAGACAATATTGATGGCAATAGGTAGAAGAAGAGATACCAGAGATACTGCAAAATGATTGTCGTAATAAAAATCAGAAACTTAAGATATTTTCAATTATTCGACTATATTTAAAGACCCTTGGGGGTCTATATCCTATGTTCCCTGTGGCTACCCCTACTGCTCGGAAATCATCTACGTATTGTATGTTTATCTAAGTGCGGTGGCTTTAAAAACTATGAAATACTTTATTTCTTTTTGTTAAGTTTATAAACTATTTTTATTACATATATTAAGATCCTCTTCTCTCTGCGGCAATCGATCTTGAACTGTATAAACTCATCGTGACATACAATTTAAAAAATCAACATAAATTTTTTGTTAATTATAGTTTCTTTAAGTTTCCGATGATGTTTTATAAATCTCCATTTATGCAAGTTAAGCTTGAAATAATATTTATTCAAAATCATCATCATCATTAATTCAGCTTAAGAACGCTAGTCTGTGGCCACCTGGTACCATAATTGATCCTACCAATGATTCAGTTTCACCAACCCTTATCCAAACGCCGCCCACTTCCACAGCCCATAATGTCTCATCTTCTAGTCATCAAGATGTCAATATAGATATCCCAAAGAGCCGGGGACTGTCTCCACCAAAGCCTCAATTATTGGAATCACCAGTGACATTTGTGCCTGAAGAGGATAAGTCAGTCATAATTGGCTCTGACAGGGAGGCCATAGCAGCTTGTAGGTCATTGGCACTGGAGGGCTCTAAATTAAGCATGGAGAAAACTGCAAGGAAAGATGATTTTTTGCAGTTTGATCCAATGACTCCACCAAGAGTGCGGCTGTCCCAAGATTCGGATAAAGCAAATGGTCGCTATATATTAGCCAGATTAAGGGATCCTTCCTTACTAAAGACCTTAAGGCTATTTCTTGCTTATCTACACGACCAGCCATCTAGTGTGTGTTTTGAGGGGCATACAAGTACTAGCATTAAATTATTGCTAGCTTCAGAAGGCCTTCCCAGTGACAAGGACTCCCTGCGCAAGCTGTATTATCGCTTCCACGATGCCTATGGGATTGGTTCATCTGAAGTGGACTCAGACCTTGCAGCGTATAGATCTTTTTACTCCTCGGAAAAAATTTTACGGCTCCAAAAAATTCGTGAAAGTACTGGTAAATATTATTCTAGTGGTTCACCATCAGAAAGTAAAAATTTTTAGTCAATATGACGCGAAAAGAGGATCTAGCACCTTCTAAAAAATTGACCAATAGTAATTTTAATCTTTTTTTCTTAATATTCAGTCCTTAAGACATAAAACAGACGAATTATATCTTTTGTTAGAAGAGCTAAATTTTCCAGAAGTCATTGCCATCACTGAGCACTGGCTAAATATCAATCAACCTGTTTTTATTAAAAACTATACCACAATTGCCAGATTTAATAGAACTAATTTAACTCATGGAGGCACCATGATAATGTCTTCAAACAACGATTTTTCCGAAATATCAAAGTATAATCATTTATTATCTGAAAAAGTATTTGAATTTTCTATCGTTTATCACAATACTTATGACCTTTATATTATTTGTATTTATAGAATACCTGATGCTGATGTGCAATTATTCTGCCATAACCTTCTAAGTTTGCTCGAGTCCCTTCCTGTAAAAAGCAAATTAATCTTATGTGGCGATTTCAATATTGACTTTTCCAGTGTGTGTGCTGCTCAGGAATGTCTTCAGTCCATCTTTGAGTCATTAGGAATTGCCATGCACGTCAACTCACCAACCAGAATTACTAAGACAAGTGCCAGTACTATAGATTACGTTGTGTCTTCTTTCGATCCTAGCTCCGTCGAATGTAATGTCTTAAGTCCAGGTTTCTCCGATCATGAAGCAATTTTCACAAAATTTTCAATTACATCCAAAGCCAAAAATTCTTCTAGACAAGTAGGCCGTATTTTTTCGGTTAGAAATTTCATTAATTTCAAACACCTACGTCAAATAACTGACTGGGACTCTCACACTTATGATGTCGACACTGAATTTTCTCGTTTTATAAAAACTCTAACTAATATAGCTTCTGAATCTTTTCCTCTTAGGCCTATCAAAAATAAAAGAAGTAAACCCTGGTCCACTAAAGGTTTACGTATATCTTCTAAGAACATGCGGTCACCATCTCATTTAAAGAAATTTTCGGACAGTGTCTTTTTTCATAATTATGTAAAATCATACAGAAAAATTTATCATAAGACTATTAAAGCCGCTAAAGATATTTATTACAATAATAGACTTTCTAACGCCAAAAATGTAGCTAAAGAAACCTGGTCTATCGTAAATGATTTAAGAAACAAAACTCCTTTATCCAGCACTATCCTTACCTCTCCTGAGGACCTAAACAATTATTTTGTAAATGTAGCCAAAGATTTGACTAAATCCGTATCTCAATCTAATGACCCAATTTCATATCTCTCTAATCATAGGGTAAACCTGCACAGTTTCTTCTTTTCACCAGTAGTTTTATCAGAACTTCGTAGTACAATTAATGATATCAAAAATAAATCTTCCTCGGGAACTGATGGGCTTACTTTAAAAATGTATTCAAGTCTGCCGGAATGCACACTAGAGCATCTGACTACTTTGATAAATATGTCTTTCCAAAATGGTACTTTTCCAAGCTGCCTTAAAACTGCAATAATCATACCTCTTCACAAAGGAGGTGTTTCAGAAGAAGCTTCGAACTATCGCCAAATTGCACTTCTCCCTACGCTATCTAAGATCATCGAAAGACTGGTTAAAAAAAGGCTTTTATCATTTCTGTCTAGATATGAAATACTTACAAAACATCAATTTGGATTTTTAAGTAACAAATGCACAAGCGATGCCATGTTTTCCCTTCTTAATAGAGTTTACTCCAGCCTAAACAACCATCACGCTACGGCAACAATTTTCTGTGATTTTTCCAAAGCTTTCGATTGTGTGAATCATAATATATTAACTAACAAGCTGCAGTACTATGGATTTAGAGGGGCTCCTCTCAATTGGTTTAAGTCATATCTTAGCAACAGAAATCAAGTTGTGAGAGTTGACAACAGGATGTCTTCTTGTAGGCCAATGGAATATGGAGTGCCTCAAGGCTCGGTACTAGGCCCTATCTTGTTTCTTTTGTTCATAAACGACATAGCTAATTTAAACATTAGTGGAAAAATATGTCTCTTTGCGGACGATACCAGCTTTACGTGGAGCCACCCAGATGTCACGGACCTACATAGGATTGTATCTAATGACCTAATCACCATTAAATCCTGGTGCGATTCTAATCTCCTATGTTTGAACATCTCTAAAACGAAAGTCTTGTCTTATAAAAACACGCTGCAACCTTTTGACCTTAATGGCACCACTATTGATGTCGTAAACTCTGTAAAATTTCTAGGGCTTCTTGTAGATGATTCTTTAAAATGGGATCCTCATATCGACGCTTTATCAAAGAAGTTAGGTTCTGCTTGCTTTGCGTTAAGATCTGTTTCCGAGGAGCTTAGCTTTTCTACCTCTAGAACTGTTTATTTTGCTCTTGTTGAGTCGCACCTCAGATATGCTATTCCATTCTGGGGTACATGTTGTGCGACTCAATTTGATCGAATTTTTATACTACAAAAAAAGAGCTGTTCGTTACCTACTGAGACTTAACAGTGGAACTCACTGCCGAGATTTCTTTAAAAGATATAAAATACTAACCCTTCCTTGCTTATTCATTTTGGAATCGGTTTGCTTAATTCGTAAGCACGCACCTGCTCTATTAGAGAGACCTTCTCACAGCTACCCTCTCAGAAATACTGAGCACGATCTCTATCTTCCAACCCCACACTCAGAGTTAATTAAAAGATCAGTAATCTACAATGCAAAAAAAATGCATAATCACCTGCCATTTAACATCAAATCCATAATATCTCTGACTTCATTTCGCAAGGCTTTGAAGTCATTCTTACTGGATAGTGCCTTCTACACCGTGAAAGAGTTTTACAACACATAATTTTATCCTTATGAACCCCTAGTGTGATAGTTGCCATTACCAACCATTTTTACCGAATTTTGTATATGTATTTTTTTTAATTGTTTCGTACTTTTTTATTTTTTACTTTGCTTTTTTATTTTTTTTTACATTATATTTATGAAAATGTTTATAACATAGTACGACTGACAAAGTACATTTCTAATTCTAATCTTTTAGGAGTCTATAATATTAATATTCTAAATTCTTGATTTAAATATTATTTTTCTATAATATTTATGATGTGTTTTTGTTTTGTTTTGTTTGCTAATTTTGATGTTTGTAAACTATTTTTTTACAACAGCTTTGTCCACAAAATTGTAAAATTTTTTTTTGACAATAAAGCATTTATTTATTATTTATTTAACATCTATAATTTATTTTGCCCTTGTTATCAGGCTTTAAAAAACATGCTTTTTATTTTTAAATGAAACATGTGTTTAAATTCCAAATTTAAGATTATGTTTAAAACAATAAAAAACTTGGTTTTAACTCTGCTGTTAAAGCTTTTTTTGTTTATTATTCTTATTATTATTTTTATTATTACCTTAATAAATTCTCGGTATAAATTATTCTCGTTAAAGAGAGCATACAGTCTCTCCAATTTGGCTATTACATTTATATTATTTGGCATTTTTCTTGTAGCCAAAATAATTTTTTTTAATTAGAAAAACTTTTTATTGTGAATAACTTTTTAGCCTAAAAATGCAAATAAAGAAGTTGTCCATATGTTACCCAAATCCACCCATATGCTGAATGTACCTTGAATGTCCCCACGCTGTTTACATTTCTCGTCAACCATTACTTTTTCATACTTTTTTATTTCGTCTATTAGCTTCTGAACCCTTCTTCCTCCAGGACACCATTTTAGCCATATATTTGGAGGGATGACTGGGTTTCCTACAAGGAATCCTTTCACCAAGTCTTGAGCTCTGGAAATAGGAAATTTCTAAATTAAATCATAAATGGCTGACGAAATATTTCAAAAGAATAAGTAGACACAGCGGTCGTTTCAGTATTCCAGGTGTTTTAAAAGAACCGGAAATAATGTTCCTAATTTGTTACAGGGGACCCTAGTACTAACTGGACTGAATTTTGCTGCAAAATTAAAACTGCATCACTAAAATTAACATAGACCTATAAAAAATATAATTTTAATTAGGGATATTGCTAATCTAGCTAAAACTTACTCAAAAATGATTTGTCCTATACGCTCTATATTATCAAATATTTTGTCTTCATCCAAGTCCATGTTGCCTACTGCAATTTAAAAAAACAGCACTTTAACTCAGAGCTTTATTTATTTATTCATTGGAAAATAACAATACAAAAAAGTCCACAAAGTATTCACGTTATTCATTACAAGTTAGTGAGAGAGTTTACCTGCATTCATAAATGAAATACAAAAAGGAGGATAAAAATAATACAAGTAATATTATCGTATAAAGCAGGGGTGCTCAAACTTGAACTGCTGGATCTACTCAATATTTTTAGACTACTTACGATCGACTCTGAGAGGCTGCAAGTATGTGTGATGCAGGGTTGTCGTACATACACGATACATACACCCTACCTACCTACCTACCTACCTAGGTAGAGTGTACCGTAGCATATATAGATATTAGCTTTCCGCACAATATACATTATTTTAGTCAAGGTTTAGGTTAGGTTTAGTTAGGTTCTTCTCTACAATATCGATGAAAAAACTCATAGTTATTCAAACTTGCGAGTTTATTGGTTGTTACAAAACAAAAGAGTTACATATCGTGTTAAACTTAATTAAGGAGTGACTTTGGATGTTGAAGAGTGGCACTGCATGTCCTCAGTATACTTTTCATAAGATGGTACGTCACCACTGAGTGCTAATGGCAAGCATGATGACATATGATCGTCAGTTAGTCGATTGCGATATTTTAACTTAATTATCTTCATTTCAGAAAATGCAGACTAGCACAAGTAAGTTGACCCAAACATTGCTGTCAGTTGAAGGGCGATTTGCCTTAGATTCGGATATTTATCTTCAGATATAAAACACCAGAAATTTGTATCAGATGCTGTAGCTTTGAGATGTATATCTGATATAATCTGCACCAACTCATTTTCAACAGAACATGAGTTCATATTAAACTGACTTGCTATTTCAGTAGCTAATTCCTCAATGTTTTTACATGAAAAAGGATAACTCACAAATGATGCTACATTTGCCAATTTACTACAATCATAAAAACGCGGCTTTTCTTTGACAAGTACCGCGCGTTCCTTTGAAAAAGTCGCCTTTTGCCGTTAGCAGAGTGTTATTTAAGTGTTATTATTACGTAATAAATTTTTGTAGTTTAGTTAAGTACCTACTTATTAAAAAAAATTTTCTTCTCGAGATCTACTCAAAAAGCATTCGCGATCGACTGGTCGATCGCGATCGACCGTTTGAGCACCCCTGGTATAAAGGATTTTGAGATTTCAATAATCTGTATATTTAAACCACTAGGCCAAAATTTTCCGCAAATTTGTGAGAGAGTTGTACTGTCCCATTTTACATGATTTTTTTTAATGCTGGTCTGGTGATCGAGAACTTTCAACACTATGTTTTGTATTGTTTTATTGCGTATTTTTTCTATAAAACCAATATATTTTTCTTCAATAACATTTCTGGACGATGTAGTGAATGCGCCCCGTATTCTTATATATCCACTGGAAACTCATTGCGCCATCTAACAGAAAAGTCAGAACAAGGACTGCAGACTACTTTTAATAATTTGTTTAAGAAAATTTTTAATATAATAATAACAATAACCTCAAGCTTGCGGTTAAATCTCAGGGAAGTAAAAAACAATAGTTCAGTGTCGAACGACCGTTATCAGTTCTCGTATTTGTTTCACGCGCCAAGGTTTGTATGTCGCAGAGTTCTATTTGTGGTTAATTCGGAGGTTCCGTACTATCCTGATCTAGATTTACACAGGATATAGTTCTAATAAATAACAAAAAAAGAAATACAAATAAACAAAACATAATCAATTTTCACTTCAGGCGAGTCATGGTCTCCATAAAAGTCTGTAGTCCGCTGGCCCTTTTCCAGCCAAGAAATGTTAATGGCTCTGCATAAATACTTTGAGTAAAGTTACTAACTTGCGCAATCCTAAATCATTATTATTATATCGGAGCATCTATTTCTTTTGTAATTTATAGTATGGTATTACTGGCAACCGACCGGCCAACGTTCGTATTGGAATCACGCACCAAGGTTTGTTGATAAAATATGTACAATATAAAAATATGCAATTAAGAATTGGAAGATGATTCACGGATCCTCATTTTTGCAGGAAGATCGTGTAAATCATTTATTTATTTTCTTGCCAAGTTAATCATATCCAGATATTTTATCTCTTTTGAAAACAGACGTTCAAAAAACCTGTCTTCGGTCTTTTGTTCACAAGGTTGAGTTTGAAATCTGGTAAAGGCCGGTCCAAACTTTGAATGTTAATTTACCTGCTAATGAAAAACTGGCGAAACTTGTTTGCATAAAATAATTTACGGTATTCATATTGTCACATAAGCTTATTACACTTAACTTGTTCAGAAAACAATTACCAACTATTCAGAATACCAATAATTATCGAACAAACAGTTAGCAAACGGACTCCTGAAACCGAAATTCTACAAGGCCGTCATGCGGCGCTTAATCAAGAAGCATAATTCCAAACTAAAATAACGGGTGTCCAATTTTGACATTCCGATTTAATTTAGGAATAAAATACACAAAACACTTTAAATGTTATAATATTAATATATTATTTTGAAGTACAACTATTGCGGTTAATAATGAAAAATGACATCCAGCAAGTGACCCCCTCTACTTCTTTGGCATGCTAATATTCTTTTCTCAAAATTTGCGATAACATTTTCACAGACATTCTGTCCAATTTGTCCAATTGCTTGAGTAATGTTAACTTTAAGCTGTTCAGTTGTTCGAGGATTGTTAACATAAACTCTTTCCTTCAAAAAGCCCCATAGGAAATAATCTAATGGTGTGAGGTCGCACGACCGAGGCGGCCAGTTAACGTCAGCTCTTCGAGAAATTATTCTATCGCCAAATCTCTGCCTTAAAACATTCAGTGTTTCATCTGCGGTATGGCAAGTGGCACCGTCCTATTGAAACCATATGTTCTGGACATCCATACCTTCCAATTCATCCCACAAGTAATCTGTCAGCATTGTCCTGTATCGGGCTCCGTTCACAGTAACTGCATCACCGGCTTCATTCTGGAAGAAATAAGGCCCAATCACACCTCCCGCCCAAAAACCACACCACACAGTTACTTTTTCTGGATGCAGTCGTTTCTCCAGTATTTCTCTTGGATTTTCGTCACCCCATATTCTGCAATTTTGCTTATTTACGTATCCGCCAATTTCGAAGTGAGCTTCGTCGCTAAAAATTACTTTGTGAAAGAAATCGTTCCGTTCTTGCTTTCTTTCTAAGGCCCAATTAGCAAAGTACGACGTGACACATGATCGTTTGGTTTTATTTCTTGAGTCAACTGTATTTTATATGCTTTCAAATGCAGATCTTTCTTTAAAATGTTATGCAGACTCGATTTTTTAATGTTGACTTGCTGTGACCGTTTACGAACTGACATTTTCAGGCTTTCATCAACACTAGCCCTCACCGCAGCAATTTTTACTTCTGATCGGACACCACGATTGTGAACATGTTGTCTATTAGCTGTTACGGACCCAGTATGTTCAAATTTCTTCATAAAATTTTCAATTACCTTAACAGATGGTGCTGCATTTCTTCCGAAATGCGTACGGCATCTTCTTGCAGTTTCAGCAAAACATTCCCCATTTTGGTAATGACATTTCACAATAAATACTCATTCTTCGATGGATAATCGCTCCATGTCGACCAAGACACAACTAATCGCAAAGTTTTCTCTTTACATCTGTCACTATAAGAAAACTGTCAAACTAAGATTTTTAGAAATGGCGGCCAGTTTAAATCGGAATGTCAAAATTGGACACGTGTTATGTTTGTGGCTGATGATGTGTTCCATTTAAGGGGAATCTAAAAACAATGAGCGAATTTATATTTTTCAAGTACAAAGTTATACCAACTTCCAATTGATTACATTAAACGGTTTTTAAATTATAATCAAATTACTTTACTTTTTATTACAAACCAACTTTACAAGTTTATTACATGGAATGTAATATATAACAATAGAAAATGATAATAATAAAGTTGTAATAAATGAACAAACTCCTATGTTATAATTCAATATAATATAAAAACTAAGTTGAAATAAATATTTTTAAAAAATCTATTCATTTTTGTTTTTGTAAAAAGGGCAATTTTAATTGTTTTTTAAATATTGATAAGTTTGTTGTATGTCTTATAGTCTCTGGTAAGTTATTATATATTTTTAAACCATCGTCCAGAATTTATTTTTTCTCGAAGTTACTTTTTATTGTAATGGTCTGTAATTGTAGGCGATGTCTTGTATCGTGATTATGTAAAGTATAAAATTTTTAAATATAATATTTGATTTTTTCCATTATTAATAATAGAGTGTATTAAAATGCAAATTTTGAAATTATAAATATTTTGATTAAAAGTTTAAAAATCCGTTGGGTTTATATAGGTTAATAGAAGGTTCCAAATATGGTAGTTTATAAATACATTTTAGAGTTTTATTTTGCAATTGTTTTAAATGTTTAATATGTAACGAACAAGCAGATCCCAAATTGAAATTAAATATTGGAATTTAGAATATATTAAAGAATAATATATGTTTTTTAAGAATTTTTATGATACGACATATCTTGCTTTGTATAATACGCCTATTAATGGAGTTATTGCGGTTCTTATACTCTGAATATGATTTTTCCAACTTAAGTTTTCATCTATAATTAAAACTAAAAATTTTGTTGTATTTGAATATTTAATTTTGTTATTGTTTATTACTATTGGGGAAATACCAGAATTTATCTTTGGTTTACTTATTAACGTAAAAGAAGATTTACTAAAATTTAATGAGAGTTTGTGTGATTTAAGCCGTGAACAAATTAATTGTATATCATGTTTTATATCAAAAAATAATTCATTTAAATTATGAGCAAAATAAATAATTTTTGTGTCATCGGCAAACAATTGAATATTGTCTTTTAAATTTAATTTAGAAACTGAATTTATCTAAATTAAAAATAAAACTGGCCCCAATATTGATCCCTGTGGTACTACACAAATTATTTCTTTTCGATTACTTATTGCATTATTTATTTGTACAAACTGTCTGCGCTAACTTAGATCATTTTTAAGTAAATTATACATATTGCACCTTATTCCAATATTATATAATTTTCGTAAAAGAATATGATGATTTACTGTATCAAATGCCTTACACAGATCCAAGGACAGTAAACAGCATTTTTTATTATCATCAACTTTAATTTGAATATGTGTTACGACATTCATAACAGCTGTTTCCGCATCCCTGAATCTGCGAAAGCCATATTGTTTATTAAACAGTAAATTTTCGTTTTCCAAATATTGATTTAATCTATTATTAATATTTTTTTCTGTTATTTTAGAAAACACTGGTAATATAGATATTGGTCGATAATTATTACATTTATATCGTTTTTTACTTTTAAATACTGGAATTATCTTAGCAATTTTCATTTTTTCTGGAAAAATACCTATATGAATAGAAATTTTTGTTAAAAAAATTAATATAGGAATTAATTATTTTTTTACATATTTAATAATTTTAATACGAATATTGTCAAAACCAGCAGCTTTTTTAGCATCTAAACCATCAATAATTTTTTCCAATTCATCATTTGAGATATCTTCCGGATCAATAAAAAAGTCTTCTCTTGTGTAGATTCAATATAGTAACTCATTGGTTGAATTTTATTTGCAAGTTGTTCTCCTATATTTACAAAGTAATTGTTCATTTCTTGACATATAATTTGGGTATCTTCAATTTTCCTATCATTAACCAATAGATAATCAATATTTGTTTTTGTTTTTCTTGTTTGATTTGTTAAAATAAAATTTAAATTATTCCAAATAATTTTTTACTTGAAAATTATTGTTCTTTAAAATAATTTTGTTTGGCTCTTCTTATTTCTTTTTTGAGAAATTTATTATATCCTTTATAGATTTCTTCAAAATATTTGTTATTTGGGTTGGTTTTCTTATTTGCATAAAACCTATCTCTATATTTAATTAACTTTGCTAATTCAAGACTGAACCATGGTTTGGAATTTTCTTTAAGTTTTGCCAATGTATTGTAAGAACTTTCTTCAAAAATTTGTTAAATAGCGTTATATAATTCATTTGGGTCTTTGAAAAAATATTTGTTTTTATTTAATACTGTAAGTTCCTTTTTTATGTTATCCGAATAAAATTTTCTAATTAAAATTTTTTTGTTCCTGGATTTTTGACCATTTGCTTTAAATTTTATTGGAATGGAAATAATCTATATTTGATGGTCACTAAGAGCACTTGTTTTTAGTTTTAGGTCTATTATTTTATCAGAATTAATCAAAACGTGATCTATTAGTGTTGGGCTGTTAGTAGTTTCTCGGGTAGGGATATTTATGTTGCATATTCCATAACCATTGGAGGAATATATGTCTAATAAGGTTTTTGTTTCATTGCTTTTATTTTGAAAAAGATTAATGTTCATGTCGCCGATAAAAAAACACTTTTTTAATTTATTTAACTTTTTGGTTTTTTCATCTAATAATTTTTAAAAAATCTCATTTTTTGTCGAAGGTGGTTTGAATATTCCGCACAAGAGTAATTTAGGTAATTTAAAATCTATTGCAATGTATGAGATATCACCTTCAATTTTTTCTAGAACTTCAATATTTATATTGTTTTTGACAAAAATTCCCAATCAGCATTTTATTAGGGCATTATTGGCTCCAACAATATATTTTGTCCTCTAGGATTTTTTTAACGCTATGATCCATGTGAATGTAGACAATGTTTTTGGTGTCAGGAAAGTTTTTTGGTATCTTTTATGGGAAATTCTGTAGGTTCTTGAGGATCTTGTACAACCAACATACAGGGTGTTACTTTAATCCAAATGCATTATTATTATAATATTTTGAGGTAAGTAACAAGCAGAAAAACAATTAAAAATATAATCACCTTTGAATATACATAAAAAAATTAACGTAGATTTCGAATACTTACGAAAAAAGTTTGTGAATGAATATTTGCAGAAGTATTCGTAAATATCGTCCAGTTTTGGCTTCGATTTGAGTTCTTTCACTAACAGGCAGCTTTGCGTGTAGTAAATTGGAGTTATAAGTTTAAGCATATTAGGTTTAAATCCTCTCACAAAATGTTTGCGGTTTGATCTCCATATCTCATCTGCAATTAAAAATAATGTTTAGCAAAAATTATTTGTAGTGATGACATCTGTTCCCAATATAGCACACTTCTACAAAATATTATCACTTCAGAGGCGTGAGTTCGATTCCCACAGCCGACAAAAAAGTCAGGTTTTTTTTAACGATTTGATCACCTAGGTTGACTAGGTAAATTCAAGGGCAATAATAAACGGTTAAAGGTAGTGCTGGTCACGCTATAACGTTGCTTACTCTAAGGTTCGAACGCATTATAAAAAGGGACTATGATTATATTATTAGTATTAGTTATATAGTATTTATTATTGTAACTTGAATTCGTGAAACCTCAACACCAACTCAAGAGCTTGAAAAAGTGTTAATGTAACACGAAACGTTGCAATTTAAAATAGTGGTTTCACTTTAGACCTTATTGCAGTCCCATAACCCACGAATTCAAGTTACACTTATTCATTAGGGACACGAAATGCCTATCCAAAGTATTTATTATTATTATTATTATTTGAAATTGCAAGTATCTTATGAAAAATTCTTCTGTAAACTGTTTCTTTTTAAATAATTATAGACAAAGTTCAAATAGCCATATAGAAATACCACTATCTTTTCATACAATTTTTTTTTATTTTCAATTTCCAGATCATTTCCTCTTTCCTAAATTGACAATGTATAAACACTAATACCAGCAATTCACAATATTAAAAAGTACCAATAATAACACTTGCTACAAAAGCACTAAAAATGTTAAATCATGATTTAAATAATATAAAAAGCAGGTGCTCATCTCTTTGGTGACTTAAAAAAATCTTTATTAATGAAATTAGATCATGTTAAAATAGAACTACATACCGGGATTTCGGTTTCGAGTTTATGATGCATCTTCAAGGATCTTTACTTCACGGGTTGAAAACAGTAAATGAGCTTGAAGAGATTTAACAAGGCTTTTGTATCAGACCAGTGCTCACCGTAATAGTGATCTAGTATAATGATCAATTTCCACTTATGATATAGACCATAACCCGTATCCCTATTAAGATTTTTATAAACTTCCATAGATTCTCCAATTTTACGTTTATAAGTTTTCAAGACCATACACAAAAAATTTGGAGCCTTTTATAGATATAATGTCCAGCGGAATAATGCTGGTGTTCAGTCAGCTAAGTAAATTGTGCAATGTGTTTATTTATTTCTAATACATCGTACATGCTCCTTTCTATAACGGATATCCTATCAAAATGTATAAACATCTTAATAATTTTATAACATAAATAGACGGACTACGATCTAGAATACATCTGAAAACCGGTATTTAAGCCGTTTTAGATCTCCTGGAGCTCACTCAGTATTCCGATCATGTCGACTAAAGATACCTGAACTTGTCTCGTTCAATCAGGTGAAACGTCCGTAAATGATTCCATTTTAACACAGTCTTTTCTTAAGAACCATGACTTAAATAATCAAAGCAAAGGAGCAGCAATTAAAAATGTTAATAAAGAGTATTGTTAAGAAAGCTTTTTATTATTATTATTATTTATACTTACATGGAGCAATAAGGAGGGATCCTTCAAAAAGGTAATTGAATTTGTCATAAAACACAGCTTTATTGTAGCTTTTTGGATGGTTCAAAATTGTTTGTATTTCGCCTGCATCTTTCGTAAAATACGCATATGTAGGACCAACCCACAATGTCGTTGGAAGGCCTACGTGTTTACCAAGCCACCGTACTACAGAGATTGGATCTACTACAATACAAAAAAATGTTATTATTTGATTTTTAGAAAATGTAAATATTTTATATAGCCAACTAGTTGATCGGACTAAATTTTTGACAGTGTTTTTACTGAGCTACATGTTTATTTTGAGCTATGTAAATTTTATAATTTTCAAATCAATAGCGCCACGCCAAAAATGCATTGAAAAATGGTTTTGGTGAAATTTTCGGAATTTCACATAAGATGTTGCTTATGATCTCTAGTTTCATTTTCCGAGAAAATGTTGGGGGTGAAGGGTTATATATACTGGGACTTATAGGCGTAGGTGTTACAAATAAAATATTTATATTATAATCTGTAATGTACATTAGTTTCTAGAACCCCTGTGTTGCAATTTAGAATTTAAACCCTTTTTGCTTTTTTAGTAATAATATACAGGGTCTTTCTTTAATGTGGCTGGTATTTTAAGAAGCCGAATTTAAATAGATTTATTATTTTTTAATAACTCTTCATTAAAAAGTAGTTTATTTTTCATGTTAAAAACTCTATAAGAGTAACATTTTATATACAAAGTGTTTAAAATAATTTTATCACTTTGTATTCTTTGCCGTTCACAAGTGTCACTAAACATAAAATATATAAACACGTTTATTTTGATTTATCCTAATTAAAGAACTTCTGAATTATACAGGCTAGGTATTTTCTGTATAATAAAGATTTTTAACCCAAATCAAAAAGTTGGTATAACAGTCGCGTTTTAGTACAACAAAGCAATATGGCGTCTTTGAGATAATATTAAGTTCTGTAAAAATATTCAAGGTCGGGGGAAAACCGCAAATTATCTTTAGCAAAAGTCTGCGGTCGCTACTCTCGTCTGCCGGCTTCCTCAATACACTTGGCAACATTGCGCGTAGGAGCCTGAACGTTTCCGTGTTTTGTTATGGTCCTAAATTGATCTATTGCTATACAATCCTAATCCTGAGCACCCAAATGCTATTATTGATATTCATGGTTCTTACTGCGAGATTCGTAAAAGTGTATTCTTTCAGGTACTTCGACAGTCTTATTGTTTTCATAAGGGAAAACATTTGATCAAACCTGCTTTAGTAGGTACACCAGATGAGTATATTTTTGACTGCTCAATAACCATATTTCTCACATTATAAAAACACCGATGGAGTTATGTTATTAAATGAGTTTTAACACGATGTAGAATTTAATTGACCGGATCGTTACTTGATGAA